>CM070007.1:8217798-8630298 GCA_036247105.1 Cirrhinus mrigala
CCATATGGAGGTGGTTGGTAAGGTGGAGCTTGGGGACCTGCAAAAGAGTCAAAGCACTGGTTGAAAACACTGAAAACCTGCTGCAGTGGAGACATACACTACTGGTCCGAAGTTTGGAATAATTAAGGTCAGAATTTCTGTTCAGAAATCATCCTAATATGCTGATATTGTAACCGGATGAACGAGACGAGAGGCGAGCGGATCCATATGCGAGCTTTTATTACATGGGCGAGACAAAGACATAGTCGTGCAGGCAGGGTCGAGACAGGAGCAGACAGGTATATCACAGGCAGTAGAAGAGAATAATCCAATAAACCAGAGCGATAGTCCAAAAGGCAGCGGCTAGACAGTCAAAATGAGAAAACCAGGCGGGAAAGACAAAACACTGGGGACTAGGAACTCGGAACAGGAAACTAGGAAAATACTAAGAATACAACAATACAACAATCCGTGAAGTGCACTGGGAAGGACCGGGGCTTTTATAGAACGCCTGATTGGTCATGGGGGCTGACGCAATCAGTGTGGTGGAGGATGGGAGATGCAGTCCGGAGTGTGGTGCAACGGTCAGAGTGTGTAGGTGAGGTGAGAGTGACATCTGGTGGTGAGCGGACAACGGGACACCGACCAGATTCGTGACATAGCCCCCCCCCAAGGAGCGCCCCCCCATAGCCCCCTTCCAGACGCTCGAAGGGAACAACAGTCCAAGGGAGCGGTGGGGTGGGAGCGAGACAGGGTGAGGGCTGGAGGGCCAGGTCCATGTGGGGGGCCCAGTGATTGAGGCAGGACCGACAAAGCAGGTACCCTCCAGGGCGGGGCCGGAGGCGGCTTCTCCGACAGGGAAGGCCTCTGGAGCTGACTCGTGGTCAGACGGGGCCTCTGGAGCAGACTTGAGACCAGACGGGACCTCTGGAGCAGACTTGAGACCAGACGGGACAGTGATTGAGGCAGGACCGACAAAGCAGGTACCCTCCAGGGCGGGGCCGGAGGCGGAGCAGGAGCCCTCCAGGGCGGAGCCGGAGGCGGAGCAGGAGCCCTCCAGGGCTGAGCCGGAGGCGGAGCAGGAGGCGCAGGAGCCCTCCAGGGCGGAGGCGGAGCGGGAGGCGCAGGAGCCCTCCAGGGCGGAGCAGAAGGCGTGGGAGCCTTCCAGGGCGGAACAGGAGGCGCCGGGGCCCTCCAGGGTAGAGCAGGGACTTGCGTCATGGGCTGGGACCTGGGGAGAGCAGGGATAGAGGAGACAAACAGAAGAGCAGGAGGCACCGGGACCTTCCAGGATGGAACCGGAGGCAGAGCAGGAGGCGCCGACGCCCTCCAGGGCGGAACAGGAGGCGCCAGGGCCCTCCAGGGCTGAACAGGAACCCGCATAATGGACAGGGACCTGGGGAGAACAGGGACAGAGGAGGCAGACAGAATAAGGGGAGAAGCAGAGAGACCAAAGGATAACGCCGCCTCCCTAGGAGGATCTACAGCCGAAGCTGACACCTCAGGAGGCATTGGTGCGGCTTCCCCGACAGGGAAGGCCTCTGGAGCTGACTCGTGGTCAGACAGGGCCACTGGAGCAGACTTGAGACCAGACGGGACCTCTGGAGCAGACTTGAGACCAGACGGGACCTCTGGAGCAGACGTGAGACCAGACGGGAGCTCTGGAGCAGACGTGAGCTCTGGAGCAGACTTGAGACCAGACGGGAGCTCTGGAGCGGGCTTGAGACCAGACGGGAGCTCTGGAGCGGGCTTGAGATCTGATGTGATCTCAGGGGCGGACTCATGACCAGACGTGACCTCAGGGGCGGACTCGTGAACAGACGTGACCTCCGGGGGGGAATTGTGAACAGACGTGACCTTCGGAGTGTAGTGTGCGGCCCACATACTGAGTATGGTGATCGCCATCACACTGGCCGACATGATGTGACTTGACTCTGGGCGGTCAGACGAGACGTGACTTGACTCTGGGCGGTCAGACGAGACGTGACTGGACTCTGGGCGGTCAGACGAGACATGGTCAGGCTCTGGGCCGTCGGGCGGGACGTGACTTGACTCTGGAATAACAGCAATACCTTGACTTGGCTCAATAAGTGCTGCTGTGACTTGACCTGACACGTGAAGTCCAGCGATGATTTGACTTGACCTATGAGGATCAACGGTGACTTGACCTGGTGCGTGGTGACTGGCTGAGGCCTGACTTGGCTTGTGAACATCAACTGTGACTTGACTAGGCTAGTGGAGATCAGCTGTGGCTTGACTTGGCTCGTGAAGATCAGTAGCGACCTGATTTGACTCATGGAGATCAGCGGTGACTTGAACTGGCTTGTGAGGATCAATGACTTTACTTGACTCAGGAACGACAGCCTTGAGGTTGCTTGACGCAGGAACGACAGCTTTGACGTTGCTTGATGCAGGTACGACAGTCTTGACGTTGCTTGACGCAGGAACGACAGCCTTGACGTTGCTGGACTTGGAAGCTTGAATGGACTTGGAGGCTTGACTGGACTTGGAGGCTACAGCTGTAGCCTGACTTGACTCCGGAGCACCAGCTGAAGCTTGACTTGGCTCTGGAATAACAGCAGCAGCTTGACTTGGCTCATGAGGATCTACTATAACCTGGCTTGACTCATGAACAACATGGCTTGACTCAGGAACAACAGATGTAGCGTGACTTGACTCAGGAACAACATGGCTTGACTCAGGAACAACAACTGTAATGTGACTTGACTCGTGGGGAACAGCCGTGACTTGGCTTGACTCGTGGAGAACGACGGCTGTGTCTTGACTTGACTCTGTGTCTTGACTTGACTTGGAAGCCTGACTTGACCCAGGGGTAGCCGCCGCGGCATTAAGGAGCGCCATTTTAGCTGCCCATACCGTCATTAGGGGTGTGTCCAGCACATGGCCCATCCTGACCACAGGTGGTGTCCGGGTGCTGACCA
The DNA here is from genome assembly GCA_036247105.1 of Cirrhinus mrigala. NCBI lineage: Eukaryota > Metazoa > Chordata > Actinopteri > Cypriniformes > Cyprinidae > Cirrhinus > Cirrhinus mrigala. Next base: position 8,220,720 of record CM070007.1, read on the forward strand.
CGGGTTCTGTAATGGCAGCCATATTGTGGAGTGGCTTGGAGACGGCGGCCATCTTGTGGAGTGGCTTGGAGACGGCGGCCATCTTGTGGAGGAGCTCTGGCGTGGCAGCCATCTTGTGCAGTGGCTCTGGCGTGGCAGCCATCTTGTGCAGTGGCTCTGGCTCAGGAAAGATGGCTGTTACTTGACTTGAGATAGGAGCGATAGCTCTGACTTGGCTTGACACAGGAAACACAACTTTGACCTGACTTGACACAGAAACAAGGACTGTAGCTTGACTTGACTTGGAAACTTGACTTGACTCAGGAAACACAGCTGCAACTTGACTTGACTTGGAAACTTTACTTGACTCAGGAAATACAGCTGCAGCTTGACTTGACTTGGAAACTTGACTTGACTCAGGAAATGCAGCTGCAACCCCATATAGCTCTGGTATGGCAGCTGTGACGTAACGGAGCTCTGTTTCCGCCGCCATCTTGTGAACGGACTCCGCCGTCGCCGCCATCTTGTGAGCGCGCGCTGGCGCTGCCGCCATCTTGTGTGTGTGATCGCTGTTTGATTCTGCAAAGAGTTATGTCCGTGTCCATATCAGATGAATGTCCGGGGTGAAAGCTGCTGGATCCTGTTGTGACAGATTGTTCTGTAACCGGATGAATGAGACGAGAGGTGAGCGGATCCATATGCGAGCTTTTATTACATGGGCGAGACAAAGATATAGTCATGCAGGCAGGGTCGAGACAGGAGCAGACAGGTATATCACAGGCAGTAGAAAAGAATAATCCAATAAACCAGAGCGATAGTCCAAAAGGCAGGCGGCTAGACAGTCAAAATGAGAAAACCAGGCGGGAAAGACAAAACACTGGGGACTAGGAACTCGGAACAGGAAACTAGGAAAATACTAAGAATACAACAATACAACAATCCGTGAAGTGCACTGGGAAGGACCGGGGCTTTTATAGAACGCCTGATTGGTCACGGGGGCTGACGCAATCAGTGCGGTGGAGGATGGGAGATGCAGTCCGGAGTGTGGTGCAACAGTCAGAGTGTGTAGGTGAGGTGAGAGTGACATCTGGTGGTGAGCGGACAACGGGACACCGACCAGATTCGTGACAGATATAGTGATCAGTAAGGATTCTTTTTATTATCAATGCTGAAAACAATGGTGTTTTTGCTGCTTTGTATTTTTAGCGGAAAGCATGGTTTTTAACTATTTTTCTGTCAAATAAATGCAGCCTTGGTGAGCAGAACCAACTTCTTTCATTGATGGGAGCATTTTGTTTTGTAAACGAGGCACAGTGTCATGACGAGTTCACAAAGAAACATTTGTTGAAAGATGAAGCAGTACTAGATCTGACTGCAGCTGCATCACAAACTGTAAGTAAATTATTTCATAATGCCTTGTCTGGAAATGACCGTTTTATTTTGATCATGTTGTCAAAACACTCACATACAATAGTGAGAGGCAGGGCATTGATACTGTTTCCTATGCAATGACGTTAGCCAATCATAACAGTGGCAGATTACTGGCAAGTCTTAAAAGACCCGCCCCTTTAAAACAAGTGATTGTACTCAACTCACTGTAACGGGTAGACATTTGAAAACAAAATGACAAAATAGGCAAAACACTGTATATTTATCTTTAAGCTTCAAACTCTTCCTGTTTTAGTCACCACATATGTCAGCTGAAAGGAAATTTTGGCTTTTTTTAAAAACTAACTCTTTGCAATCTTTTTGAAGAACAAGGTTACTTGAGTTTCAATTATTCAGTTGCTGATTTAATTTACATGCTATATTATCTAGTCTTAAAGCTTTGGCTGATGGATGGACATTGTGAGTTTCTGCACTAAATTTCCTGGTGTAATCTAAAATTCCTTGTTTTGTGATTCTGAGATGGCCAGAGGTGCATTTCCCGTACAACGACGTAACTTTAACCTCCATAGCACGATGCATTGTTGTGGAAACTAAGTAGCTAGTCACGATTGTTTCCCGAACACGATCGCATATCCGTCGTTTGAACCACCTTAGTTCAACAATGTAGCGCCGTTGTTAATGACGTCACCAAATAATAACTTCCGCTATTTAACTGATTAGAGATCTCTAAAATGATGACTAATTTACTGTTTTTTGTTCCCTGTCTTTTCGCTTTATTTGATGTTTGATTCATCGCGGGTTCCCTCTTACGTCATACTCCGGGGTTCCCTTAGGCATTTATGCGCATGCGCACTATTCAAAAACTGCACTTATAGAGGAAGCTTAACAATACATAGATTAAGATGCATTTATATTTAAATTGAGTGAAAGATATAGATTGTACTGCATGTCCGCTTGCTTACTGTGCCCAAGAGCATAATTTATTGAGCCCATATTTCTTATTAACATGGAACGATGCTTCCAACAACAGGGCGAGAGCTGTAATTCCAACCACGTAAGTTTGTGACGCTGTTTGCAAATGTTCGTTTGAACTATGGTTTCGGGAAACACCGAATCGTTGAAATATGTTGGTAACGACGGAACTTGGGACCTTAGTTGGCTAACGATGCTTTTGGGAAACGCACCCCTGGTCCTGAAACCCAAACCATCTGTTTTTGGAAAACATTACATTGTTATATTTCTTCTGATAACTTTCTTTCTGATAACCATTCACTTGTGATCTACTGGTGAGCAAGTGATCTAATGCCACATTTCTCCAAATCTGTTCCCATGAACAAACAAACTCATCTACATCTTTTTGGATAAACTATTCGTTGAATAGAGGTCAAAATATTCTAATAGTTTCATACACCATTTTTACTGTGATTATACCAGCCAAAGTCTGTGTTTGTTTTACACGCCACATATGACGTCACAGATTGAAATAGCGCACATTTCACTTCCCTATAACACCTTCCATAAAACGGACAATAAATGTAGAGTTTCTGTGTCAGAGACCACTGAATATTGGCTCACATTTTGGGGTCGACATTCGAAAGTTTTCACTAATTTTTATTACATTCTGATGTGTAATCATCCTGTTCATTCTTATTATTATGGCTGAAGTGAAAGATCAGCTGACCTGGTTGAGGTGGGTACGCTGCCTGTTGTACAGGGTAGTTTATGGGTGCCTGGCCCATCTGAGGATTGGAATAAGGAGGGGGTCTGTGATCTTTGTCCATTTTCAAAAACCTGTGAATGCGAATACATAAAGACGAAAAATTGGAAAATAGATTTCTTTACATTCATCATTTAATTTTCTCTCTTTCCTAATCTTGTTCTACTAATTTTCCTATCGCTATAGTACCACAAACAACACTCACTGTATGTCATGATAGCAATGCAAAGCTGAATTACATATCCCTTCATGTACTTTACATATAACAAAAGCAGAATCTTCAGTTTAAATATAAAAGGTTTTTCAGAACACGTACCTGTGAGTCACTGTATGTGTTGCTTCTCCTCTGAATGTACAGCAGGATCTGGATGGCTAAGAGTGAGATTGAGAGGGCGTGGATCACAATTATAAGTGTGTCAGTCGAAGAGGACAGCAGGCTACAGTCATAAATGTGAGCATAAAATTACAGGAAAGATAACAGTGACACTTACTGTGTAGACGGGGTCATCTTTAGCTGACTAAAACACTTCAGTTTTAAGAAAACTGCCTATTTACCAAGACAATAATGTGAGGGAAAGTTAGCACCATTATCAGTTTAACCAAATTATTTTTCCACTTGTTTAAACACTTGCTGTTAATAATAGAGCAAATTTTGGCAGGCCGGCAGACAGACTTGAGGTTTAGATGGACTGTCCTAAATCTTATCACTCAGCACGGTCAAACCAGATGGTTATTGTGGCTAATGATAAACTTGTGAGAAATCATTTGGTTTATAATATAGTGTGTTCATACACTGCTTATATGTAGATTTGCTTGTGACTTTACTACAGTCGAGTTGCTCTCTTCTACTTCCTTTGGGTGATGTACGCATAAATGCATTGTTATACTTTGCTCTGTCCGTTCATACTCATTGCTCATAAAACTTTAATTAGATGAATCCACCATGGGAGTAAGTTTCCATTAACTTAAGTGAAACAGCAGAGTGCTCTTTGATGCTACGCTGATTTATATGGCCTCAATTTTGAGTCCAGCATTTCCTGGAATTAGTCAGTCATTAACCTTAGTGAAGCAAAATGATGTCAAATAAAACCCTGCTAGAAAGAGGACTGTAAGGAGGGACCAGTGTACCATGTCACCCTTCACAGACCAACATACTTGGCATGCAGTGCTAAAAATTATTTTTCTTTGAACTTGTTTAGAACCTTTATTTTCCATGCAAGTCTCTCAGTGCCATGAACAGAATATAAAATGTCCATCAACTTAGATTAATCATATCTGGAGTTTCGCCTTTTCCTTCGCTGATATTGTTATTAGGGGAATACAAGGGAAATAATAAAATGTAGACTATTTTTGTTTGTTTGTTTGTTTGTTTGTTGCTTTAATAGCACTTACGATAAATCACAAATCCAAGGTCTGTAAGTGAATAACTAGTTTCGAGCCAAAATAATCAAGAAAGAATGTTAAACAATTTGAAACGTGAAATTTGGAACTCTGGCGTGCATAACGCGTCCTTAGCAACCGTCGGTATCCAGACAACGGAATACAAACATTCGGCGACTTCAGCCACTACAGGAACTACAGGCTGCTAAATACTTTCATTTGCACAAAAATATGATGTCATCCCAAATTTTAGTGTCTCGCTCCTATTTTGACACGCGGGTAGCTGCGCAGAATGGCTCGCAGCCGCCGGTGACAAACCCCGGGACCACCGTTAAGGAAAATGTGTACGCCGGTACATCCGCCGGCCTGGCCACGGCAGGCTACCGGAGCGCCAAATACACCTCCGAGGAGTGGTTCGCCAATAACTCTGCACTGTTAAACCGGGCCGTCGCGGACCGGAATCACGCGGAGACGATTTGCCATGAGTCGAAGGCGCTGAAAACGGAGACCGATGCCGGGACTTTACGCACGCAGACCGCAGGCACCAAACACCTGGGAAATCGACTGCAGGACATCCACCGCTGGAGATCCGAGTTGGAGCACCTCATCGAGCGGCTGATCGCGGAAACAGACCTGCTGACGGCCTCCAGGCGGCGCCTGGAAAAAGCGCTGGATGCCACGGAAATTCCCTACGCCATCGCCACTGATAACCTCACCTGCAGAGAGAGACGCATCGGACCGGATCTGGTGGAGGACCAGGTGGAAGAAGAACTTCTTAAGGTACAGACAAGAACAAGTGACGAAAGTCTTATTATTTTCCTTTAGTTCTCCGCAAGGTGGACGTTTCGTATATTAAGAATATTTTCTGTTTTATGTATTTATTTTGTATTCTTTACTCATTAGTAGAGAAGAATAATAGGCCTACGTTAAAAAAAAAAAAAAAAAAAAAAAAAAAAAATAATAATAATAATATATATATATATATATATATATATATATATATATATATATATATATATCATTATCTTTATATATCAGTATCATTATCTCATTTTTGAACGAGATGGCTATTATCTGGTTTTGCATCTGAACTCTTCATATATATATATATATATATATATAATTAGTAGTTGTAAAAACCATCTTCAATTTTATATAATAAAATACATAATATTATATTATTAATAGTAGTTAGTAGCAATGAATAAGCTAGATAGATACTAAACAAGTTCAGCGTGTCAAAACAGATCCTGAAACAATTTGTTGAACATTTTCCAACAGGAAGTTGAGCTGATCAGAAGCATCCAGGCCTTGCTGAAAAAAACTTTGGATCAAACTGTCAACCAGATAAGGCCAGTTATCCAAGTTATGTCTCTCTCTTTAATTCTGCTCAAATTTTATATTGTAACAGTTCACATACACTGACAGTCACAAGTTTTTGAACAGTAAGACCTTTAATGTTTTTTAAAGAAGCCTGCATTTATTTGATCCAAACTACAGCAAAAACAGTCAAATTTTGAAATATTTTTACTATTTAAAATAACTGTTTTCTATTTGAATATATTTTAAAATGTAATCTATTCCTGTGATTTCAAAGCTGAATGTTTAGCATCATTACTCCAGTCAAATGATCCTTCAGAAATCATTCTAATATTCTGATTTGCTACTCAAAAAACATTTATTATTATGTTGAAAACAGCTGAGTAGAATTTTTCAGGTTTCTTTGATTAATAGAAAGAAGAACAGCTTTTATCTGAAACGGAAATCTTTTGTAACATTATAAATGTCTTTATCATCACTTTTGATCAATTTAAAGCATCCTTGCTAAATAAAAGTATTGATTTCTATAATTTATTTCCCCCAAAAATATATAGGCTGCTGACTCCAAGCTTTTGAATGGTATAGTGTATATAGTATATCTGTTAGAAAAGCTTTTTATTTTAGATGAATGCTGATCCTTGGATCTTTCTACTGATCAAAGAATCCTGAAAAAAATGTACTCAACTGTTTTAAATATTTACAGTAATAATATTGTAGTAATAAAATGTTTCTTGAACAGCAAATCAGCATATTAGAATGATTTCTGAAGGATCATGTAACACTGAAGACTGGGGTAATGGTGCTGAAAATTTAGCTTTGATCGCAGGAATAAATTATATTTTAAAATATATTCAAATATAAGTCAGTTACAACTTTGGTTGTATATGTTTGCATCTCATGAAGCATTCATTAAAGCAATAGTGCATAAGAAAAATGACATTTGTTCAGCATTTATTACTTTAAGTGTTCAGCACATAATTTAATGGGATTTTTGGCTGGGTTGCACATTGAAGTCATAAACTTGTCCATGTCTGCCAGGCTGAACCGGGAGGTGAAGCAGACCCTTGAGTTAGACTGGTCTGATAAGCAGGAGGCCTACAGTCTGGACGACCAGTGTGGACGCTTTAACAACAGGAGCACCGACACACAACGGCATCCAAGCTCAGCTGTGCTGCAGGACCAGTGCGTGCCAAACCTTGTACCTTACTTCAGCTCAGTTGTAGTGACACAGCTGTATTTTCATTCCACACACATTCAAGCAGTCTATCAAGAACAATTTTTGACATCATTAGGTTTCTGACACGGCCAGCACTTTAGATCATAGTTGTTGTAGTGACAGCATCTCAGGTGTGTTTCTCTGTAGGGTGTGCGATGAGGAGGTTTGGCGTAAGTTCACTCGGGATAACCTGCGACTGGCAGAGAGAGAGGAGGTGGCGAGTCAGGCTTTGAGACGACTGATTGAGCGGGTCCTGCAGGAGACAACTGAGGACCTGCGGGCACAGTGTGCCGCTGTAGATTGGGCCTTCAACCAGCGCTGCATGGAACTGAGCCAAGCTAAGACACAGCTGGAGCTGCACCTGGCACAGGCAATACACACTTATATGAAACAAAAAACCAAGACATGTACACAAGGTCTATAAAATCTGCAATTTTATAGAATCAACAGGTTAAAATTTTGAACGCTATGAATATTTAAAGGAACACTGATTTTGATGAACTAAGGAACTAATGATGGTGAGTGATTTTTAATGCAAATTTAAATTTTTTGGTGACCTTTTCCCTTTAATATGTCTGTGTAATAGATTCTGGAGCAGATCGGCGCTCAGGAGAGGAATATCACATACCTGCAGCAAGCTGTGTATGATAAAGAAGCTCCTCTCAGAGTGGCTCAATCTAGACTGCATTACCGAACCTTTAGGCCCAACATGGAGCTCTGCCGAGACCAGCCTCAGCTCAGGTACTTGAACACACATACAGTACATACACATGCTTAGTCTCCCAACCTGCATAAACCTATCTGTTGTGTGTGTGTGTAGTTTGTTAGGTGAGACATCAGAGCTCAACAGTACAATATCAGCGCTACAGCAGCAGCTGTATGAGGCACGCAAATCTTTGTCTGACCTGGAGGAAAGCAGACTGTCCCTGGAGAAAGACATCTTTTGCAAAACAAACTCCCTCCTCATCGACCGAGAGAAGTGCATGACGCACCGCACACGCTACCCCTCTGTCACAGTGCTGTCTGGATACTGACACAGTCTCATAATATGCACTTCTCAACAGGAGGTCTGGATCCATAAGTGTGTGTGCATTATCCCAGTGTTGTTGTTTTTTTTTTTTGAATGCAGTGATTATGTTCTCTGGTTTTAAAGAAAATGTTCTTGAAAAAAAGAAAAATTAAAAGCAAACATTCTAGTTTTAAATGATACACAATATACTGAAATGGCTTAGTGTGTACCGTTTATTTGCCATTTACATTGTTTTACACATACTGTATTATGAAATAAGTAAAGTAAACTATCTTAAGTTTTTAGGCTTACACAAATTAACACTGAAGTGAGACCACTGAAAAATGAAAATGCAGAACACAAAACATTCTGATCTGAAGAATGTTTCAGTTGTTTTTTGCCCATACAATAAAGGTCAGCAATGTCCAGAATAACGTTGTGCACCACTGACATTTATTAAATTATGACAGTGTTAATAATTATTGAAAATGTAATCATACATATGAAAACGGTTATTACTGTATTATTGTTAAGGCAGTCTTTGTAAGTTATTACAATACTTAATGAACTGGCATTTGTGGAAAGACAACTGGTATCAGTATGCGAGGAATATATTTTTTAAATACCCCTTGTATGAACAATACAACCTCAAATGAATTATTTTATATATCAGTCAAAAAGCCTTACCTGCTCTTCTTCACCGAAAATACACTGTAAACTATATAGGAGTGTTTCCCCGGTTCAGTATACGTCAACTTATGCTAGTGTTCACTTTAGCAAACTTGTCAAAGCAAAAAACAGCTTTTCACCTCACCTCAAGCCAGTAGCGCAATCATGAAAGCGACGCGGCCACGTTTGGGCGACGTCAGCTTTGCTCAGTGTAAAACAAGTGTTCTAGTGCCGTGTCGCCATTTTCGCGCCACTTTTTAAATATCGCGTCGGAGGTTCTAAACACTATTTAAATTTAACCAGCTACTATAGCAGACCTAACTTTATCACTAACTTACATCAAGCTAAAAGTTATAGCGCAACCAACAGTACATTTTGAGGGGAAAATGTCTAATGACACTAAAGATTTTTCTCTATAAGACCATAAAAAGTCAATTTCATTTAAGAGGATCCCATTCAGAGAGTTTTCTCTCAGTGCAGGATGTAAAAAACCAAACCCATTTAATTTACAAATGGCAGTGCCCACTCTTAATATATACAAAAAGGTGGATAGTGTAGCGATATTGGTAAATAAGTTGTGAAATGTATTTGTGTAATTGAAAATACTGTACCACAATGTAAAAGTATAGTTTTAATTTGCCTTGCACATATTATTGAATCTAAAATATATAAGGTTAAATACAGCATCAGTAAAACATAAAAATGTCTATCTTTTGTGTATCATTTGTATCAATACAAATGAAAGCTATAAATAAGGTAAAAGAAATATATGAAACGCGTATAGGATAAAAATACAAAAGCAAATATATAAATATATAAGCAAATATATAAATATATAAGCAAATATACAAATAAATAAATAAATATACAGTGAAACAAAGCAGAAATTACTCAACTACAGTACAGCACCTAATTTAGGTATACTCTGTATCAAATGCTTCTAATTACAATGTGTTTTTGCATGCATCCATTGATCTCTTATCAGTTCTGCCCTTCTAATCATTTAAATAGATTAACTAATCACTCTCCTCCGATAACTGGTGTCCTAGTATGCTACGACTGACTTTGCACAGGTGGCAGTAGAGGAGATTCTTCCACTCTGTCTGAAGGTTTCTCTCCAGTGTGAATTCTCATGTGACTTTGAAGGCTTTGTTTTACAGTGAAACTCTTTCCACATTCACAGCAGATGAAAGGCTTCTCTCCAGTGTGAAGTCTCTTGTGACTTTGAAGGTGTCCTTGTTGCATGAAGCTCTTTCCACACTCAGAGCAGGTGAACGGCTTCTCTCCAGTGTGAATTCTCTTGTGTCTCTCAAGGCCTTGTTTCACTGTGAAACTCATCGTACAATAAGGGCAGGCGAAAGGCTTCTCTCCAGTGTGAATTTTCATGTGCCTCTCAAGGGTAATGTTCATTGTGAAACTCTTTCCACACGCAGAGCAGACAAAAGGCTTCTCTCCAGTGTGAATTCTCATGTGGTTTTGAAGGTGTCCTTGCTGCATGAAACTTTTTCCACACTCAGAGCAGGTGAAATTCTTCTCTCCAGTGTGAATTCTCATGTGTCTGTTAAGGCCTTGTTTTACTGTGAAATTCTTTCCACACTCAGAGCAGGCGAACGATTTAACTCCAGTGTGAATGGTTATGTGACTTACAAGTTGTCCTTGTTCTGTGAAGCTCTTTCCACACTGAGGGCAGATGAAAGGCTTCTCTTCCGTGTGAATGCTCATGTGTCTTCTAAGGTTTCTGTTCACCGTGAAACTCTTTCCACACTCAGAGCAGGTGAAAGGCTTCTCTCCAGTGTGAATTCCCATGTGACTTTCAAGGTGTCCTTCTTCCATGAAACTCTTTCCACACTGGGAGCAGGCGAACGGTTTCTCTGCAGTGTGAATTCTCACATGTCTCTTAAGGCTCCTGTTCACTGTAAAACACTTTCCACACTCAGAACAGGTGAATGGTTTCTCTCCAGTGTGAATTCTCATATGAATGTTAAGCTTTTGTTTCTCGATGAAGCTTATCCCACACTCAGAGCAGCTGAAAGGCTTTTCTCCAGTGTGAATTCTCATGTGTCTCTCGAGGCCGTGTTTCAACGGGAAACTCTTCATACAGTACGGGCAGACGAAAGGCTCATCTCCAGTATGAACGCTCATGTGAATCTGAAGTTGTCCTTGTTGAATGAAACTCTTTCCACACTGAAAGCAGCTGAAAGGCTTCTCTCCAGTGTGAATTCTCATGTGACTGTCAAGGGTACTCTTCACTGTGAAGCACTTTCCACATTGCGAACAAGTAAAAGGTTTCTCTCCAGTGTGAATTCTCATGTGACATTTCAACTGTCCTTGTTGTGTGAAACTCTTTCCACATTGAGGGCAAGTGAAAGGCTTCTCCCCAGTATGAATTCTCATGTGGATTATAAGTTGCCGTTGTTCCATGAAACTGTTTCCACACTCAGAGCAGGTATAAGGTTTCTCTCCAGTGTGAATTCGCATGTGATTCTCAAGGTGTTGTTTCACTGTGTAACGCTTTGCGCACTGGGTACATCTGAAAGGTTTTTCTCCAGTGTGAATGCTCATGTGTCTCTTAAGGCTCCTGTTTACTCGAAAACTCTTTCCACATTGAGGGCAGCTGAAAGGTTTCTCTCCAGTGTGAATTCTCATATGAATTTTAAGCTTTTGCTTCTCTATGAAACTCATCCCACAGTCGGAGCAGGTAAAAGGCTTATCACCAGTGTGAATTCTCATGTGTCTCTCAAGGCTTTGTTTAAATGTGAAGCTCTTTCCACACTGAGCGCAGATAAAAGGTTGCTCTCCAGTGTGATTTCGCATGTGAATATTAAGCTTTTGTTTCTCTATGAAACTCATCCCACAATCGGAGCAGGAAAAAGGTTTCTCCCCAGTGTGAATTCTGATGTGCCTCTCAAGGCTTTGCTTAAATATGAAACGTTTTCCACACTGAGGGCAGATGAACGGCTTCTCTCCAGTGTGAATGTTCATGTGCCGCTTAAGGTTTGCTTGTTGAATGAAATGCATCTCATACTGATGGCATGTGACAGAATCTTCTTTCAGTTCCGAAAGATCTAAAATAAACATTAAAAGATCAATCAAAAATCAACTCACAGACAATAAAGTTTGATACAGTAATAGCTGTACAGTAACAGACAGTAATAGATATGCACCCCAAACAATAGAGTAACATGAAGAGAATTAATATGTACAGATTTTTAATAGTTTGTGAACAAATTGTTATGTTGAACCAGATCTTTCACTAAATTAAATTAGCTCTTGGGATGGACATGGATACTCAAGTAACTGAAGTAAGAAACTGTTTTAAATTGTTTTAACATAACTCGCTTGTTGCAGAGGACTATTGTTTTTCTTAGCAGAAGATTTGAATAACATATAGGCAGGATTATAAAATAATTGCAACTAAGATGTGACCCTGGACCACAAAACCAGTCTTAAGTAGCACGGGTACATTTGTAACAGTAGCCAACAATACACTGTATGGGTCAAAATTATTGATTTTTCTTTTATGCCAAAAATCATTAGGATAATAAGTAAAGATCATGTTCCATGAAGATATTTTGTAAGTTTCCTACTGTAAATATATCACAACTTCATTTTTGATTAGTTATATGCATTGCTAAGAACTTCATTTGGAGAACTTCAAAGGTGGTTTTGCAATATTTTTATTTATTTATTTTTATTTTATTTTTTATTTTTTGCACCCAGATTCCAGATTTTCAAATAGTTGTTTCTCGGCCAAATATTGTCCTATCCTAACAAACCATGCATCAGTGGAATGCTATATGATGTATAAATCTCAATTTCTGACCCAAAACTTACCCTTGTGACTGGTTTTGTGGTCCAGGGTCACAAATCACTATTTCATATCCACCAGATTATTATTTTTACGGTGAGCAGCCAGAGCTGTGTAACAAGCAGGTTAATGTAGTCAATCAAAATACTTTTTACACAAATAATTTGTGATGCCATATTCAACAAAAATACATTTTATAAAGTTTATAATATTTATAATATATTGTAATAATATAATAATATATAATGTTGAATATGATGTTATAATATTATTTGAATGTTCCCCCAAGGTTCTATGACCTGTTGTACTTGAATTCAGTGGTCTTCACATGGATGGAAGCATCTGGCATTAAATACTGGAACTTAAAACACTTGAGCATAATATGACATTGATACTTTACATGATTTGTCAGAAAATGGCCCAATTTACCTGATTTTGCCCATTTCTCATTAGACTTCTCATTAATGAATTAATTAATATCTAATCTAAAAATCGCGTTTTCTAAGACATTGTGCTTCTCTGGTTTAAATTTTAGTCCACTATTTTTAGAAGATAGTTTGTCTATATATTCCCATTTCCTTATTGCGGATATTTAAACATCTGGAGTAACATAAATAATTTGATGCTCGTCACTTTTCATTAGTCACGATCAACAGTGAACAGAATTAACAGAATCTCTAAACTTATTTGATTCTTTGTAAGTGACAAATAACCAACTTACACTGCCTTTTGTTCATGCGATCTTGCACAGGTGACGACTGGCAGGTTTGCGTCTGCACATCTGGTGACTCTGTGGTCTGATTGTTTTCATGCTGCTCCATCTTTATCACCAGGAAATGTTCTATGCCGCTTATTTCACCAGTCTCCATCAGTCAGGTTTCATTAACTCTATTTTTTAATAGATACTGCCTAACCAAAAGTGATTTGGTTTAAAAATCATTGATTTGGCGTTCTTTTTAAATAAGCAGCCGAAGCGGTGGTTCGGTGCGCATATCAAACTGCTCAAGTCACGTGATTTTAGCACCGAGGCCTCGTTGCGTCACAAACCGGTCAGAAACGCTTTGATATTTCGATGGTTCACCGCTAGGGGGCGATGATCTGCTGAACCAACCCTTTGCTCTAAATAATAAAATCTCTAGATCAGGGGTGTCTATTTGCATTAGTTCTGGAGGTCTACCTACCTTCAGACCTTAGAACCAAACCTGATCAAACACAGCTGTCTGTAATTATCAAGTGGTTTTGAAGATCTTTATTAATTGGTTCAGGTGTGTTTGATCAGGGTTGGAGCTGAACTTTACAGGAAGGTAATCTCCAAAAACAGTATTGAGGACCCATGCTCTAGATGAACCTATTAACCAGTGTCTTGTATGTTTTAACTCGGTTCCGTTTAATAATTTAGGAGACATGTAATGTATAAACATATGTATGCATAATGGGTAAACGGAGAATGATATATAACTGGCTCTTACAAGTGCTATGCATTAATTAAAAGACACAAATTATACATACATTCCATATTTGATTGTATTTAAAGATTTGTTTATTATATTTGATAAATTCAGTGGCATTTATTGGTTTGTAAAAGATACATGGTTGATCTGTGCTTTTATTGCATTTACATTGTGTTGACCAGCAGGAGCCGCCAGAGTAGGTGTTTCGAGCGCTTAATCCGTTAAAGTCTCAGTACGTGCTTACGAATGAGTCCTGAGTCCTGCACAACAGTGGGGATATGCTGCATTCACGCCATATTGTAATTACCGTAATTTCGAGATGACAACATGTGACGTTCTGCTTGGAGCTGTTCACGTCCTCAGACTCGGAATTATGCTTTTCTATGGCAACACTATCAGCTCCTAAATAGAGCCTACATTGGTCAGGTGGTACAGCTGTCATGTGGTCCAAATCGTAGCTCTCAGAAGACTCCGGCTGTGTTCGAAACCGCATACTCAATGAGTATGTACTTAATTTCAATAAATACTTACTTAACGAGCGCTAATAGAGTATGTACTCTACAGCCAAATCTCGTTGAGTATAAATCCGGACGTCATCCGCCATGTTTACGTTATCATGTGATCTACGAGCTCATAACAAGCGCAACAATTTAAAAGATACGAAAGGCAGGTTTGATCATCTGTCCGTAAATATTTTGATGTTGATGAAATTTGCAATTTAACATTTTATTGTGATTGTAGTATAACCAATTTTTTTAAATATATATTTTAATAATGTGATCCACAGTTTTAAACCTAAAGATGAACTCGTTCTCTTTAATATGTTGTTCATTTCTTCATTTTATGTGTAAAATTGGCTTAAATGTCCTTTGCTTTCTTTTCTTGTTGAATTTAACTGTCGATTCATCCATTAGGCTTCTAAAAAACAAAAGCACCATGATATTTAACCTTATGTTTTTTTTTTGTTTGTTTGTTTGTTTTTTTTTTTCCTTGTGTATATAATCTCATACTATGATGAATCCATGATATTTGTTTTCTGGTTTTTCTGTTGTCCATTATTAGGTACCACCATATTTTGTAGATCTTATATGTAATTATAAGTTCAGCAATAATAATAATAATAATAATAATAACAACAACAACAACAACAATAATTATGAAAGGAGTGACAAGTGCACTAACACCTCTTAACATCAGAAACTCAACAACCCTACCTACCAAGTACAGTTAAAACACACATCTACGTTTGCATGTCTGCACAAAGGAGACATCAGGCAGCTGCTGGAAGATCTTGCATTTGGAGAAGGCTGTTGGTTTTACATTAAAAAAAAAAAAAAGTATTACTACTTAAAAACTAAGATAACACCATAATGAACTGCATTGCTAGCACACCCCAACATTTACACACAATAATAAAGTTACATGCTAACCAATAATAGTTATATAACTTTTTTTTTTTTTAAATGAAAATTGTTTTAGTTAAACGAGCAAATGTAATTTGTTTTGTCATATGGCAGTTATGCATGAATATACACTAGACAAATGCAGCTGATTTGAATGCGTAAATTTTCAGTTAAGCAATGAATTAATGCATTAACAAAATATGTATATTTTATTTATTGACAACAATAGGAAACATAGTAAATAGTAAAAGAAAGAAAAAAGCATCACAATAAATACATACATATACAAGTCAACAACAGATGAAACAAAGCTTTATTCAAACCTACTGTTCTAACAATCATGTATTTACAGACGGTGAACCCCACATCCTATTGCCATCTCAATGCAGCTGTGCCAATTCTGCTGCTGCACTGTGCTTCACAATCTCACTCTTCTCAAGGGGGGTGTTGTTGAGCCAGAGGATGAGAAAGACCAAGAAGACGCACCACTGTTTTGATGCACATTGACACACATTATTTGATGATGCTTTTGAAACCTCTGTAAGTCGGGCTCCATTGACTGATACTGTATGAACAGAAACTGGCAGAACAGAATCACATCTTCAGTGTCTTTTGGTCTTTCTCTAGATCTAGCTCTCGCTGGCTCGGAGCTCACTGATGATGAAGAGGCCACAGCAACATTCGGTCCCAGATGAGGCAACAAGGGCAGATGGAGTGATGGAGGGTCTCATCCATGGCACCAGACCATTTCCAGGATGCTGCTGTGGATTTCTCCTTTTTCACTGCTCACACCAGTCTGCAGACATTTCAGATCACACAAAGATGCACAAACATAATACAAAAGCAATAATTGTAACTTTTTTTAACAATAATTTTAATAATTTTTGATTTCTGTTTTAGAAGTAACAAAATGATCTTACTTTATATTTTTGGTTTCAGGTCTTTCTTTTTTTTCCCCACAAATGTCGCCGTCACCTGCTCTACCACAAAATCTCTGCAGCACATGCACAGAAATCACAAATCAAAAAAGCGCTATAATAACTCTGTTTGAAATTACAATAAATAAAGTACAACTTAAGATTTAAAAGACGTTTTATTAATTTATGTAATATATAGTAGTCAACATTTTAAATGGATCAGAAAAGTCCACCAAAGTTGTCCTAAGACAAGAACGGGTATTCTGTGAGTTGTTAAATAGACATTTAGTAATCATCTTTAAGATGTATATGGTTTATGTAAATCCACTTTGTTGACGTACATGTGCCTACTGGAGCTCTACTGTTTGCTACACATAATAACGTGTTTTTACAGCAAAATTACAAATATACTATAATGTTACTGTCTAGTCTTTGCACATTAAGCAAGTGAACAGTTTAGTAAATCAACAAATACAATTTTAACACAAGGAACCGTGTTTTGGTTTGTAATACTCACATTTGTAAACACCCTCTTTGCGGTTCTCAATCACATTCGATGATGATGTATTGATCTCCCGTGGACTCTTGGGATTGAAAAGTATCCATTGATGAACACTCCAGAATCTGGGCTGAAGCAGTAGGACATCCGGGGATTTCTCGCCTACTCTTTTAAGCTTCGAACGGACACCATATTGCCAAAAGTATTCCCTCACCCATCCAAATAATCGGAATCAGGTGTTCCAATCACTTCCATGGCCACAGGTGTATAAAATCAAGCACCTAGGCATGCAGACTGTTTTTACAAACATTTATGAAAGAATGGGTCGCTCTCAGGAGTTCAGTGAATTCCAGCGTGGAACTGTGATAGGATGTCACCTGAAGTCCAGTCCTGAAATTTCCTCGCTCCTAAATATTCCACAGTCAACTGTCAGCTGTATTATAAGAACGTGGAAGCGTTTGGGAACGACAGCAACTCAGCCACAAAGTGGTAGGACACGTAAACTGACGGAGCGGGGTCAGCGGATGCTGAGGCGCGTAGTGCGAAGAGGTCGGCAACTTTCTGCAGAGTCAATCGCTACAGACCTCCAAACTTCACTTGGCCTTTAGATTGGCTCAAGAACAGTGCGCAGAGAGCTTCATGGAATAGGTTTCCATGGCCGAGCAGCTGCATCCAAGCCATACATCACCAAGTGCAATGCAAAGCGTCGGATGCAGTGGTGTAAAGCACGGCCCCACTGAACTCTAGAGCAGTGGAGACGCGTTCTCTGGAGTGATGAATCACGCTTCTCCATCTGGGAATCTGATGGACGAGTCTGGGTTTGGCGGTTGCCAGGAGAACGGTACTTGTCTGACTGCATTGTGCCAAGTGTAAAGTTTGGTGGAGGAGGAATTATGGTGTGGGGTTGTTTTTCAGGAGCTGGGCTTGGCCCCTTAGTTCCAGTGAAAGGAATTCTGATTGCTTCAGCATACCAAGACATTTTGGACAATTCCATGCTCCCAACTTTGTGGGAACAGTTTGGAGCTGGCCCCTTCCTCTTCCAACATGACTGTGCACCAGTGCACAAAGCAAGGTCCATAAAGACATGGATGACAGAGTCTGGTGTGGATGAACCTGACTGGCCTGCACAGAGTCCTGACCTCAACCCGGTAGAACACCTTTGGGATGAATTAGAGCGGAGACTGAGAGCCAGGCCTTCTCGTCTAACATCAGTGTGTGACCTTTGGAAGAATGGTCAAAAACACACTCCTAAACCTTGTGGACAGGCTTCCCAGAAGAGTTCATATGCGAGTCAAGGCAGGTGAGCAAATACTTTTGGCAATATAGTGTACTTCTTTCTTCACACACTCTTTTTTCCTACTATATAGTAGGTAAGTAGGCATCACAAGTTGTAATTACAAGTTCTACGAGGATGTGAACGCTTTTTACAGGTTGGAAACTTGTAATTACGGGAATTCCGATATGGCGTCAACGCACCTTTATATAGCAAAGTATATTAATAAGACAAAATGCCAAAGCAAATTCGAAGTATAAAGAAGGATAAATATGAGAGCTAAGTAACTCTTATTAGCATGGACAAAAATCTAAATTTTTAATGTAAAAAATGCCAAATGGTTAATGGCTGTTGCATTTTGTCACGGTAGTTTATGGATTTTGTTTCTTGTTTAGGTTTTCTTGTCTTTTATTTTAATATTTAGCCATGTTCAGTTTCATGTTCCTGTCATCATGTGATCCTGCCATGTGGTCTTTTTCTTCATGTGTCATATGCTGCGTTCACGCCATATCGTAATTACCGTAATTTCAAGATAAGGAGATGACAACATGTGATTTTCTACTCTGAACTGTGCACGTCCTCAGACTCAGATTTATGCTTTTCTATGGCAACACTGTTAATGCCTAAACAGAGCCTACGTTGGTCAGGTGGTACAGCGGTCATGTGGTACAAGTCGTAGCTCTCAGAAGACTCCCAGTTCACAAGTTGTAATTATGAGTTCTACGAGGACGTGAACGCTTTTTACAAGTTGGAATCTCGTAATTACGGGAATTACAATATGGCGTGAACGCACCTTATGCTTTCATAAGGTGTGTTCGACTTGACCAAATAACTTATATTGACAAGAAGTGAAAGCCAATAGAACGTTTCTGTAGAGGGTATGCATATGACGTCACCGTCAGCTGGAGTGGCTGCTGCTCCGCCCACTGAGTGGCAAAAAGACTGAGTGACAGCATTGGTTTCAGTGTGTATGCTGCGACAGAACACACAAAACACCTCTAAAACCAGAACGAGCTTTGCGATTGACTGTACAAAGAGATTTGACAAGAAACCTTAAAGGAATATTTTTACAGACTGCTGAAAGCTACTGAAAAGAGAAGCAAATTAATTACTGCAATTCAAAGAAACAAATGGTCTCCAGGCAGCGAAACATGGATTTGCAGTTATCATTGCAGTTAATATGTTGAATTGTGCAGTAAAATCATATCCTATATATTGTATTATAGTATATCGTACTGACAAGTCATCAACTAAATATTTACCATCTTAAATTCTGCCTAAGTGGATGTTTTTAAATAAACACTGTCAAAAATAACATTGATATAAGTGATCACCGGGGTTTAGACCAACCTATTTTGTATTTACAAAATGAGTTCACAGACAAATTTGCTTAATTTATTTTCCCCGGTGTCAAAATCAGACACATATAAGTGAAAACACGATTCCTGTCCGCATCATTATCCACTGACCACTGGATATTTGTTAAGTTGTTAGGAACATTATATCAAGTTCAACAACCTTTAGTTGAAACTGATAATCGTTTGTTTTACTCGCGTTTTCGCATCTTCCCTATTAAATCCATTAATATGGCAAATATCAGCTACTTTGTTTAAAAAAAACATACATTAAAGCTAAAACACACAACCTGAATGAGGACAACATTTTTTAATATATTTTGTACTCCTTTCCGTTTATTTCTTAAGAATTTTTGTACTTCTGTTAATTATTAAACCATAAGGTGTTTAGGCTTATTATTGAAATGATTTTTTTTTTTTTTTTTTTTTTTTTATGTTTTGTATACGTACTGTAATCTTTGTTTGTTATTATTGCAATTAAAAATTATGTGTGACAACAAATAATAACCTACAGTCACTAGACTAGTCAAAAACAGACTGTCACACCCCTGTGGACTGTTTATGTTGGTTTCTCCCTTCTGTGCCCATATATGGTCTTTTCCTGTTCTGTTCCTTGTTAATTCTTTATTGGTTAATCACCCACACCTGTCTTTGTATCGTTAGCACCCCTATTTAAGTTGTATTCAGTTCTGTGTTGTTTGTTGGATCTTAAGGTTAAGCTGGTGTGTGTTTCCCTGCCGTTCCTGTCTGGGTTTTCCTATTATGGATATTATTAACTTCTTGTTATATTTTGTCTTCCTGCGTCTCCTTCCACACACAACTGTGACACAGACTTTGTCTTTCATTTATTTTTCACAAAATCTTTGCTCCAGAAACCATGTCAGTTTCGGTTGAAATTCCTATTTTAAGTGCAAGTATTAGCATTATAAATGCTGAATTAATACCAACATATAAAATTAAATTAAGGACATGCATCAGAAAATTGGGAATGTTAGACAATAAATGTACAGGTGCATCTCAAAAAAATTAGAATATCGTGGAAAAAGTTCATTTTTGTCTGTACTTTATTCAAAAACAGAAACTTTCATATATTCTAGATTCATTACATGTAAAGTAAAACATTTCTTAAGTTTTTTGTTTGTTTGTTTGTTGGTTTGTTTTAATTTTGATTATTAGAGCTTACAGCTCATGGAAGTCAAAAATCCCAAAATTTCAAAATATTAGAATATTTCCAAAGATCAATCAAAAAACGAATTTGCAAAACAGAAGTTTTTTTAAAGTATGTTCATTTATGCACTCAATTCTTGGTCGGCAGAACATATTACAGCAAATTCCTTGCTCCTAGCACAAATTACAGCATCAGTAAACTGAGTGTTCAGCCTGTGGCACTGCTGCGGCACTATTGAGCCTTCAGATCGTTTGTATATTGTTGGATCGACTTTTTCTCATCTTTCTCTTGAAAATATCCCATAGATTCTCTATGGGGTTCCGGTCAGGCATTTTGGCTGGCCAATAAAGAACAGTAATATCATGGTCAGCAAACCACTTGGAAGTGGTTTTGGCACTGTGGGCAAGTGCTAAAGTCCTGCTGGAAAAGGAAATCAGCATCTCCATAAAGCTTGTCAGCAGATGGAAGCATAAAGTGCTCCAAAATCTCCTGATAGACGGCTGCATTGACTTTGCACTTGATAAAACACAATGGACTTCAAGCAGCTTGGATTCTGTGCCTTTCCAGTCCTAATTTCAACATGAAATGCAAAATTTACTTTTATCTGAAAAGAGGACTTTGGACCACTGAGCAACAGTCCAGTTCATTTTCTCCTTAGGCCAGGTAAGATGCTTCTGACATTTTTCTGTTTCAGAAGTGGCTTGGTAGCCCTTTTTCTGAAGATGTATGAGCGTGGTGACTCTTGATGCACTAACTCCGGCTTCATTCCACTCCTTGTGAAGCTCTCCCAAGTGTTTGAATCGGCTTTGACAGTTTTCTCAAGCTTGTGGTCATCCCTGCTGCTTGTGTACCTTCTCCTACCCAATTTCTTCCTTCCAGTCAACTTTGCATTTAATATGCTTTGATACAGCACTCTGTAAACAGCCACCCCTTTCAGTAATGACCTTCTGTGACTTATCCTCTTTGTGGAGGCTGTCAATGATAAGGTGCATTCACGCCATATCCGAATTCCCGTAATTACGAGATTCCAACTTGTAAAAAGCGTTCACGTCCTCGTAGAACTCGTAATTACAACTTGTGAACTGGGAGTCTTCTGAGAGCTACGACTTGTACCACATGACTGCTGTACCACCTGACCAACGTAGGCTCTGTTTAGGCGTTGATAGTGTTGCCATAGAAAAGCATAATTCCGAGTCTGAGGACGTGAACAGCTCCAAGTAGAATGTCACATGTTGTCATCTCGAAATTATGATAATTACGATAAAAATTGTAGAAATGTTTTACTTACCATGTAATAAATCTAGAATATAAGAAATTTTCAGTTTTTTAAATAAGTTACAAACAAAAAATGTTTTTACCTAACAAAAAAACCTTTTTATTATATTCTAATTTTTTGAGATTCACCTGTATATAACAGCTTCACAGTAAACTGTTTTTGCAGTATTGTCTTATATTAACGTCCATTAAAGCAAGATGTGATGGATTCTGATCCATTAAAAAAAAAGTCTAACCATGTAGAGTGACTTTTTGCACTTTTTCGTGTCACACACTACTTCCCTGCAGTCATTGCGTTCTTTTATTTCCACTTTGACTTTTCTTTCGTTTGTCATTCTGTCTCCTTCTGTGCTGTTATTCAGTTGGCATTTCCATCCCAAAATGGCAACCGCGCTACCGAAGCGTTTAAAAAAAAAGCATCAGAGTTTCGCCTCTTGGTATTCTATACTCTTTGTATATATGAAGACTGTGCACTCCCATTACTTATGAATGGGAGAAAGTGCAATGCTAATAAGTCCCACCTTCTAAATGAAAGAGCCAATCGCAAAAAAGAGCCAATTAGCAAAGTCATCGCATCACTGTAGCTGCCAGTAGAAGATCCGGTTCCTATAGAGACAGTCAGCGTTCACAAACTTGCGCTCATGACTGCGCATGCACATTGGCTAACCAAAACTGTAAAATTAAAGTTAAATATCCTAAATTTTCTTAAATGTTTTTTCCTTTTTTAAAATTGTTACTTTACAGGTGTTGTCTGGATTATCATCATGAAACATTCTCTGTGAAATTAAAGTGTTTTTTTTTTTTTTTTTTTTTTGCAGTTAACCAATAGCTAGCAGCAGCACACATGCAAAAACTAACTATCACTGCATCAGCATCTCCACAGTTACAGCCTTTAAATAAAATGACATGCAGCATAACATCAATATTTCATTGTCTTCTCCTGAACTAAAGCACACGCTCTACTCTTCAGCACAATGGTAACCCACAAAACTCAGATGACAGAAACCCTTTAAATCCCAAAAGAACATGAAACACTAACAGATCTGTCTAGATCACAGCATCCTCACTTAATACAAACCAGTCTGACTTTGTTTTTTTTTATATATATAGAACTTCTTATTGAGAATTAACTGAAGTTTAGATGTTGATGTTTAATTGAAATTAATCAAGTTTGAAGTCACTGTTGTGGAGATAAGCATTTGGTTTAGTTGGGCTCTTGACCCTTGATTTTCTTATTCGTCTTTATTTTTTATTTATTTATTTATTTTTTTTTTCCCTGGTTGTTGTAACTGTGTATTTCTAAAGCACACTTGTTATGGAAAAACCATCAAGAAAGATTCTGATCAGATGAAGTTGGTTATGTAGTATGGCCTGATTCACTAACCTCATCAGAAATAGTTTCTGAGCATGTTAATTAAAATTATTTATTTAGTTTTTGTAGTCTTAGAAGTTTAATGCATGAAATCCAATCCTGCTTTATTTTGAAAGCTTGCATGTCATTTTGAAGAAATTATTTAGACAAGAATAACAAATGTGCCTTAGAAACACATAGTTACAGCACTCACTGCCCAACTAAAGCAAATGTTTATCTCCACAATGGTGACTCAATAAGAAGTTTTGTATGGAAGAAATAAAGTCAGACTAGATGCTGAGATCTAGAGAGATCTGTTAGTGTTTCATGTTCTGTTGCTGTCAGTCATGTGACGTTTAAATAATTAATTAATTAATTAGTTAATGAGTTAATTTTACAGTGAGGGTGTTTGTTTGTAATACTTTAGGAAATGCCTGTGAATTAAGTGTTATTATCTTATTTATATAAAGAGATTTGACTTTAATTTTAAGGTTTTTGTTTGGCACCCTGTGCTGCCAGTCATTTGACTGTTTTTTTGCCTTTTGTTTTACAGTCAAAGTGCTTGATCATTAAATTCAGGAAATACCTGTATTATTATTAATTACAGATTACAGATTTTTTTTTTTTTTTTTTTTTTTTTTTTTTGTAATTTTACATACATTTGTTTGAAATTTAAGAAAACAGAAAACATACTGTATTAAAAAAAAGAAAGTAGTTTTTCTGTAAAAGATGTGAATAACTGTAATTTGTCTTTAATGTCATAAAATAACAGCCAAGCAGTTAATTTATAGATACTTTTACAGAGTTTTGACTCCAATTCAAAATAAAAGAAAACAACCTGAAAAAAAATTCACAGTTATTTTCCGTAAAATTACATTTTTGTAGCTTTCAGCCATGGGAAGATATCATCAGGTGGTTCCCAACTCTCCTTAGACAACGTCCCCCAGTTGGCACACTGTAAAATCCAACAGTTTATCTTACTTAGCTATAATTAGTTACTTAGTTGTTATACTTACTAGGTTTCATTAAGTTACAGCTACTTTCAAGGCAAATAAAACAGTTTACTTGCTGTTTTGAGTGACACTTACTTAAACTATTCAAGTAACCACAAAGGAAGCAATGACATAAATACACCAGTGAGAGGCTGCAGTGCACTAATATGTTGCTGATGTGGAACATAACGATAAAAAGAGTTTTTGAGGTGGGGCAATTCTTAGCCTTAGACTTTTTACTCATTTCCTCCACTTTGAAAGTAATCTTTTTCTAGTTACATTCAGTCATTTCCCAAAGTCATCTTGAATGTTAAATTGTCAAAACAACTGAAAAATTTGAGAGAACATCACATAATCTGACTTTATAAATTGATGTTAATTTTCCTAAAATATTTGTTTGTTTGATCTCACCATTATAGTGGTTAGTGATCCCTTTGGTTGGGCACTTGGCAACGTCATTTAAATGTTTATAATTCTTTTTCTATCAATGCATCATGAAATCACAGTTGTTTGATTTCAGAGAAAGAGAAATAATTAAATAGATTGCTTTAAAAAGGTGATTTAACTTTTAATTAAATAGTCAGCTAGTGCACTTTTCATGCTGATTATTAATCTTTTATGATTTTATTGCTTTTCATAAATACCTTGTGAAACTTTTAATTGGGTTGATATACTCCTGTAATATTTAAAAAACACAGATTTCAACATTCAGCGCACTAACCACAACAACGGTAACAATTCAGTAATTTATTCATTTTTATTAAATGTAACAATAGCCATTGTTTTGCTATTTTTGTTGTGCTACTACTGAAATAAAACGGCAAATAAAAGAAACAACAACAGTAAAACAATGTAACTGCATAATTTATTCATGCCCCAATGCATTCTGGGAATCAGTGATTCTGAGTTACTCTCAATGTTCCTCAGATCACAGATTCAATTAAGTTAACAAAACTTAAATGGCTTAAGTAAATTTAACTCAAAATAAGTAAGGAATACTTTGAATATATTAGTAGATAAGACTTAAATTACACTTAATACAGTTAAGTAAATATTACTTAATTGAATTAAGGCAACGAGTTTGCACAATTTAATTAAGTAAACTTAACAAATTACTTTTTTCAGTGCAGGTTGGCAGTGATGGCCAGTCTCTGCCCCTCTACTTCTGGCTTCCAGCTCAACTGCTCGCGCTTACACCAGAGCCAACAAGACTTCGTAAAACCATTAACTAGCTTTTACTGACAATTAGCTCATGTTGCACTCTCTCTGATGACTTGCTTGATTTTGACTGAACGTCCAATGGGTAACTTCTGATCGGGTCAGTCAGCTCATCTCGGGACCAGATCGGCTATTTATAGTGAAATTGTGCAAGTGATAAAACCCCGTCCTATGGCCTGTAAAAACTATATATATATATATATATAGATAGATAGATAGACAAATAGATACATATAGATAGATATACATTTTTCATCCCCTCTGACCAATCCGCCCATGCCTGTAACAAATTTTTTGCATATGGGCCTAGGGGTGACTTGCTACACCTCTGCATTCATGCCTTTGTGTGTTTCTCTGCACTGCATTTTTTAAATAATTAAGTCTGCGACAAGTCAAAGATTGTTTGACGTTTTGATTGACAGAACTAGCTAAACTACTCTCAGAACTAGCTAAACTATGCGTCACCTTTACGGACACATCTTAGATCTTGCGTAAATATCACAGAAAGTGTTTTGTTTGTTTTTCGTTTGTTTGCAGCTTTTGTAGTCTTTGCATTCTTTGTCAATGAGACATATCAGCTGAGTTTCATGATAACATAGTTTCACTTCTGTATACTATGAAAAATAAGTACGTCAGGTTGTTAATATAAGAAAAAATATATTTTATAATATATATAAATAATTTGAAAAAAAAAAATACAGCAGGCTACTATGTTTATGTTTTAATACATAGTAAGTAACAGTATCAATGATAAAAGTAACAAAGCACGAAGCTTATTGCGATTATTGGGTGGCTGTGTGGTACAAATAATGAATGGACTTGAAAACGTTATGTTCTTTCCAAGCACTGATATCGTGAATAAAACAGTGAATAGTCACCAAATGTTATTTAGTGTAGAGTGGGGGGAACCCTTAAGGATGGTGTAATTCAGTGGTTAAAGCTGGGCGATAAATCGATAACGATAATTATCGCGCTATATGAATTTCCTCCATAAACGATAACAAAAGTTTGATAAATGTTTGATATAATGTTTATGCGGCGAAGGCGGAACAAAAGAGCGCTAGTCAAAGCACGCGACTCAGACTGTTTATTCGCTCGGACCAAAGTTCAAACGGCGGCACGGCTTGAACTTACTAGAACAGATCCGTTCATTCGCTCATAAGTCTTGGTCACTAAACAGCGCCAATGTGGAGCCCTTGTATTCAGTGAAGAACACAAATGATTCGGTTTAAAACCAGATGAAACAGCGCTGACAAACAGGAGAAACACTGTGCGCAACGAGACAGTCAGAAGGCTTTTTAATCTACAAATCGCCATCATTTACCATAGATTTACTGTAGTAGCACTAACTGCACAGTGGTCAGAAATGTGGGTATATTTGTGTTGAATTTTATTATATTATTAATGTAGACATGTATTGAAGGAGGAGTAATGGAATATAATGACAGCAGGGGAAATCTGTTGAAGTTTACTTCACTTCAGAACATTCATTCACATATTTGCGCTACACCACTGCCTGCAGCATCGTCACACACAGACGAAACTTATGTCTGACATAAATGCATCTGTTAATAAATACAATTGAAATTCATGTATTGCACGCTTTAATGACGTTTAAATAGCAAATATACGTCCCTTCGAACTGGTATCAGGGCAGAATATCCTGTGATGTCCACTTCGCAGGGCACTTATAGTCTAATCTAACAAATGTCTAAAGAGATAAATACAAAATGTGCAGAGCAGAGGTATTTTTTAAATATTTTTAGTCAACCACCTAAGCAGTGTCATTCTAAAAATATAAATATTATATTTCTTAAATAACATGTGCTCCCTAACTACAGGCCTATTTTATATATCATAAAATTGTGATGTTCTGCAAAACAGCAAGCTTTTAAACACTTCATTTCTTACAACTGAAAATGAGATAATTTACGGTACTCAGGTACATCACCAGTGTAAGTGAATACTTATGCATCACTGTTGTCAACACAGTCCATATCAACAACAAAAGTGTATCTTGACTTTATCTAGTGGTTATTTGGGGGAAAACAGTAGGGAGGGTTTACATCACTCTACCCTACCTTAGAAAAATCAACAATAAGTTAAGTTAACCAAGCTGTAGCCACATTTAACCTATAACCAGGGCCGGTGGTGATGTTTTTAGGGGCCCACGGCTGTGAGTGTGGGGTGGGGGGCCAGCATGAAAGACACGGGTCACTTCTGCATGTCGTCATGCCTATAATTTGCCTGTGTTTTTACGCCTTGCCAATTTAAACATTCAAGAGATTTAAAAGCATTCAAGCACAAGACACGAAAGAGCACAACTCCCTCAATTGTGATGCACTCAACCTTCTAATCACACCTAATTTCCTCACATAAGTTCCAGGGACCAGTCTAGACTGATCACACCAGTGCGATCGTTGGTAGGGTGTTAAATAGTTGATGGTAATCCAAAAAAATAAAAGAGAGAAAATTACTCACTGCTCTTATTTTAACAAGAATTAATCTATATTTCATTTATACAGTGAAGACAATGATATTTTACATTTGATTATTCAGTTTCTGTTAAAATGTTGTTAAATTTGTATCTTTGTTCTGTTTATTTATTTGTGCTATTTACACAAATTCAAACAGGGCCCACAGTACAACATGCACCGAAGCACTGCAAACCCCAGCTATGGCCCTGCTTTCAGCGTACACATTTTTTACATATTGGCCCAGGGCTGACTTGCTACGCCTCTGCATTCATGCCCTTTGTATGTTTCTCTACACTGCATTTTTTTAAAATAAATAAGTTGTGCCAGCACCAATAGCCTTGTGGCAAACAATGAACAATGCCATGGAACTTGTGTATGGGCTTGACAAAAAAATTAAGAAACGAAAGTAATTCACTATGTCATGATAAGAAATAGAAGAAAGAACTGTTGGGTCATCAGTCCACGACAAAGAAGGCAGATCGTATGGATTTTTACCACCTATTACAGGGCTCGACAATATGGACTGCCCTGTGGCCTGTGCAAGTCATACATTCACTGCACTGCATTCAATCGAATTACATATGCAAAATTCCATGCTCACAGACAAAGGGTCGTAAAGTTTCCCTCCAAAGTTGAAAGTTATTATTGGTTCTCGGACCTCCTGGAGGTGTAGCCCTTCAGAGAATTTAAATGGTCACACGAGTGATCCCCCTCTCTCTTCACTCTCTTCGCTCTCTTCTTCCGATTGCAGACATTTTCACTCAACCCTGAAGCCCATCCTCATGAAATGTCCTCGAACAGACATTTCTCTCTTCCACGTTTTTAGCTTTCTTCACTTGTCTCACATGAGTTCTTTCAGAACCTAAGAGGATGAGGAGGATGAGCTAGAACTCATCGGGACTCTAAGCTGTGCCAGGCCTTGTGGCCTTGTCTTTCCATTCCCCAAAGACCACAGGACTTCAGCTGGGTCCCTCTCAGCTCTTGGTTCTTCTTCAGTTTTCACGTGGGAAGAAACTCCCAGTCACCATCGAGTCAGAACATCTTTGGAGTTCATCACTCTTCGGACCCGGAAGAACGTGATCGCGATTCCAAAACCACCACTGCTCCAAACCATCGAGACTTTCACCTGAGACTGCATTCGGACACTTGTTCATCGACCAAGGCAATGCAAGCATCGTACATTTAGCTAAACAAAACAGAGGTTTAGTACAAGCTGTAGACAGCACTGATGGTTTCACTCAGGTGGTTAACTGACTCTTTTCATAGCTACATTTTCTTGTCTCTCTAACTGCTTCTCACTGACCCTTCCCCCATGTATGAGTGATTTCATATTTGTTTATTTAGATTAGTTATGTGTTAGTCCTTCATTAATAAAACTCTTGTACACAAATTACATGAGTTTTGATTCTGATTCTGCCTTGCAAATTAATGTCCCTTTACGATTCTGTTTCGAGCTACATGCTCTAATGCAATAGTACTTTAAGAAAGTTATTTTTTGTAGCCAAGAAAATATAATCTCTTAGATTTGATATAAAAATTATACTAAATGTTCGCTGGACGAACAGATTAGTTGATGGAAAATTAATTCTGCTACAGTTACTACTGTCAGCTGATATAAATAATTGTAATTAATCAGAATTAATTTTAATTATTTCTATACATTTCCCTTTTGAGCTAAATCGCGACAGTATCTTCCTCTATATGTGGGCCCTGAGTCTTTGCAGTTTGAGAATGTTGGAAGTGAAGAAATGGAAGATGGACAATGGATCCGTGTCTTACAGCCAGAAGAGACTCCACCTGTTACTGCCCCAGTTCCAGTTGCTTCCCCCCCTGGCCATACAGAGTCGGTAATGGGTTTACTGCATCCTGATGGCCAGCGAGAGGTTTCAGGACAGGTGGCTGATAGATTGCCTTCTGTCAGCACTGAGTCATTGGACAACATATTTCATACTATTCTAAGCAGTGATAAAGGCATTGTATTATAAATCTACTTTATTATAATGAAAATTATAATAAGAAGAACTCAGTTAAATTAAATAATTAATAAATAATAATTAAACGTTTGAAAATGTAACATGTTTTTGACCATTTATTTAATAGAATTAAGAAAATCTAAGGTAATTATATAAAGCAACTAACAATAAGTTATTGGAAAAAAGTAAAGTTTATGTATTCCACAAGCTTAAATCACAGTTCATCATGTAATTGAAAGATGTAAGTTTTAAGTTTTGGGGTTAAATATTTTTTGAGTTTACTGCTCGGTTTCAAACAGTTCATATTCGGACCGGAGCAAGCATGTTTCAAGTTAATGTGAACATATTTCATATTCTCTCATGCTGCAAACATGAACCAAGGCCATGTATGCGCATGCACATATCACGTCTTCTTCAAATGAAAGAAGCGCAAAATGGACACTGATGTAGCAGCACGTCTGATAATGAATGCGATGGTACGATGGATTATTGTAATACACAGCAAACAAGGATAGACCGAAAAATTAAACAAGAGTAACTGTTAACATGATCAGTGTTCCCCAAGAGCTTTCTGTGTGTGCAGTTTGAGACAGAGTGAAACACGGACAAATACAAGCAACAAATACAAGCAACAAGCAAGCTTTGTAGCCTATATGTCAAAATGTCTGTCTTAGTGAGTTTTCACTAAACACAGTCAATTATGTCCCAAGTGAACTTAAACAGTTTGAAAGTAATCGAATACCATCAGTATATTAGATCTGTGCATTCCTGGGCAGCATCCTACTGTATAAACCTGTCACTGTCAGTCATCATCTGTTAATCAGACAACAAAAGAAAAGGAGATAATCATTCACTGCTTTTCACTGAATTGTTCATAACTATGTTATGAATCAATGTCTGTTTAATTTATATGGTGAAGTCTATGCTTTATTTGTAGGCTACATTTGATTACTTTAATTTCTGTATAGTAAGCTATTATAGGCTAAATTGTTTATTTTATTTGTATATTTGTTTCTGTTGTATTTGTCCTGTTATTTGTAAGTTTCTTCCTTTTTTGTATTACTGACTTTCTTTTTAACTCACTGTTGTTTGTTGACAGTGAAACTGCTCTGAAAGAAGATGTTGGGGAACATTTTGGCGCCCTGACAAAGCTTTGCGTATAGGGCCCCTAGAAGTCTATAGGATTGGCGCTGGATGCAGCTTGGATCTTGTGTAAATATTATGGAAAGTTTTTTTGTTTGTTTGTTTGCAGCTTTTGTAGCCTTTGCATCCGTTGTCAATAAGACATTTCATTCCGGTTTCCTGATAACATAGTTTCACTTCTGTAAAGATCAGTATGGCAGGCTGTTATGTAGGACAAAATAATTAGAAAACAAAAGAATTGTCAAAATACAGCACGCAAAATGAAGAACAGAATATTAGCTTGTTCTTTAATTGCTGTTTACTATGTTTTAATACATAGTAAGAAACAGTATTTATGATTCAATGATAATCTTTTCAAATTTGTTACCCAATGTATTATACAGTGCATAAAATTTATTCAACAATTTGTTTTACTCGGTTATTGTCATCATTAGACAAAAATGTAATATATTTTAATATATAAATAAGTTAACTTTCAGTAAACTCTGTAAATTATGTTTTGTTCATAACTTTGAGAGAAACTTGCCAGAATGTTCCCTGATGTTATTTTACAATGCTTCAAAGGAAGTTTATTGAATATAAGTTTAGAGCTTGAACAATATGTTGAATTCTTTAAAATAATCTTGAGATGGAACACTGAGATGCATTTTCAATAAATAATAATAGCTAAAAAATAAAATCCTGCTAACAAAAAATATTCCCAGTTGTTGGGAATGCATAGTGCTTACTGAAATCACCTCCTGGGCCCTTAAAAAGTCAGACAAAACAACATGAGTAAAGAACAATCTCAAAAGACGAATACAACACACAGGCCTATCAAGCATTTAAGAGAATTTAGAGGCTGACAGTCTGAGACTGACCGAAAAAAGGATAAGCTGATAGATTTAATTACGAATGGAATGGATATGGGATATCAATCTGGAACTCAGTTGAATTTATTATGTGGAAGGTCTGAATCTGAATCTGCATCTGCTCTCATGACAGTTCAGCTCCACCCCTTTAGCATATTCTGGCAGTCACTTTATAGCATCTCCGTATTTATGGACAAGAGCATACTGTAAGAGAGTTCACAGATTCCCGCTGACTGCAGAAACACACAGGTATGTGTTATATTATATTGAGTTTGGGTGTTTTGGATTGACATATTATCTGTTTCCACAGTCAAACACCTACATTTAAGATATATGTATTTGAATTGCATTGAATGTAAATAAATGTGTATATAAAAATATTATATATGTGTGTGTGTGTGTGTATATATATATATATAAAATGTAACTTAAAGATGCATAAAGATTTCTGCAATTGTGCTTATAAACAGAATGTTTTTTAAATACATCAATTAATCCAATTAGTTTCATTCATTTTAAATGATTGAATATTGCTTGTTCCACAGCTAGCTTTTTTGTTTTGTTTTGTTTATTTTTATTTATTTATTTTTTTGTGCACTGTGATGTTTGGACACAAATAACTGTATCCAAATTTGTATTATTAATTGTAAAATCTGAGATAAAGATCATAGCAATATTACAAAAACTGAACTTATTAACAGATGTTATCCGATAAGTCTCAAAGTCAGTGCCAGAAGTGGCCTTATTTACCTGCGCAGGCCTTCCGTTTATTTCAATTTATTGTTATTCATCTGTCCCTTTGTTTGTGTTACAGTGTTTTAATGTCAGTAAATGTCAGCAGTAACTTTTGTAATGTTTGATATGAACTGTTTATCACAGATGCTCTCATTTATTCTAATCCACACATTCCACTGATTTATCTGTTACTCAAAACCTGAACTACTGGCAGACAAAATGTTGGCAAACTGGCTGATCAGGACTCTGCTTTCAGACCATCAGTTCTCATCATATCACAACTGATAATTAAGTCACACATAAAAGGAAATTGCTTTATCAGTGTTGAATGTGGAACTGTCACACTGTTAAAGCATCCATGTTTTTCTTAGTTACAGGTTGCTGATAATGGAAAATGGAAAATTTCTCCCTCCATATGCTGCACCACAATTTGTCCCAACCAACATATCCTACCAGGCACCGCAGGTTGTCTATCAAAGCCAACCAGGTCAGTAGACTCTCTGATTCTCAATTCAGAGACTATCAGTCTTTGGTAACCATAGGATTTTCATAATGATCTTTTTTCTGTTGTTCAGAAGGAAACTGGAATGTTTCCACATAACACAATGTTACTGTAAAAACGAAGCATTTCCAAAAAAACACATGACATTTCTCACTCATTTGCACTGCAATTTAAATGCATAAGTTTCTGCATTCATATTTTTTTCATAACACAGAAAGAAAGCTTGTGGCAAAGGTTGGTAATGGCAAGCTTGTGCCATGGCAGCGTGGGTATAACCGTTCCCCATAGCGACCTCTAGAGGACACAGTTCGAAGTCCCTCAAAAGGGAACGTCTCAGGTTACCTATGTAACCATGGTTCCCTGAGAAGGGAACGAGACACTGCATCCTCTAGAGATCGCTATGGGGGACGTCTCCTTCGTGACCCGTGTCTGAAGCCTATATACAAAAACTACACAGTACTGGCCGACTACAGCCTATGACATCACTCATCACTGCCAGCGCATCATACCAGTGCGACCGCATAGTACAAAAGGGCGCCGGTCAAACACATCATCCGCTTCTTCGTCTGAAGCTCGTGTCCAAAACACGGCGATGAGACTAGAGAACGCAGTGTCTCGTTCCCTTCTCAGGGAACCATGGTTACATACGTAACCTGAGACGTTCCCTTTCGAGGAAACTTCGCTCTGCGTCCTCTAGAGGTCGCTATGGGGAATGGTTATACCCATGTTGCCATGCTGAAGGGAGTGCAAGCCAGACACAAAAGGCGAGCACTAAGTACCAGCTCCACCCAAGTAGAGGGAGCTGCCCCAAAGACGTCCAGGCGGCTGTCAGTGACTTAATCCCTTCGGCCAAAGGCCTGAGCTGCATACCCAAGAACTTAGCTGGTCGGGCAGGTCATCGGCACCCCATTCAGAAGTATCGAAAATACATAACTCGAGTGTGGCCCAAGGTTCCGGGGCCGAACAGCTCAAGAAAGGGTACGAAGCTAAATGCGTGATCACCACTATACAGGATTTTAGAAAGAACACAAGAAGCTAGTGTGCGTTCTTACCACAACATGGATTTTAGAATGTGCCCGGCTAGCCTGGACACTGAAATACTGCTCACAAAAAGAGGCTCTGGGAAGCAGAGAACACAAACCCCAAATTAGGGATGTTCTAAGCTCTCAGGGAGCAGAATCGTGCTCAAAGTGACCCTTCCATAAGAGGGGAGCATTGTCAAGCTCATGCAATGTCAGGAGAGACATCACAGGGGCAGAAAAAGAGGCCGAAAGACCTAGGGTGCTGTCTATTGAGCTTTCAGGAGACCAAGGCTTAAAAAAGCCGTAATGGGTCAGTGCAGCCTCCGCACAGTCAAAGTGGCGAAAGGCAAAACACATCGGGCGGCAGCAAGCAGCCGATTTATCCGATGAGATTGTAACAAAAGCTCAGTCCTAATAATCAAGGCGAGCATTTAGCAGCCACAGGGTAGATACCTCGCCAACAGTGGGGAGGACCTGTTCATTCTGCCCAAGAACGGTGTACTTAAACGACCCTACTTAGTGAGGGAAGCACTGCCACGCTTATCTCCTGACAGGAGAGATACAAGGACAGAAACAAGGTCTAGTGACCTAGGCTGCTGATTCTATGAAGCTCCAGGAGGTCAGAGGCCTTTAATACCCAAATGGGGTAGTACAACTTCCATACACATTAATGTGACAGAAGCAGAGACACATTGGGCGGCAGCTAACGGTAGACTTATCCAATGTGACAGCCATGGAATGCACAGCAGCCGTAGGGAAGGTACCTAATCTACCATAGAGAGGAGGACCTACCCCTTCTGTCCAAAAACGGCTTGCTTTAATGACCTTGCATTAGCGAGGGGAGCACAGCCCTGCTCATCTCATGTCAGGAGAGACATCACAAGGGTGGAGAAGAGGTCTAATGACCTAGGCTGCTGATCCTATGAAGCTCCAGGAGGCCAAGGCCTCAAGTACCCAAATAGGGTAGTGCAACTTCCGTACACACTTAATGTGATGGAAGGAGAAACACATCGGGCGGCAGCAAGCCGAGGATGAGGTTGTCATGGAGCATCAGCAGCCGTAGGGTAGGTACCTAACCCCCCAGGACAGGAGGAGGACCTACCCACTCTACCGAAGGATGGCGTGCTTCAAAAACCCCATCTCCATGAGGTGAGCACTACCATATCCTGAGATGAGCATCCAGAAGGGGGTTTTAGAACGAGATCCAACATCTAGAGGAATCAAGTCATTCTTAGAGAAATTAGTTAAAAACAACTCATGTGAAATAAAGTGCTCTAGCACCTTCAAAACAAGTCCTAGAGAAAAAAGTAAAGGTGAGTAGAAAGCATGTCATACTGAAGGTTACCTTAATGGAAGATCAACAAGCCCTGGGGTTGCAGTAATATAGCAGGGACCCAATGAACAAGGAACTACCTCGTAGTACCTAGTGGTTCGGCTGCAGAAATAAGGCAAGCCTTCCAAATCCGATCCAGGATGGAGACATCAGCAGCAACCAGGGGTCCTGTCAGCAGGGGGGTCCTACCCTGAAACATGGGAAGAACATAGAACCCAACTAAACATACTGCAACACAAGCCTAAGCGGCTAATAACAAATACCAGTTCTAGTGACATAAAAGAAAAAAGATCGTACTCACCACCATGGCTCCCCAACATGATTCATCCACAGACATACTAGAAGGGCTAGTCTGAAGACTGAGTCCGGACCATCAGTTAGGCTGTTCTATACATAATAGTACATAACCCCACACATCATACGTCAATGTGCCAGAAGGGGACCAGCTGAGATAAACACACAGAGTGTGCTGTCTATTTACAACCCTAGCAGGGGAGACAGCACTGTCTGGGTAAGAGCTCAAAGAGACCGCTACTTAAAAAACCCTAGAAGGGGGAGTAATCACTATTATAGTATACTTATTATTTAAAAATAAAATTTACTGCTAAGTTAATTATATCTCACTCATAGCATTCAGTGAGAGATGTTGAGGCAGGTGTGACGGGATGTGCCCTGCATTACAGATTAAAAAAGAGAATAAAACATAAGTAAGGTGGCAAATAGGTAGGCTAATAAGAGTAGAGTGAGGGGCGGTAAAAAGCATGGCAAAAAATTTTATATATTGTGTAAGGCGCCAGACAGGCTAAAAAAAAAAAGGAGACCCAGTTTGAGAACTGTACTAAATCATATGACATAAGTCAAAATTATAATAAAAGTTACTTTTGTCGTAATTTTTACTTTTTTTGCCATAATTGCAAGAAAATGTCATGCCACCATTTGGAGATCATGGTTTTCTTTTTTCCAGCTCCAGTGGCCGCATTTTGCCCACCGGCAGCTGCACAACAGCCGATGATGCCTGGAGTTCAGACAGTCCTGCCTGGATATGCTGGTAAGTGTTAATGTGATATGAGACTCTGGTTCTGTGGTTTTTCATCATCAGCTTGTTTCTCTTTCAGCTCCAGTGGCACATCAGATGGTCCAGGCTCCTGCGGCAGCTCCTGCACCTGACCCGGGTGAGCAGTAAAGCCACAGATTACAAAGACTCTGTGTTCAAATACTAGAAGGTTTCAGCAAGCTCAAGATGCATTTGTCCTGTTTGTAAGTTTTAAAATTGTATTATTATTAATTTACCTTTTTTTCAATGTATTTATAGATGCAGTAATTATTCCACCACGTCTGACTACCACTGCGGGGCGGATGAAATGTAATTACTGCCGGAAGGAGGTCGTAACAGA
Organism: Cirrhinus mrigala; assembly: GCA_036247105.1. NCBI lineage: Eukaryota > Metazoa > Chordata > Actinopteri > Cypriniformes > Cyprinidae > Cirrhinus > Cirrhinus mrigala. Next base: position 8,257,539 of record CM070007.1, read on the forward strand.
GATGAAATATGTCAATGGCACAATGGTGTGGGTCATCTGTGCAAGTCTTGGCTTATTAGGGTAAGAAATCATATTCATCAGATTTCAAATGATTCAAATTGATATGAGAAAAGAAAACACACTCATTTTTTTCAATCCAGGATCTGGCCGTGTTGTTTGATTCCATTCTGTGTGAAAGGCTGTAAGGATGTACAGCATAGCTGTCCACACTGCAAAACCGTCATCCATGTGCACAAACGCATGTAGCTTGCTCTGAAACAAAGGAAACTAGAAGATCAAAAGAAAAACTTCAAGTGTCTGAAATGGCATCATTATTTGGATTTTAAGTGGGAGAGCGGGGACGGTTGCTCAGCCACTATATGTATTGGAAAGTCAAAATGTTAATGCATTAAAGCCATATCTGTCAGCTGTAATGTGTGAACATATGATAAAGACAAATCGTTCTTGAACCGGGGAAGTTGCAACATTCATAAAAATGTAATAATTATTTAACATCATTTTAAGAAGTAAATATGTAAAATAACAGAAAAGGTAGTGGCATGACTGATTTTATGGGCATTTCCTTTAATTAAAAAATACAACACAATATGCATAAAATTCAAAATACAAGTAAAACATCTGTAAAAAAAATTATAATAAATATAGAAAATTCTCATAAATTAATACAGGTAGGTGTGCCATTTATTTATAGATTTATTTATAGAGTATAGAGCAGGGGCGGCAAACGTTGTGTGGCTGCATTGTGTGAAAACAAACTATAATGGTAAAAATCCACCCACTCATTTTTTAATAATCCCAATAAATCATTAACAATCTCTCTGAAAAAGTGATTCCAGATTTCTCCCTATGTACATGTCATCATAGGGAGAAATCCCGCCCATTTGTGACTGTCTCTGCCCTATTAGCATAGACACAGCCCTGAGTGAGAAGACACAGTCCATCATTACTGTTTTCTTGCTGTAGCTGCTGGAGATACACAATGTCAGCACCAAACAGGCATTGCAGTTGTTGTGTTTTGGGATGCACCAAAGAACATAGGAGTCTTCATTAACTCCCTCCATCTGAGCCGCTGAGGACACTGGTTAAATTGCATTTTAAAAAAAATCTGTAAAGTCCCCTATATGTTTAGTGATGCTTCATGCGCAAACATCAGCTCCAGACAAAGTAAGTATCATGCATTTGTTTTCCAAATTGCCCAGCGCTTCTTGGTACTCTGTAAGGCTAATGTTGCTACCATTGTCTCTGCCTGTCACTGATGCTATCTAACGTGCTACCAGAATGATCGTAAATAGGAATGTGGTAGTTAAAAATTGCATATGAAAGCAATGTGAAGTCGACCGCTTGAATTTGTCAAGCTCATAATCACAAGTGGGACATATAAAGTTTGTGATAGCACGCTATGAGTTATTTTTATCGCGCCATGCTTCTCGTCTTTGTAATTCATAAACACGTATTTATTATGCACAGTACAATTAGATGACTGATTATTATTGCTGGAGCATGAGCTCTTGAAGCGCCATTCCCTTCTGAAAAAGGGGGCTGGGAGCACCAGCTCATTTGCATTTAAAGGGACAAATACAAAAATGGCGTGTTTTGGCTTATACCCTAAAAGTGGCAATTTTAACAAGCTATAAATAATTATCTATGGGGTATTTTAAGCTAAGAAATCACATACTCTGGGAACATCAGAGACTTATTTTACATCCTGTTAAAAGGGGCATAATAGGTCACCTGATTTTTTTTGTGTCCCTCTAGCCACCCCATGTAAAATTTACACGACACCCAGATGACAGTTAACATTCACATGTGTATGCTCATCTGTGCATTCTCCTAATAACTAAGTTCTGAAGTCAATTACGACTGAGAAAACTAGCTAAACTACTCTGACATGAGGAAGCTTCTATTAGTGACGCAGCTAATATCTCACATATCCATACGTCTAAGAGCGAGATAAAAGCTAGTTTATCCACCTCAACCCACAGACAGCATTTCAGTGACTTCAGCCGCTGTAACCCCAGTGGTCCAGTCTGCATCAGCACCTGTCTGTTTGAGAAAACAGTAAGATTAAAGTGTTTCCATGCATAATTTTTTCCTGAAGATGGCATTATTTCAGGTGTAACCAGTTCAGATGTGGTCAATATTTAATTTGGATCGAGTCCAATCCCAGCTAACGAAAAATGTTCTAAGAATGTTGTACTAATGTTACCATTAAGTTATAAAATAGCTATTGTTTCTGAATGCTCTCAAAACATTAATTTTTTTTTTAAATGTTTTGAAAACTTTGTTTCTTGGTTATGCAAACAATTCATTTTATAATCTTGCAAACATTATTAGAATATTGCTTTGAATGATTCTACTCTGAACATCATGAAATAAGTAGTAACATTTAAAAATGGTTAGATGAACATTCAACTAAAATATTTTAGGGGGAAAAAAAATCATAAATCATCTATAAATAAAGAAATAAATGCAACTGAAAATGTAAATGAAATTAACTCGAATGCAAATATAGAGGGTGAGGAAAAATGTACCAGCCCATTTGCAATGCATTTGCAATCTCAGTGTTTTTACAGATTCGTCAGCTTCACTTTACCTCAAAAAGGGCTAGACTGAGGTTAAAATTTTGCCCTGAACAAATTCAGCCTAATTGAAGCACGAGTTCCCCCATAAATGTGTTGCTGGGTTATAGGGCCTTCAACTGGAATAAATAAATGAATTAATAAAACAGAACAGAAACAAATAATGATATATATTACTGAATTTACGTCAAATGCAGCAAATTTAATAATGCATTGAAATGCACTTGACAGTAAAGCATTGATTTTGAGCTAGAATGCAGTATTGCTAATAAGCTCTGTTATCATTTCCTCACCACCATGTCATTTCAAACCTGTATGACTTACATTTTTCTGTGGAACACAAAAATATTTTGTAGAATGTTACCAAACCAGTTTGGTTACCCTTAAATTCTACTGCATGGACAAAATGTTATTACATTCCTTTATGTTCCACACAAGAAAAAATAAATAAATAAAAAATAAAAATGCATACAGATTTGGAATGACATGATGTTGAGTAATGATGACAATTTTAATTTTTGGGTGAACTATCCCTTTATGAGTTTTAATATTTGTAAATAGTAAACACCTAATTTATATAAGACACTGATATTTATCTTTAATCAGGCTCTTGATGAATTAACATTTTACTTAAATTAAAATGAATTAAGAGAGTTCTTGCTTAGAATTCAGAGTTTAACTGACCAATATTAGTAAGATGGTGGTCACAAGAAGTAAAATCATGGTCCTCGCCATGGTTATATGTTTTTTTTTTTTTTTTTTCTTTTTCCAAATAAATAATAAGTAATAATAAACTGTGAAATTTGTAATTAAAAAAAAAAAAAAAAAACAAAAAAAAAACATAAACATGTAGAAACTACAAAACCATCTTCCATGAAAGTAATATTCCCCAATACTTAATATAATAACAGTAACATTTATAATAAATACATTTCTGCCAAAACACCATAGGCTATTTGTAGTGTTAATAACTGCGAGTTACATTACTATTAGGGATGCAACAATACAGTTAGTCCACGGTTCAATACGTACCTCGGTTTTTATCCACGGTTTTCGGTTCGGTTCGGTTCTGATATCTTGCCATTTTTTGCGACAAATTAACAAAATACTCCCGTAAACCTATGCACTCTGGAAAAGGCGTGGTGTAGTATATGTCTGCTTATTTTTTTCTTTTGAGAGAGGTATTATTTTTTCAAATTTTACGTAAAATAGAATAGGTTTCATTCATACTGGTCGCCAGAGGGCGCCCTTGTGCGTAAAATCCACATATGCGTCAAAAAAGTAGCACTGATGACGTTCCGTTCCAGCTTCTCTAATATGGATAAAAGCATCGCTGTTGCTGTAACTGATTAAAACCAAAATATAACGTTAAACGTTTTGAATGATGAAATGTAAGCACAATAAACACTCGTCTGCATTAATACATGGTTTATCTGTGTTCTTCAAGCCATCGTGTATTTTCATAAGCCAATGCTAATCGACATATATAGAATATGAGTATAGAATTTATTGAATGCCTCATTCTGTGATGAGAATCCACATTAGATCACATAAGGAAGTTATTTCAAACACTGGACAAATGTTGTAAATTAAAAACAAGGTACAATGTTTTTTTTTTTATAACTTTTGTTTTTATAACTCTTTTGTTGGACAACAGGTTTAGAAAGGCTTATCCTTGAATTTCATTAGAATGGAAGACGCTCTGCGTGTGGTTTTTTTTTTTTTTTTTTTCAATACAAGCGGGGAAGCGTTTCCTCACCTCAGCATGTGAAATCGCGGGCAAACATGCAGCAAATTCCGAGAGAAATAAAACAAGGAAATTATTTAAATGCAAAACCGAAAAACCGCAATTCACAAGCGCGTATTGAACCGTAGATGTCGTACCGAACGGTTCGATATTATATTGAGTATTGTGACATCCCTAATTACTATGGTGCTGAATTGACAAGCCTATGTACTATGGTCCAATTTATCTCGTCAGGCAGTTACATTGTTGTGGCTGTTTTTAGCCAGCATCACTACAGAACCTTTAATGTGCTCATATCACACAACTGTATATCACAGTTCTGTGTCATATACAGGGATTAAATTGGGCCCGGTCCGTCCGGGCTTGATCCCCGGCACATAGGCTTACCCTGGCAACTCGTTAGAGGACTTTCCTCACACATTTTCAACATTATAGGCTATAGTTTTAAACACTTTACTCATTCTTACTGATTCAAGCAATGATGCGAAACGGGTGTTTTTAGATGTATCTCTGAAAGGAACCAAGTGTCTTCGAAAAAGATTGCATTTCAAATATACATCTGATAAAGTAGCGTTCAAGAGCCTTTGTTTACAGCCCTTACTGAGGAAACCGCTATATTTCTGACATTCCAAAAACGCCTCCTACTGGCAGAGGATCATTGCATTTTCAGTAAGCCTGTCTGTGGTTTCCACCATCCACCCATTTAAACCTGTTTTAAATTAATATAAAAATTGATACTTCTGACTCATCCCTTTTCTTAAAAATTGGTTTAAGTATATGCAAATAATACTCAGGTATAGGAACACTTGAGTGGTGCAAGAATACAGTATGTACCTTTATGAATGTTAAAGTGCACTTTAAAAAATTAAACGCCAACTCAGACTGCCACAACAATCTCAAACAGGGTGAATGTTGACATTACAAAACCAAACACAACCGTGTTTTTGAGCTTTAGAGTTTTGTTAAATGTAACTTTGAGATTCATTATATACTTATATATTACATGCATTATATATTATATGCATAATTTCCCCACATTTCTTCAAGGAACTGATCACCCCGAAATGATTCCCCCCATCATTACTTATTACATTCTGTTTTTTCCTAACCTGTATCAATGTGTTAAATTTTAATGACGTGTAATACCAGCTCAAGTGACTGTTGATGATCCAGTTGAATCCAGCTTGGAAATGAAGTGATATGGAGTTTATTAAATGTTCATAGCTACTTGTGTTAGTCAAAACGGCATCTAAAAATAGACATATACACACTCTTGTAACAAGCTATGGTGATGAGAAGTTTTTTTATGTTTGTAACAGTAATTAGTTACCAATTAGGCCTTTACAGGTTACAGTGGGGGAGATTCTTGCACTCTGCTGAAAGGTTTCTGTCCAGTGTGAAGAGTGTCTCTTAAGGTTTTGACTCACTGCAAAACTCTTTCCACACTCAGAGCAGATGAAAGGCCTCTCTCAAGTGTGAATTCTGATATGAATGATAAGCTGACCCTGTTGCGTGAAACACTTTTCACAATGAGAGCAGGGAAAAGTTTTTCTCTGGTGTGAATTCTCATGTGTCTCCCAAGGCCTTGTTTCACACAGAAAATCTTTATACAATAAGGGCAGTAGAAATGCTTCACTCCATGTGATTTTCAGTTGTCTTTGCTGCGTGAAAATCTTTCCACACTGAGGACAGACGAAAGGTTGCTCTCTTGTGCCTTTCAAGGTCATGTTTCAGTCTGAAACTCTTTGTACAGTAAGGACGGATAAAAGCCTTTTCATCAGTGTGAATTTTCATGTGAGTTATGAGTTGTCCTTGCTGCATGAAAACTCTTTTGACATTGAGGGCAGCTGAAAGGCTTCTTTCCAAATTCTCATGTGACTCTCAAAGACACTCTTCACTGTGGAACCCTTTCCAAACTAAGAGCAGTTAAAAGTTTTCTCTCCGGTGTGAGTTCTCATGTGACATTTTAGCTGTCCCTGTTGAGTGAATCTCTTTCCACATTGAGGACAGGGAAAAGGCTTCTCTCCAGTGTGAATTCTCATATGACTCTCAAGGCTTCGTTTCAATGTAAAACACTTTCTACACTGAGGTGAGATTCAAAAGTGTTGTGAATATTTTGAAATAAACAAACAAACATTTAAATACCAAAATTACTTGTCAAAAAAGGTATAAATGTCGTTATTAGCATTTCCTAAAAATGTTTGAAATTGCTCTTATTTTCCGGACTGGACTAGAACTCGAGATGGGCAAAAGAAATTGTTTTAAATTTTGTTATTAAATTCTGATTTGTCAGAATTGCTAAGTGAAGACTCCAATGCATGCTTGATATGCAAAAATTAGTGATGTTTTTTTTTCCATACCATATTTCAGGGGTGTTTAAGTGATTGTGCTTCTTCAGATGACTTATTAGATTCATATAGATCTATTTAGGTTCGAAGCATCAAAGTTTTGATGAAATGGACTTTCAGTGGAGAGATAAAATGTTCAGTCTTCATTAAACTTTTGACTAATTTTAGTCAAATATTTTTGAAATATAGTTGTTCTGACAGTACCCAACTATTGCAGACATGTAGGCTACATCTGGAGTAACCACATCTCCTGTACGCATGAATCATTTAACGCACATTGATTTTCATTAGTAACTATTAACAATTAACAGATTTTTTTGTAAGTGACACAACCAGCTTACACTGTTTTATTCTTCTGCTCTTGTCTAGGTGAGAACTGGCAGATTTTCGTCTTCTCAGCTGGTGTCTCTCTAATTGTTTTCACTCTGTTTACTGGGAAATGTTTGCTCCCGTTTATTCCATAGATCGCTCAATCAGTCACGTTTGATTCAGAAACTATATAGCTAACCAAAATGTGTTTGGTTTAAAATAAACCTAGGGTGCAGTAAAGCTTAGAAACCCTTATGAATCTTCTGTTTCTAATCAGTGGTTCAGATTGCAAATCGAACTGGCCAAGTCACAGCGTTTTAGCAAACGAGGCTTCGTTACTTCACTGGTTTGAAACATTTCAAATTTCAAAGGCTCGCCGCTAGAGGCCGCTGATTTGGTGAACCATGAATCAGCGTCTAATACGGCTTTAATTTCTAACGGTTCAGTTCAGGTTTGATTTTTAACACCTGCATGTATAATTTTATATATTACAGTTACAGTAAATTGTTTGCGGTTGGTTTGTAAAATGCCTTATACATGTTTGGATCATTTTAATATTTTGACCACATGTTCTATATGTGGGTACAGTACCAAAACAAGTGAATAGAAATTTCCATTTAAGAATTTAAGAATTTTTTTTTTAAACATCAGTGGTTTATTCTTTACAAAACTTTGGCTGGATTAATTTAAATGTGCGTTTTCCAACCTGTATGTCCTACAGGTTCTGCACTGAGTACAGGCTGTATACCGCAGTCTGCAGATGATGATCTCTACATAGCAACAGCCTTGGATATGTAACAGTTAATGCACGTTGACATTCAAATTGTAAAAGTCTGTAATGGTTATTTGTCAGATGACTCTGAGGTAAATTTTCGCATTATAAATCTATTTTTATTAATCATTTTCCCAATCTACCATTAAATTTCACGCTGGATTTGTGTAATTTTTTTGTGTTGTTTTGTTTTATACTTTTTTTTTTTTATTATATTATAATTTCTTGTGGGAGTCTTTTATAAATTGGTATAGAACGTGGTTAGTTTAAATGGGTAAACTGTCATGTAAACATGTCATTTTATTAACAAATACAATAACTGGATTTGTTTAATATAAATTATTACACACATTAATGTAGGCTGCATTTAAGTATTTCATAAAAAAAAATATATAAAATATAAAAGTATAAAATATTTTGATTGTAGTATAATGCTTCAACCCCAAGACTGCAAGGCAACACATTCAGTATTTGATAAAAGTTTTATTATATAAATGTTTTTATAATATAAAGTCACCATGAAATCAAAATTGACAATTATTGTTTTTTATGGAATAATGCAGTGTATATTATCCATGCACATCATCACAAAATCAAGTCCTGCCCTGCCTTTTTGGTACAAAAGAACAATAAAAACATTTGCTTGTTCGGCTTGCATCTGTCGGGTTAGTTTGTTTGGTGTTTTCCACATGTCGGCTCTTGTCGGGCACATGCTGTTATGTGAAGTTGACTTGCTGAGTCCTGACCAAATTGTCCACTTTGTTTTAGTCCTGGTCTCCTAATTAAACAAACTGACTTCATCACTCTACTTTGATAGCTGGTGGATGTTCTGGAACGCTATGACTGTCATCACTTACTTTGGATGGATGCTGGTCACAAGTGACAGTAGAGATTGCCCCCACTCTATCAGTAAGCTTCCCTCCGGTGTGAATTCTCATGTGACGTGTGAGATGTCCATGTTGCGTGAAGCTCTTCGCACACTGAGGGCAGGTGAATGGCTTAACTCCAGTGTGAGTTCTCTTGTGACTCTCAAGGCTTTGTTTGACCGTGAAACTCTTTCCACACTCAGAGCAGGTGAAAGGCTTCTCTCCGGTGTGAAGTCTCATATGACTCTCAAGGCTTTGTTTGACTGTGAAAGTCTTTGAACACACGGAGCAGGTGAAAGGCTTCGTTCCAGTGTGAATGCTCATGTGGCTCTCAAGGCTTTGCTTGACTATGAAACTCTTTCCACACTGGGAGCAGGAAAAAGGCTTCACTCCAGTGTGAACTCTCATGTGACTGTCAAGGTTATGTTTAATAGTAAAACTCTTTCCACACTGAGAGCAGGAAAACGGTTTCTCTCCAGTGTGAATTCTCATGTGAATGTCAAGGTTTTGTCTTTTTGTAAAACTTTTTCCACACTTAGAGCAGACGAAAGGCCTCTCTCCCGTGTGGTTTCTCATGTGATAACTAAGCTTATGTTTATCTGTGAAACCCTTTCCACACTCAGAGCAGGTGAAAGGCCTCTCTCCAGTGTGAATGGTCATGTGACTCTCAAGGCTTTGTTTGACTGTGAATCTCTTTCCACACTGAGAGCAGGAAAAAGGCTTCACTCCAGTGTGAACTCTCATGTGGATCTCAAGGTTACGTTTTATGGTAAAGCTCTTTCCACACTGAGAGCAGGAAAATGGTCTCTCTCCAGTGTGAATTCTCATGTGAATCTCAAGCTGTTGTTTTATTGTGTAACTCTTCCCACATTCAGGGCAAATGAAAGGCTTCTCTCCAGTGTGAGTCCACGTGTGACGTTTAAGACTTTGTTGTTGTGTGAAGCTCATCCCACAGATGGAACAGGTGAAAGGTTTGTCTCCAATGTGAACGTTCATGTGACTTTTAAGACAGTGTTTTGTTGTGAAACCTTTTCCACATTCAGGGCAGATGAACGGCTTGTCTCCAGTGTGATCTCTCATGTGACTCTCAAGGCTTTGTAGCAATTTGTAACTCTTGCCACATTGAGGGCAGGTGAAAGGCTTCTCACCACTGTGCGTTTTCATGTGGCGTTTAAGGTGTCCTTGTGTTATGAAGCTCTTTTCACACTCAGAGCAAGTGAAAGGTTTTTCTCCAATGTGAATTCTAATGTGACTTTTAAGGCTTTGTTTCGACGTGAAACTACTGTCACACTGAGGGCAAGTGAAAGGTTTCTCTCCAGTGTGACTTCTCATGTGACTTTTAATCTGACCTTGTTGCGTGAAACACTTTCCACACTCCGGGCAACTGAATGGTTTCTCTCCAGTGTGAATTCTAAAATGAGCCTCAAGCCTGTGTTTCACTGCAAAACTCTTTCCACATTCAGGGCAGATGAAAGGCCTCTCTTCAGTGTGAATTCTCATGTGCTGCTCAAGACTTGCTTGCTCAAAGAAAAACATCCCACATTCATGGCAAGTGGTATAATCTTCTTTCAGTTCATTCAGATCAGATTCTAAAATAAACATTAAAAAATCAATGTCAAAAATCAATTCAAAGATGATATGGGTGATATTTTGCACCAAAGCTATAGTTATGCAACCCAATTTAACATTATAATATATTATTATATAATAATATATAGAGTGGCTGTAGTGTTCTCAGTTTTTCACTCCAGTGAAATTACTTAGTTGACAATATTAATGTAATATTTTTGCAGTGTTCATCTGGTTGCTAGGCTATTTGTTTTGTACTAAATAATATGAAACATTCTTGCATAAGTTTTAAGATAATATACTGGTAAGATCATAAAATAATTTTTAATGAAATTCATTTTTGATGTTCTCCTATGGGTTTATTTGTTGAGTAGCCAAAGTTGTGTAATAAATGGTAATATACATTTAGGAATTAAGGGATGTTGTATTATTGCATATTTGGTACAAGGATGATAAAGTGTTTAGTGAGAGCAATGTTGGATTGATTATGCACATTTCAAGTTCAACTTGCTACAACTACACTCAACAAATAATTATGCCATAATTAAGATAAAAATATTGTTAAAAAAGTAATTTGTTTCTCTAACTCTAACCTTTTCTTTTTTAACCTAACCTCACGTGATCTCAGTGATCAAATAGTCTAGAAAATACCTCCTCCCCCTCCCCACACATGCAAAAAAACGCACAAAAACCATATCTCCTGTATGCATAAATCATTTAGCGCACGTTGGTTTTCATTAGTAACGATCAACAATGAACAGAATGGACAGATTCTTTGTAAGTGACACATAATTAACTTGCCCTCTGTTTCATTCTTCTCCTCTTGTCTGGGTGAGGACGGGCAGATTTGCGGCTTCACATCTGGTGATTCTGCGGTCTGATTGTTGTCATACTGTTCCATCTTTATCACCAGGAAATGTTCGATCCGTTTATTCCAAAGTTTGCTCAATCAGTCACGTTTGATTCCGGCGATTCTGTAATAGAGATTAGATAATCTCTAATCACAAATGAATGCATTCGGTTTGGGAAAAAAAGCCTAGCGTTTATGCAGTTATGATCTCCATAAAGCTTCGAAACGCTTACGAATCTTTTGCTTTGATTCAGTGGTTCAGAGCACGAATCAAACTGAAGTCACGTGGTATCAGCAAGCGAAGCCCATTTACGTCACTGGTTCGAAAACGTTTTGAAGTTTCGATGGTTCGCCGCCAGAGGCCGCAGATCTCGGGCCAGCTGTATAATGTAGCATCAGTTTTAATGACAAACACACGCATGTATAATGGAAAATTTACATACTTCATACTTAATGGTTTTCAATAATTTGTAGATTACACTTTAATGAAAATATCAGTAAATGCTTTCTATAAGATGTCATTATAACTTACACGTTATAATGGGCTGTTCGTTGTATTGACAACATCTTAACCAAAAGGTGTCGCCAGCTAACTAAATGTTCATCCTTAAAATATCCGTTTTGTTAAACTATTTTACATTACAGCCTTTTACACTGCATACTAATCACTAATAATCTTCTATTTGTGATTGAGACTGGATTGTTTGGCTTTGATGGCTGTGTGAATATTTTGGCTTCTTTACAGTTGGACAGTGAGGTATCTGTTCAGGGACATTGTTTACTAATTCTGTGAAATGTGTGAAATATTATGGCATGACACCAAGATACTTTACCAGATTATCACTGAATGAAAGAGATCAATAATCAACTCATTTTAGTAGGAGATCGCCTCTTGTTTGGTTCACTCACTCACTCTGGAAATATACATTTTTTTGTGTCATACCCAAAGTTGTTCAAACTATTATCAAAATTTTCTGCAGCCAAGACCAAGAGGCAGGGAATGTAGTGACAAGAAATGAGTTATTGTTAATTTTAAATGTATTGAGTAACACATGAATGTTCTGATAACAAGCAAAGCTGATGCAAATTTGTTTAATTTGACCTGAAAGGGAGACCTCTTAAAGTCAGTAACAGTTACGACTTGCACAGATGAATCTTTAATGTTATTCTTTGAACAACATAACATTATACAGAACTAAACAACATGGCACTCAATTATATATATATATAAACTGACAACATTACTCTTCTGTAGCTGGCGAGTTTTCTGGTACACTGTGATTGCTGTCACTTAATTACAGTAGAGATGCCTACACTGTCAAAAGGCTCCAGTGTGAATTCTCATGTAAACATTAAGCTTTTGTTTCACTTTAAATCTCTTTCTACACTGACAGCAGGTGAAAAATTTCCTTTGAAGTGTGACGTCTCATGTGAATATTAAGTTTTTGTTTCATTGTGAAACTCTTTGCACACTCAGAGCAGGTGAAAGGCTTCTCTCCAGTGTGAATTCTCTCATGCCTCTCTAGGCTTTGTTTCTCTGCAAAACTCTTTCCACATTCAGAGCAAGTGAAAGGCTTTTCTCCAGAGTGAATTCTTGTGTGTCTCTCAAGGCTTTGTTTCACTGCGAAACTCTTTCCACATTGAAGGCAGATGAAAGGCTTCTCTCCAGTGTGACTTCTCCTGTGTATCTCAAGGCTTTGTTTCACTGTGAATCCCTTTCCACAGTCAGTGCAGGTGAAAGGTTTCTCTCCAGTGTGAATCGTCACATGCCTCTCAAGTGTTTGTTTCACTACGAAACACTTTCCACATTGAGGGCAGGTGAATGGCTTGTCTCCGGTGTGAAGTCTTATGTGATACTCAAAGTTTTTTTTCACTGCAAATCCCTTTCCACACTGAGGGCAAGTGAAAGGCTTCTCTCCAGTGTGAATTCTCACATGATTCTCTAAGTTTTGTTTTACTACGAAACACTTTCCACACTCAGAGCAGGTGAAAGGCTTCTCTCCAGTGTGAATTCTCATGTGAAGTCTGAGGACTGTTCGTTCTGTGAAGCTCTTTCCACACTCAGAACAGGAGAATGGTTTCTCTCCAGTGTGAACTCTCATGTGTCTATTAAGGGCACCGTGCGCCGTAAAACCCTTTTCACATTCAGAACAGGTAAAAGGCCTCTCTCCGGTGTGTATTCTCATGTGAATCTCAAGATCACGGTTAATTCTGAAACTTTTTCCACAATGAGGGCAGATAAACAGCTTGTCTCCGGTGTGAATGTTCATGTGCCGTTGAAGACTTCCTTGACGAATGAGAAACATCCCACACTGATGGCAAGTGACAGAATCTTCTTTCAGTTTCTTCTGATCTAAAATGAACATCAAAAGATCTGTCAAAAATCAAATCAAGGATAATAACAGCCACAGTAACAGATCTGCGACCCAATCTAATAGAGTGTTTTCACAATCATTTTGCTGATTATTGCTGCTGAAAATGGTCAATTATTGTCATGTTTTAGGCTGTACTAATCGGTTGGGCCGGTAAAAACATTTAGAGTACTATAGACTGCCAAAAGTTATAACAAATCAAGGAGAAAATTTGTTTCCCCCCCAAAACAAAAGGTGTTTGTGGTTGGCCAAACTGAACCAGGATTTCCAGGGCAAGAATCGTGACAACATTCGTGTTTGTTCTTATCATTTCTGGTCAGTTAAGTGAAATATTAGGCTAATACCTCAATTAATACTGCTCGTACGTATCTTTACCACCTATTAACTTTCGTTTGTCAAAATATTGTGCCCTTTTCCTTTTTTTCAGAGGTTTAAACAACTCAATAAACACAAAGAATACACAAAATCATATTTCCAAAATCCAAGTCATGTATGATGTGTGTCAGGATTGTGTAAAGATATGACAGCTGGTGTGCTACCATAAACTACACACGTAAAACGATCACATTTTTAGTGTTTTCATGAAATAACGCACATCCCTGCTGAAAAAAACAATAGAACCATCACAGAAAATTCTAATGGTTTCCACTATAAATAACTTTTAGCTATAAAAAATGGTTTTCTGTAGTGTGTTTTGGGACATATTTCATTAGGATTTATTGGTTTTAACAAGCCACTAATAGAAGGTGACCAATTACCAGTAGAGACCAACAGGATCCATTACAGTTTCCATTAAAACCAATTATAACCAGTAAAACCATTACAAATTTTGTGATGGCGCCTATTTTTTTTTCAGCAGAGATTTAACCAACTTTGTTGTGGATTTTGCACTTTTGAGACAATCCCTAACTTAAAGTGCCTAAGTGTGGATCGTTGTGAGGACTTTTTCATTTCTAATGCTTACAACAATTACATATTCGAATAATATATTAATTTTGATTTGATTCTTATGTAATATGAACGAGATACAGCATGATCCACCAATATTATGCGATTACATACAGAGTAATGTTGAAGAGAATATCTTAGTCTAACAAAAAATTTCTCAAGTAACAAACAACCAACTTACACTGACTTTTATTCTTCTGCTCTTGCCTAGGTGAGCACTGGCAGGTTTTCGTCTTAACATTTGGTGTCTCTGTGCTCTGATTGTTTTCACGCTGTTCCATCTTTATCAGAAGGAAATATTCGATCCCGTTTATTTCACAGATCGCTCCATCAGTCAGTTTGGATTCACTCCATTCTGTAACATCCCATTTTGGCGCAGCGTTTATGCACTGATGGGCGCTTTCGAACACTGCTTCATGAGGCTTCGAAACGTTAATGAATCTTTTGATTCGAATGGTTCAGTGCGAGTGAATTCCGCAAACGATTCATTACGTCACTGGGTTTCAAAATTTCAATGGTTCGCCGCTAGAGGCCGTTGATCTGGTGAACCCAAATGGGACTTTAACTGATCTCGGTTCAGTTTAGATTCAGTTATATTCTACAAAGCAGGGATTAGTGTAGTATTTTAGGCCCCTTAAAAGAATGCGAGTCACGCAGTTGGTCTGTGGAAACCCCATTGCAGAAAACCTGTGACTGGTCTCAGTGCTAATCAGTCAAGCTCATGTTATCTTGTGCAGGGCTGTGCACAGACATGCTGAGGGGCAGTGGCTAAAACCAAGGAAAAGGACAGGAAAGCTTAACTCTAAAGACCATTTGTGTAGCTGTCACTGCGTGTTTTATCTGCCTCATAGTCAATAGACCTTATCTAAGCAGTGATATGTTCACTGTCACACTGGATCTAGGAATTCAGTAGCGTAATAACATTTGCAAAAACTGGGCACAGATGATATTTTCCTACTTTTTACCCACCGGACATCAAAAGGAAATTATTAA
Source organism: Cirrhinus mrigala (assembly GCA_036247105.1). Classification (NCBI taxonomy): domain Eukaryota; kingdom Metazoa; phylum Chordata; class Actinopteri; order Cypriniformes; family Cyprinidae; genus Cirrhinus; species Cirrhinus mrigala. The sequence continues at coordinate 8,272,892 of CM070007.1, forward strand.
CAAATAAATTGCGCAGCAACATTACGTTGCGTCAATCAGAATGTTTTGTTCTGATGAAAATCGAGTGCTTTCCATTATTTTGACATACTGTATTTCCCTGCTTTAGTAATCACTGCTAATAGAGGCATTTAGTGCCAGGATGAAAATAACATGAGATGTCAACGTTTTATTTAAATAGTCAATAAAACAAAACAAAACAACATACGCGTGGGTTTAAGAAAACAAAAACAGAACAAACTGCAACTTTTGTGAGACGGTTCAGGTGGTAAAAAAATAATTTGTACATTAGAATAAAACATTTAAAAACGTCATGATGGTATAAATTATGACCAAATGCTATTTGGAATGTCTGTGGTGACTGTTCAGTGCACATACAGTAGAGCACCAAAACAGGTAAATAGAATTTCCATTAGGAATTGAATTAAGTCATTTACATCAATGGCTTATTTACATTGCTTAAGAACAGCTTTGGCTGGATCAGTTTGACGCGTTCCAACCTGCAAGTCCTACGATGGCCATCTTGATTCTACGTTGAGTACACGCTGTTTATCGGACTCTGCATAGCAACAGCCTTCTATACGGATAATCACAGATAATCCATCCGTCCATTCTCCAAACCGCTTACTCTCTGTAGGATCGCGGAGGGCTGAAGTCTATCCCGGAGCACACTGGACAGACAAGCAGTCCATCACAGGGTTCACACACATTCATACAAACACAGCTAACGTACGTTAAAATTCAAATTGTAACAGTCTGTAACAGTCATCTTTAAATACGACTTTGATGTAAAAAATAAGCATTATCATTAATGGTTTTGAACATCTAAATCGAATTGTTGCTTTAAAACCTTTAAATTTGACTTTAGATCTTTTTTTTTTTTTTTTAAGTTTTTAAACCTCCTCCATATAATAGAATTTTGTTGTTGTCGTGGTTTATTTTCCCTGGTGAAAAAACAGCATATGCTGGTAGGTATGTTTTGATGCTGGGATGCTGGTAAGGTACGTTTTGAAGGTGGTTTAAGCTGGTCCTTTGCTGGTTTATGCTGGTCCTTGACCAGCAACATGACCAGCATAAACTAGGCCAGCATGAACAAGCATCAAAACATACCTTACCAGCATCCCAGCATCAAAACATACCTACCAGCATATGCTGGTTTCTTCACCAGGGTTGCCTGTGAGGCAGTTGTCTGAAGTAAATTTAAAACCCTTTTACAGTAGTCAACATTTGAAGTGGATCAAAACCTTTCATCAAAGTTGTCCTAAAACCAAAACAATACCCCTTCTTGTCTTAGGACAACGTTTAATGAACTTTTTCGATCCACTTCAGATGTTGACTACTGTAGTTAAACTGTTCCTTGTTCTATAAAAACAATAACTGAACAAAAAAATTGATCATTAATGTCTCAATCTTGAGACTGCAGAGTAAGATAGCTCAAAACAGTTCAAAATTGACTCTAATTTTATGGAAGAATGCAATGGTTTTTTTTATTATTATTATTATTATTTAAAATAATTATTTATTTTTTATAATTATAATAAATAATATATATATATATATATATTTTTTACAATGCATGCTCCCTTGTAATTTTTAATCAAAGTAACAGTAACCCCTCTTGTTCTGGCACCTGTCATTCATGAGATCGCAGCAATAGGAAATGACAACAATCCAGTCGATTCCCAATGGACAAAATCAAGTCCTTCAAAAAGCCGTCTCTCTTGGATAACAGCACAACAGTCACAACAGAATGAAACAACGGCAAGGTACATTTTGACTCAGCTTTGCAGCAGCAGCTCAGTGAGGGAAAACTTGGCCAAACATTTTAGTTGTTGTTGTCATTGCCTCCCTGCCAGCTTCTCTTCCTCAGGAGGATTTTTGTCTGACATTCAAAATTATTCAAATGAATTGTCAAGTTAACTCTTCTGTAGCAGGAGAAGAGCATGAGCCAGGAAATGAAGTAATAAGAAATGAGCAGTTTATTGAATAACCTTAGATATGTGTTGGTCAAAGCTCTGACTGTATGTAAACAGAAACATACACATGTTCTTATAACAAGAATTTTCTGCTTTACAGTGTATGTGGTCATGAAAACACTTATCTCAAGCATGCAGAAATGATAAAGTTATTCTTTGCATCTGATACAATTCTTCTATTATTCATGAAACTTAAAGGGATAGTTCACCCAAAAATTAAAATTTGCTGTTAATTACGTGCTGAAAACCGTTTGCCCAGGCTGTGGAATAAAGGTAATAATGTTGTAAATAATGTTCATTTTCTTGCACAGACCAATCATTTCACTTCGTAAGACCTCAGTGTATCAGTAGGAACCACGGGTTTTGATTTGGTGTTCTTTGTGTATGTTTTTCTGACACTCAAATACTGGCAGCCATAGACATGCAGTGTGTGAGTCGCCAATGACAATGGAAAAAACAGTCAGCTACATCTTGGATGGCCTGAGGGTGAGTAAATTAACAGCAAAATTTCATTTTTGGGTGAGCTACAACTTTAAATGTTATTGTTTGTACATTAAGTTATACATGATTAGAAAAACATTGCATAAATCATTGTTAACAAATAAGGTATAAAGAACATACAAAATATGTAGAATAACTGTGCAAATATACAAATAAGGGGATAGACTCTCATTATTACGAACAATAGAAACACTTACTCATTAAGAGTAGGGGTGTTAACATGGCATCCTAACCAAATTGTCCCATTGACTACATCACTCTCCTCTGATAGCTGGTGGGTGTCCTGATACGCTATGACTGCCATCACTTCATTTGGATGGATGCTGTACACAGGTGACAGCAGAGGAGACTCCCCAACTCTGTCAAAATCCATCTCTCCAGCATGAATTCTCATGTGACGTTTAAGGTGTACATGTTGTGTGAAGCTCCTTCCACACTGAGAGCAGGTGAAAGGTTTCTCACCAGTGTGAATTCTCATGTGATTCTCAAGGTTTTGTCTCACTGTGAAACTCTTTCCACACTCGGAGCAGGTGAAAGCCGTCGCTTCATTGTGAAGTTTCATGTGACTCTCAAGACTTTGTTTCACAGTGAAACTTTTCCCACATTCACAGCAGATGAAGGGCTTCAGCCCAGTGTGAACTCTCATGTGACTCTCAAGGTTTTGCTTTATTCTAAAGCTCTTTCCACACACAAAGCAGGTGAAAGGCTTCTCTTCAGTGTGAATTTTCATGTGTCTCTCAAGGTTGGTTTTCATCGTGAAACTGTTCCCACATAGAGGGCAGATGTAAAGCTTCTCTTCAGTGTGAATCTTCATGTGCCTCTCAAGTTTTTGCTTCATTGTGAAACTCTTTCCACACTCGGAGCAGGTGAAAGGTTTCTCTCCAGTGTGAATGGTCATGTGGCTCTCAAGGCTTTGTTTGACTGTGAATCTCTTTCCACACTGAGGGCAGGAGAAAGGTTTCACTCCAGTGTGAACTCTCATGTGACTCTCAAGGTTTTGTTTTACAGTGCAACTCTTTCCACACTCAGAGCAGGTGTAAGGTCTCTCTCCAGTGTGAATTCTCATGTGACTCTCAAGGCTTTGCTTCACTGTAAAGCTCTTTCCACATTCAGGGCAAATGAAAGGCTTCTCTCCAGTGTGAGTCCACATGTGACGTTTAAGACTTTGCTGTTGTGTGAAGCTCATCCCACAGATGGAGCAAGTGAAAGGTTTCTCTCCAATGTGAATGCTCATGTGACTTTTAAGACATTGTTTTGCTGTGAAACCCTTTCCACACTGAGGGCAGATGAACGGTGTCTCTCCAGTGTGAACTCTCATGTGACTCTCAAGGCTTGCTTTGACTTTGTAACTCTTTCCACATTGAGGGCAGGTGAAAGGCTTCTCGCCAGTGTGAGTTCTTATGTGACGCTTAAGGTATCCTTGTTGCGTGAAGCTCACTCCACACTGAGGACAGGTAAAAGGCTTCTCTCCAGTGTGAATTCTCATGTGACTTTTAAGACTTTGTTTTGACGTGAAACTTTTATCACATTGAGGGCAGATAAAAGGTTTCTCTCCAGTGTGACTTCTCATGTGAATGTTAAGCTGACCTTGTTGCGTGAAACTCTTTCCACACTGAGGGCAGGTGAAAGGTTTCTCTCCAGTGTGAATTCTTAAATGAGCCTCAAACTTGTGTTTCACTGTAAAACTCTTTCCACATTGAGGGCAGATGAAAGGTTTCTCTTCAGTGTGAATGCTCATGTGCTCCTCAAGACTTGCTCGCTCAAAGAAATGCATTCCACATTCATGGCATGTGACAGAATCTTCTTTCAGTTCATTCTGATCTAAAATAAACATTAAAATATCAATGTCAAAAATCAATTCAAGCCTAAGTAAGTTGAAAATCAGAATGCGACAGAGATCTCTGACATACTAAAGGTTAAATCTGTCATTCTCATGTTCTTGCCAATAGCATTTTCCACTATAAGATACTGTTAGGTCCCATTTATACCCAGTACTAAGATCCAGCTTACTTCCATTTGTCAAAATAGGTGTAAACAGGATGCAAAATTCAAATCACATTCATGGGTGGTCAGGAATGCAAATGGTCACATTAGCTATGTTCACACGGTCGGGGCAAAAGCGAGTGTAATGGAGGCGTGAGCTGTGTGGGTAAAACCTAGAAGCTGTGGTCTTAAGCACCCACCTCCCACGCTGGAAACGCTGGTTCAAATCCCGCTCAGAGAGAGAGTGAGGGGAGTAGAACCCAAAGAGGCTGAATTGGTGCCGTGACCCGGATGGGAGTGAGGTTGAGGGGGGTGAGTTTAATGGAGGCCAGCTGGTAAGTTCTGTGCCGGTAAACCTCACTACCCTGATTTTAAGAGGCACATTAGCGACTGATGCTAGAGGCTGCGGTCTTAAGCATTCTTGTTAACGCACCGACCTCCCATGCTGGAAACGCTGCTTCAAATCCTACTCGGAAAGAGTGAGGGGAGTAAAACCCAGAGGGGTTACATTGGTGCTGTGACCTGGATGGGAGTGAGGTTTGAGGGGTAATGGAGGTGTAACGGAGATGATAAGTGCTGTGTGGGTAAACCTCATTTCCCGGATCTCAAGAGGCGCACTAGCACCTTTAGCTACCTTGTTAACGGGCCTGCCTCCCATGGGAATGCTGGTTCAGCTCCCGTTGGAAAGAGTGAGGGGAGTAGAACCCAAAGGGGTTACATTGGTGCCATGACCTGGATGGTAGTGAGGTTTAGCGAAGTTAGTGTAATAGAGGCCAATTGGTAAATGCTGTGCGGTAAACCTCACTCCCCTGAACTCAAGAGGTGCACTAGTGACTGCCGTTAGAGGCTGTGGTCTTAAGGGCCCACCTCTCATGCTGGAAACACTGGTCCAAATCCTGCTCAGAGTGAGTAAGGGGAGTAAAGCCCAAAGGGGTGATATTGGTGCCGTGACCCAGATGGAAGTGAGGTTTAGGGGGTGAGTGTAACGGAGGCAAGCTGGTGCTGTGTGGGTAAACCTCATTCCTCTGATCTCAAGAGGTGCATTAGCGTCTAGATGTTAGAGGCACCAGAGGCTGGTTCCCACTCGGAGCGAGCAAGGGGATTAGAACCGAATGGGTTACACAAGCGTGCAAATGGGGATTCTTATCACTGTATGAGGAAGAAATATGTTATTTGTAGATTTATGAGATGCTAAAGGCTACATATTCTTTTTAAAATACCAGAAACCGTTATATGAACATATATGATTATAATTGAGTATTTATTTGGTTTCTTATTTCTTGTCTCTTCCCATCTCTTCATAAATTACATACACAATTTTCATAACTCCGGTTTTCTGTCCACGAGCTACCTCTGTTGCTCTGGCTGAAACAGTAAAGTGAGACGAGAGAGGTCGCTCAAACATCCTCAGATCGGATAACTGCATGGAGAATTAATATAAAAAAATATAATGAGAAGAATAACAATGTGAAGTAAACGTGCTCTACAAACCAGTCTGTTTCATAATTTAGACAATACATTAAAATAATATGGTAAGAGACACCAATTTGTAATATCAAGTAGCAAAATCAGCTGTTTTGTACAGCTAAAAATAGCTGGACGTAGATTAGACCGGAAGCCAGACCCATAACATTTACAAATTGCCACGCCCACTCTTACAAGAAAAAATAAGGTAGATAACTAATATTATTCCAGATTAAAAAAAAAAAAAAAAAGCAACACTGTCATTTTAATACACAATAGGGGACACATTCACTGTGAAAAGAGCATGTACATGTATTTTTTAAAAAGACTTTAAAAGCAGTAAATAAAGTGACAACTATATCAATTTTTACCATTCAAATGGAATGCTTTTTAAACAATTATGTTAAGTAACTTTACTTTGTGTTATAGTTATTAAATTAATCACTGCTTTGTACATTGATTTTGCAGTCATGTAAAATAACATTATAACATTTTCTGTTATAATGAACATTTTTCAGCTTGCAAATGTTTTGTTTTGGAAGGTAGTCAATTAAGAAATATACTTTTGTTATTTGTTTGTGTAGTGTAGTTACGTCTTTTTCATTTTATTAAAAGGAATGAATGACAATTTACTAAAGTATCTAAAAATCAAATTTTAAGGACACTAGCTTCTCTGTCCTTAGTCTGATTTTAGATTATTTAAAAAATTAGTTGCTCTTACAAATCCGCAACTATTGCTGTCATTTGAACATCTGGAATAACCACGTTTCTAGGCTTATAAATCATTTGACACGTGCCTTTATTGGTCACCATCAACAATTAACAGATTAATTTAAAATATTTATTTTCTATGTAACTGACAAATAACCAACTTACACTGTCTTTCATTCTTCTGCTCTTGTCTAGGTGACGACTGGCAGGTTTTTGTCTTCACATCTGGTGCCTGTGTGGTCTGGTTGCTTTCATGCTGCTCCATCTTTATCGATCAAGTTTATTTTACAGAATATCCGTTAGTCAGTTTTTATTCATTCTATTTGCTAATACGTTCTACAACCGAAACCAGTTTGGTTTAAAATATAAGCAGCATTAATGCAGCGATGGGCGCTTTCAAAACACTGGTTCATGAAGATCCGAAACGTCAATGATTCTTTTGTTTCGAATCAGTGGTTCGGAGCACGTATCAAACTAGCCAGGTCACGTGATATCAGCAATCGAGGCTTCGTTACGTCATAAGTTGAACATTTTAATGTTTCGCCACTAGGGGGCGTTGAGCTCAGTGTTATCTGGTGAACTCCGTGTTTTTTAAATGTAACGTTAGGTCAGGCTTTTTAAGTCATAAAGAGAATAAAATAACCAATAAATCTGATATTGAATTTATATATTTGCAATTAAATATTTTAAATTGTTTATTTCTCGTTGTCCTAAAAGAAAAAAATAATGTATTAAAAACTGAAATACATTAAACTAAATACAGAACACAGACAACAAAGTTGACATTTTGTCACCTCACTTTATGAACAAATCAATTCAAACACAGAATATTTAGTGGAAATACCTTATTTTAAATAAGTTGGCAAATGACAAAGTTCCCCTGCATCAAAAGTGACAGAACACAAGTTAATTATAAAATAAGTTTAAAATATTGTCAATCGATATACATTTTTTGATTTATTGTTTATTTTGTGACATGTGAATATATCCAGCTTTAAACTGCTTAAAGTTACTGACAAAATCTTTAGAGGAATGATTTCAGTACTCAATACTTTCTTTAAAGCTGTAAGAAAGAATAAAATGTTTGATGTTTGCAAGGGCGAACAAACCATTTTTGACGCTTTTTAATTAGCCAACCAACAATTACCATATTCTATTAACTTATTTTATTCGTGACAGCTAACCCTCCTACACTGTCTTTTATTCTCCCGCTCTTCACCAGGTGACGACTGGCAGGTTTGCATCCGCACATCTGGTGTCTCTGTAGTCTTTACTGTTTTCATGCTGCTCCATCTTTATCACCAGGAAATGTTCGATCCCGTTTCTTTCACAGATCGCTCCATCAGTCATTTTTGCCCACTCTATCCACTAACAAAGATTTTGCAACCAAAAATGATATTTAAAATAAGCAATTTAAAAACACTCAGAAGGTTAACAAAATCTTTGCTTTAAATCAGTGGTTCGAAGCACGAATTAAACTGGCCAAGACAAGTCACGTGATTTCAGCAAACGAGGCTTCGTTACGTCATACACTGGTTCGAATCTTTTAGAAATTTCGACGACTCACCGCTAGGGGGAGTTGATCTGTTTAATTACATGATCCAGTATCTAAAATGGTTTTAACCAATATTGGTTCAGTTTTAATGTGCAAAATAACAATGTATTTACGGGGGGGAAATCTAATTTGACACTGAAAGAGTTTTACTCTCTGTGTAGAACTCTACCTTAGTCTCTTGTCCCTCATTCAGAGGGAGTTTCCTCTCATTGAAGAACATAACATGACGGTTGATGCTTCAGTTTAATGTTTGAAAATTAAACTGAAAAAGTTTAATTTTGTCCATTTGTGTTTAAAGTTTTTATATTATTTAGGGACATTAGTAAATGTATTTGTGAAACAGGTTAATTTATACCTAAACACAGTGACTTTCTGTTTAGCAGTCGTTTAGTGAAACGAAAATCTGATGAAAATTTCACTTCCTTCTCATTTCTGGTACCAGACTCTGTTTATTTTTGTAGCTATTTTGTATATTTTTTCTTCTGCCAAGCCGCAAATGCAGGGGCAGAGAAAGAGGCAGGAAATGAAGTGATATGAAATTAACAAAGTTTCTTGAGTAACCTCAGATATATGTCTAAGAGCTCTAAATGTTTTTCATTGCACAACGTAAGATTACACATCATTAAAAAAAATGGTGAAATAAATATTAAGGAAGACTATATACAAAGTATAGGGATATATAAAAAATATATGACAAATGAGTAAAGAAATATACAAATAATGAAAAACATTGCTATTTAACTGACTCTGTATTTCTGTTAGGGCTATACACGTTTTTAAATGAATCATCAAGATTATGACTGCAGTTGCGAGTAAACTAATTGCAAAAACTTTCAGTTACAATATTCCATTTAGTCTTAAAGAGCAGGTCATATGGTATTTTGTAGTGTCCTAATATTGTGTTGGCGTCCCCTACAACAGGTTTAAATGCATCTAAGGTCAGAAAACGTTGTAATTTTCTCAGAATATACATTTAAAATTAAGTCATTTCTCAATTATTTAAAAAACGATCCATACAAAGCTGTTCTGAGCTCAAGGTCTGTAAACTCCTCCCTTCCATAAGCCTACTCTACTCAGACTGGTCAGCTGGTCAAGTCTGTTGTGACTGGTCTTTCTGTATACAATGCGTGTCGGAAACAAAATGCCCATTAGTATAATTAATGTTTTGCTCCAGAGGGATACTTGTAAATGAGATATTATAAGGTTTAAAAAAAAAACGGCATTGATATTACTGTACCTTATCAATTCGAGCCAGAATCCGAGGATGATACCAATGCAGTCGCTCAACTAGAAACTCCACTGCAAGCACGATTTGATCACGACATTGCTCAGTGGTAATTAAGTTTAAACTTTGTATGTGGTACAAATTGTATTGCTGTGGTATCGTGGAAAAAATTAATTTTAACCATTGATTCTTCACATCATAATCTTTCGCAATGAAAACAAACCAAACTTGCTTTCACAGCGTCTTCTCGACATGATGTAAACACACTAACTAGCGTTTGTTGGCAAGTCAGACTGTTTGTATTTTGCAAATGTGTTACCGAGTGAAGTATATCGTAACAGGCAGAAGATCAGAAAATATGTAACTCGTTAAGGCGGTTCTAAGTCGACTCTTTCATTTGAGAGACAAAGTCTTTATTTATCATGTACCTTTTGATTGACAACTTTGCAGACTTTTTACATTGAAGGATAGCTATGTTACAAACTGCAAAGAAGATATTTTTTGAAAACCCATGACCTGCTCTTTAATGTGTCAAATGACCTAATTGATTGACTATGGCCTTGTTTACACTAGTGCATTTTCGTTTTAAAACAGTGTTTTAAAATGAAAAAATCATCGTTTACACTAGCGTTTTCTCTACGTTTCAGAAACGATCTCCGTCTACACTACACAACTGAAAACATATGTCACATGACCATTCATGCAGGTACGACCATAGATAGGTAGATTCCCTATGGCGCACGCATCTACGTGCTTGGAGCGGTCGAATGAGGCATCTACCTGCACAAATCTATGGGCACAAGAATGAGCATGATGTTATTGTTTCCATGGTCATCAAGGATACGCAGATCGAATGTGGGCAGCCAAGCCATCGTTTTCAAAAGTCTCCGTTTTGGTCCGTTTGCACTGAAATGCAGCCCCGGAGTTTTCAAACTAAAACGGGGTCTGCAGCGTTTTCAAAAGTCTCTGTCTTGTGAAACGCTGGAGTAGCGTAAACGACAGGCGTAACCGTAGCAAAAGTTATGCGTTTTAAAACGGAAACGCACTAGTGTAAACGCAGCTTATATCACACTCCCTCAATAGCTGGTGGGTTTTCTGGTCTGTCGAAAGGCCTCCGTCCAGTGTGAATTCTCATGTGTCTCGTAAGGCGCTCTTTCATTGTGAAACTCTTTTCACACTTGGAGCAGGTGTAAGGCTTCTCTCCAGTGTGAATTCTTATGTGCCTCTCAAGGTTTTGTCTCATTCTGCAACTCTTTCCACACTGAGGGCAAATGAAAGGCTTTTCTCCAGTGTGAATTGTCATGTGACGCTGAAGGTTTTGTCTCAATCTGCAGCTCTTTCCACACTCAGGGCAGACATACGGCCTTTCATCAGTGTGAATTTTCATGTGAACGTTAAGATTTTGTTTGTCTCCGAAACTGTTTCCACACTCAGGGCAGACGTAAGGTTTCTCTCCAGTGTGAGTTCTCATGTGTTTCTCAAGGGTTTGTTTAAAAGCAAAACTCCTTCCACACTCCGAGCAGTCGAAAAGCTTCTCTCCAGTGTGAACTTTCATGTGTTGTTGAAGACTCTTGTTCACAGTGAAACTCTTTCCACAATCGGAACAGGTAAAGGGTTTCTCCCCAGTGTGATTTCTCATGTGATATTTAAGATTTTTTTTCACTGCGAAACCTTTTCCACACTCGGAGCAGGTGAAAGGTTTCTCTCCGGTGTGAATTCTCATGTGTTGTGTAAGGATCTTCTTCAGTTTAAAACTCTTTCCACATTCAGAACAGGTGAAAGCTTTCTCTTCAGAGTGACTTCTCATGTGCTGCTTATGGCTTGCTTCAGGAATGAAAGGCATCCCATAATGATGGCGAATGACAGAATCTTCTTTCAGTTCATTCTGATCTAAAATAAACATTAAAAGATCTTAATAATGAATTTAAGGGCAATAAATAAAATTACTTTAGTATTGTTGCAGTGTTCTTCTTGGTGCTAGTTTGATTTTTATTTTATTTTATTATTTTTAAAATAATTAGCACGACAGTGTTAGTTGATCTGGAGCGAATCTTGAATCACCCTAAAGAAGATTTAGTCATTTTTATAAGTTTTTCTGTTGTTACACACTGCAGATAAAATAACAGGCTCAGAAACAGACTCTGGAGACACTATTATTATCATTATTATACATTAATGCAATGCTATATTCAACAGAAACATGTGCTCTCATTATAATTATGTTTATGTTTTGACAAATCATCTGGAGTAACCGCTTCTATGTCATTTGACATACGTGATTTTTCAGTATCGTTAGTCACGACCAACAAATAGCCTAACCGAATTAACAGATTCTTTATAAGCCGCAAATAACCAACTTACCTTGTCTTTTATTCTCCCGCCTTTGTCTAGGTGAGGACTGGCAGGTTTTCGTTTGCACATCTGGCATGGTATGGCTGTTTTCATGCTGTTCTATCTTTATAACCAGGGAATTTTCCATCCCGGTTATTTCGAAGATCGCTCCATCAGCCATGTTTGATTCACTGTTTCCGTATTAAAGATTCTACACCTAAATCTTGATTTAAAACAGGGAAAGCTATAATATAGTAGTGGAAAAATTGACAGCGCTTCTTCATGAAGCTTCGAAGCTATGAATCTTTTGTTTTGAATCAGGGGTTCGGAGCGTGTAGCTAACCGGCCAATCACGTGGTGTCAGCAAACGAGGCTTCGTTACGTCACATATTGCTTCGAATCTTTTTGGAATTCAGATGATTCGCCGCTAGAGGGCAATGCATAAATAAACAAAACCAGTGTGTTATATCCTCCTGAGGCCCAGAAAAAAAAGTTTTGTGAATGCAGTATTTTGTCCCGTCATTACATTGTTTAGAGCAAAAGAAATTAATAGAAAAATAACAATAACAATAAAAAAAGCTATTTTATTTATATGTTATCATGAATGAGCAAAAACAAATTCTTTTGTTTGTTTTTTAAATCACCAGTAAATTTTTAGGTTTCAGGATTTTTTTTTATACCAAACTCTGTATAAAGATGGTTCTCAACTATGTTATGAAAGATGTAACAGAACGATTTGATACCATTTTGCTTTTAATAACTGGCATGATTTTCATAAGAATATCTAATGTTTCATAGGAATAATTTATTTCCTTATTCATTTGTTGAGTCCCAAAATGCGTAATAAACATGCTTTAAGTCTTCGTGTCCTCTACAGTGGACATGTGTGAAATTAATGTCCTGTTTCATAACAGAAAGTCATATTTTGATCTGAAACCCATAATAATTTTTTCTGAAATGTTGTTTAATGACAATTAACTTAAAAACAGCCAGATTTAAATGATAATTACAAAATATTATCACAATTCCATCATAATCACCATAATTCATAATGCCCACTACAGAGGAAAAAAGTCTATTCTTGGGTCTCAGGAGAATATAGTTTTAAATGATCGAGGTTAAGGTTTATAATAGGTTCGTGTGTGTATAATGGACAAATGGAGAGTGATAATTGTCTAAATGCATTAACGCATTAGCCAAACTGTCCCAAAGCACATAGAAAACAAGCACTACAATTAATAAAACAACAAAAATAAACATGCACTTAATAATGAATGGTATGTGTTTTGTATGTTGCATTTATTAGATTACATTGACATTTGCAATTGATTTGTAAAAAGTGTCATTTAATACACGTTTGGTCTGTGTTCTCATTGCATTTACATTGTTTTGGCCAGCAGGTGTCGCAAGTGTAAGGCGTTTCGAGCGGTTCAAAAGAGAATCGTTTTGCAAAGCTATTGGTTGAATTTATTGGAAGTGAAAAGCTACGTTTTGCTCCTCACTAATTTAATGGATAATAGCTTTATCTATCCAAACTTCGTGTGAGGAGTTACAAACTGCAAAGTAACGGGAAGGTAGGTTATGTTATGGTATCTTAAGTGCTTGAAAGATAGTTTGTAGAAAACATAGACCTACAAAATAGTTGCAGAGAAAATGCTAATGAAGGCTTATACGCGTCCGTGTATCATGTTTATACAACAAAGCAAGCATCGTTACCTTTCTTTGTTTTTTGTCTATACATTTCCACACCTCATTTTACTGTATGACAGGATGAGAGTCTGTGTAAATAAAAAATACAGAACAATCTTATAACAGATGAAAATCTATTACTATATCTGTATATTTAATCCTGAGCTGTAGCTGTATAACATATGGAAATGAAAACACATCTATAGCTCTTTGTTCTCTCTTCTTTTTTAATTCCTCTTGAGATGAAATGAGTTTTGGAGAACATGAAAGCATTAAGGAAATGCTGAAAACTCATCTTATCTTGAAGGACCCTTGTTTAGTGTGAAAGAGTGGAGCAGGAGCAGGAGCACAAAGACTATATTGTTTTGGAGTAAGTGTGTGGGCCGAGGTTATATCCTCTATTTCTTTGTTTTACAAACACAGACGTACACTATTGTGTTTCCATCCAAGCGAGGGCATCCAATTCACATTTACTGTGTATATAAATAAGATAACAACAGACTTACTCTAACACTGAAATAAATTCTTGCCATTATTAGATATGAATTGCTGCATCATTTTGTAGTATTTACAGGCCTTAAATCATGTTGGTTCAGTGCCCAGAATGTGGTGTAATCTTTATGCCTTTTCCTCTTACTCCATTTTTGAAAATTTAATTACCATTAGGATAATAAAACATACTCACACAAACACTAAGTTAATTGTCAGTGTTCATGTTCATGTTCATGTTCATTTACTCACTGTGTGATTCAAAACTGTTGTCAAAAATGACAATCACTTGCTGTGCAAAAAATAACAGCAAGAACTCTAATGTGCCAACCAACATGCAAGACTGTTAAATGTTTTAATTTCCTTTCACAAATACGTGCTTGATCATTAACTTCAGTTAATGCGGCATCTTATGTAAACTAGACTTTTACAGTTTCTGTGAGTGGTAACAGCACAGCTTTTCATGCTGTGCAATTTCAGGTGCCCTTCGTGTCCATGCCAGGATAAGACATTAGACATTAGTCTTGTTTAATTAGTTTAAGTACACTCAAACAATTATTCTGCCACACTGTTCAGTTTATTTTAAAAAATCATTTTCATTTAACACCATTGTGTTAGGTTTCCCATTTAAACAATTGCATTGTGTTAAACTGACTTAAAACAGTTGCGTTTTGGTTCAACTTAATATTTTAATTTTGAAAAAAACATTTTTCAGTTAAGTAGGCCAAAAATAACATTTGATGCTTGTTCAGTTTGCTTAAGTAAATGAAGTTAATCCAACACAATTTTTTTTACAACCACTTAACTTAATTCATTTGAGTTGAGAGTACATCAATTATTTCACTTGTGTAACTAGGAAGTGGATTTGCCCTTCCCATCGTGCTTTGCACAGGGCTGGATAAGGAGAGTAACTTGTTAATGTTTAATGTTCTTTTATGTTTGTATTTAAAACAGTTTCTGGTATGTTAGTGTTTTTGGCAGTTACCATCGTGGTAAAGTGTAGAACATGTGCTTGGGTTGAGGACTAGGTAACATGAGTTACCAAGTTGTTTAAATAATAAAACAATTACTTTAGGCATGCCATGGCTGTAACAAAGCCATTTTACGGCTAATGCCTAACAAGTTGGTTAATACCTAAAGTTAAGCAAATCCAATGTATCATTTTTTGAGTGTGGAAGGTTTTCTGCTTATTTATTTGTTTTCCAGGTAAATGTTTTAGTTTGAGTTCAACAAGCATAAAATAATCACTTCATAAACTTATCAATTGCATTTAAACTATATTTGATCAAAATTAAGTTGGCCCAACTCAGTTACATTTCATTGCATGAATTTGTTTTTTATGAGTTGGGGTTAATCACATTTATTGGATGGAAGTCCTGCCCTCAATTAAATTGAGTTCATCCAATGAATTATTTTTTTTGAGTGTACGTGCAATCCAAGTTAACAAAAAAATGTTCAAAGAAAATTTTACTAGCGTTCGCATCAGTTACAAAAACATTCTCTGAATATTCAAAACATTCATTTTTAAAATGTTTTAAAAAAAATTTTTCTTAGAACATTCCATTTCATCATTTTGCAAAACATAACAAATGTTATTGTTCTTGGAACGTTCTGAAACTAGAACGTTCTAAAACAGTGAACTAAAGCTTTAAAAAAACATAAATAATGTGTAAATAATGTTTTTTTTTTTTCCCGTGTTTTCAAATTATAAAATAAAAAGGTTTTTTTTAGCTGAATATGAAATACTATGTCATGAGATAAAACAACAACATTATGACTTAAAAATGAAAAAAAAGTACATTGTAGTTACAACTGACATAAAAGATCATAATTATGACATTAAAATAATTACTTTTTAGTGTGTCATAATTTGACATTTTATCTAATAATTATGATTAAATGTGTCATAATTTTGACCTGAAAGATTTCCTGTTTCCACAGAGACCTTCTCTGTTTACATTGGATTTAATCTGCTTAAAGGTCTAAGTATGGTGTCCTTGGTAATTAGCGTCAATGCAATCGCTGATTATCTCATTAACAAATTTGTAAAGCAGCGGCAGATTATATAATTACAGTTTAAACGCTTTTGAAATCCTTTTCATAGACTCAGAATCAGCAGGCCACATATATTAACATCTGCGCATATGAGACATGCATGAAACAGCACATCCTGCCTATGACTATGCAGTCTTTCAGCCCACGAATCATGGGAACTGCATGATCCTTATTGGTCAGTTCAACATGTGTGTATGAATTATTCATTTTTGATGAGCTCGGTTGTAAGTGCAGAATAGACTGTGCAGTGAGAAATGGAGGAGTGTGAGAGAGATAAAAAAGAGGCATGGTGAGTGGGTGGATGGATAAATGGAGCTCTGAAGGTTATGCTGAGCTTAGTACGGATCCCTCTGTTCTCTGTTTGATGCAGTCATAGAAAAGTTTTCATCTATCTATCTAACTTTTTGAGTGCAGAAATCTCACCTTTCTTACTCCTTTCATTTATGTATGACTGACAAATATGCATTACATGAAATGTATTATTTTATTTTAAAACAGTATAATCCAAATGAAAATGTTTATATGTAATTCAAATGTGTAAACCTGAAATCCTTTTCATTAACTTACTGCTTTTTGCTTATTATGTGAGATGCCTGGACACAGACTTTCCTCTCTTTAAACACAGGTTTTGGACTTTTCTATGTTCCTTCCCCTTAGAGCCTCCAAGTGGATGTTTATTCTGATCGACAAGATGGTCTGAAGCTTCATACAGACTTTTTCATCAAAGTCAATACTGTGACTGCTGGGGTCTTAGTGACACACAAGGCCTCTCTGTGTGCATGTGTGTGTGTTTTCAAGACTGCTCACTTCACTTCAAAACCTCACATTCTGGCCTCTTTTTCCCCTCTCGACTTCAAAGCCATCATTCATATTTCTGTCTGCCTTTATTTCTGTTACTACCAGGTTCAGAAATATCTGCAGTGTATGTATGCTGTGCACCATATGCAAATTGATGTATGCATGGAATAGCCAGGAAACCTGCTGCTTTTGAAAAATTGCGCATTAACTAATTTAATTTTTAGAATATCAGCTGTGATTTTAATGCAGTTTGATTGGCCTTCCAAGAGTTAAAAATTCTTCTGCAAGAAATGCAAAACAACAGGCAGTTTTTTGAATGTGTGCAAGTTATTTTCCTTATCATAAGCATCATTCACAAAATAAAGCCTTATCATAAACCCCTGAGATAAGAAATCAAATTTCACAGGGATGTAGACCGAAAAGATTCAACGCAACACTACCATCTTACACACACACATGTATGTTTGTTATATCATGATGGTCACTTTTATATTGAGTTAATGCTATTTAATATAGCTCAGGGGTGGTGAACTCCGGTCCTGGAGAGCCGCAGCCCTGCAGAGTTTAGCTCCAACCCTAATTAAAACTCACCTGCCTGTAGCTTTCAAGTAACACTTCAGACCTTGATTAGCTTGTTCGGGTGTGTTTGATTAGGGTTGAAGCAAAACTCTGCAGGGCTGCGGCTCTCCAGGACAGACGTTCACCACCCCTGATATAGCTCTCAAACCAATCTACTTTTCATTAAGGTGTTTTTTGTGCTTGTTATATTTTACCCCACCGTAAAATATGATGTGTTATATCATTTTCCTTTCCTTTCTCTTGTTTATATAGTAAGCTAATAATATCTTAAATGAAACCCAACCCTTATACAAATATTTCTGCATTTTATATGTTCATTCATTTGGTCATTTTTATTTAGTCTTCCAGCTCAGCTGTGAGGTGTGGCTGGGGGATCTGAGGCCACCTGCTGTAAAACAGGTTTGGATCAAAAGGTGTCTGAGAAAAATCACTAAACACAGAGACACATATTCATAAACCATCACTCAGAAGAACAATACGACAAACAGGCATACAGACACACACAAATGATAGACGTAATGACTGAGGGCCACAAAAAGCTCTGGAGGACGATGCAGATTCACACAAACACACAAGACGTGTCACAGCCTTCACAAAACACTGCATTTTACTAAACAAGAAACATCATGAAATGACATTGATGATTAATTATTTTACAGTAACTCCATACATATTACTAATAAACAAGTTAAAATTTAAACATTTATTTTAATGAAAATAAGAGAAGAACGAGAGAAAATACAGTATTTTGAGAAACACTGCAATCCAAACAACACTGGACCCTATTTCTTTTGTGTTTCACAGAATAAGGAAATTGTACAGGTTTGGAGCAACATGAGGGTAAGTGTTGGCAGAAGTGTTTTATTATGAGTGAATGATCCCTTTTAATAAACTAAATTAAAAAATATACAAAACAGATAAGATTTCTTTGCCAAGATTTTGGCTATAAAACATGTGTCTATGGTACAAATAAATAGATGGTGTATGAATAATTATAAGCACATGCACTAAAACATTTGAAAAGTACCAAGGTGTATCTGCCCAAACAGGGATTCATTGGGATGGCAAACAAACTGAACATTTAGGATGGATGATTAGTTCTGCTTTAATTTATCTTTTGATTGTGTTTGTTCAATTTAATTTTCCCTATGTTTATCATAGGTGATTGTTTTTCTTGTCTTATTAACCTGTTCAAATTATTGATGCAATATGTTTTAAGACCTTTATTTTGATTTTACAAGGAACTTTCACTTCTATGTTTGACTGGATAAGATAAACATGTAACTGTATAAGCCTATGGCTTGCATGCATAGACTAGTCGAGTAGTTGACGACTTCAATCGCTAGTCGGCGCTGTCGGTAGCCTTCGACTGGTCGAAGTCATTTCAGAATCAACACGGTGTAAAACGGCAGTCTTAAGCGATCATGCTCGCAATAAAAACACTGTTTTCCACAACCCGGCCAAGATCAAGCCTGGACCCTGCTAACGCTGAAGCATATTAGCAATGACAGCGATTACACGAACCGGAAACAACAGCCGTTGCAGCCATGTTGTCTTTTTCAATTCAAACCAGTTAGGATTGATGTGTGTAAACGTTTGAAGCTTACACTCTAATACTGAGGCTTAAATAATGCGAATATAACTCCTTATAACGTGTTTTTGGATTCCAATGAGACACTTTTCCAATGGACTTTTCCAACGGTTCTAGCACATGTGTAAACGTGCTAGAACCGTTTTTTCGTCCGTTGCGGTCGAGTCATTGCATTCCTTAAATTCCGATGTTCGTGAGTAGCATTTCTTAACGTAAAAACGCGTTTTTTGTTTGTTTGGTGAATGGCATTCACAGTGTAGTTCTTTTGCCATAATTAAATGCAAATATGGCGTACAATAAGTATTTGATTATGATTATCTGAGGATTCATTTTTGTGTACAGGAAAATAATGCGCGATTTTTTGTCAATCCAGGTTCAGAGGTAAGTAATCAATTTCCTGTTGTATTTTATTCTGTTTTAGTGCTATTTAAAGATTTCTAGAAATTTTGACCAAATCATTTCCAAATGTGACCTTGGACCACAAAAAAAGTCATAATGGTCATTTTTTTTTTTTTTTTAATTAAAATTTATACATCATCTAAAAGCTGAATAAATCATTTATTGGGATATTGGCTAACATACAACTATTTGAAAATCTGGAATCTGAGGGTGCAAAAAAAAAAAAAAAAAAAAATCAAAATATTGAGAAAATTGCCTTTAAAGTTGTCCAAATAAAGTTCTTAGCAATGCATGTCAAAATTGAGTTTTGATATATTTACGGCAGGAAATTTACAAAATACATTCATGGAACATGATCTTTACTTCATATCCTTTTGGCATAAAAGAAAAATTGATCATTTTGACACATACAATGTATTTTGGGCTTTTGCTACAAATATACCCATGCTACTTAAGACTGTTTTTGTGGTTCAGGGTCACATATGGTTTCAGCCCATATGTAAAAACACTTGACACAATCTCTTTGGCCAGAGACCTCCAAACCCAGCATAACAAATTCAGCACAGTCCACCAAGCATGTCAAACATGCGATCGTGAGAACCATTTAGCTGTGTGACATGTGTGCTTCTTGCATGTCATGAATCCGTCCTCACTTCTGATAATGCTGTGGACTGATAATGGTAGTGAATGACTCTAATTTGTATTGTAGAAACACAGATAAACAGTTTGTTTATGCTGTAAACAGTTTATGAATGTTATCAATGGCCCTCTGAGAGTTGCTCTGTTTGCCTTTAAATGTGTGAATGCATTCTAACTGATTCACTATTTTGTTTTTTTTTCAGTGCTAAAAATATTCGTGACCTGTCATGTACTGTCTCATGACCTCGCCGTGGGTTTCCATGCTCTCTGAGGTGTAATGGATTCACTGGATTCCCCAATGATGGGCTTCATGGTGTTTGGTGGAACCACAGCTACTGAAACATGGGAATGACGCGCACGATAGTATGAGTGTAAAGGGGCATGTAGGAAGAGATTGTGGGAAGGCATGAGTGGTTACAGAATAATAGAAATCAGTACAATTCCCACCAGTCAGAATCTAAAAACATGGAGTAAAAGACATGGAAAAGGTGTTTGGAACACATGCTACACTCTAAAAAATGCTGGGTTATTTTTTTAACCCAAATGCTGGGTTCAGCCCATTGAGTCATTTTTTAAATTTATTTTTAATACTTTTTACCCAGGTGCTGGGTAGTTTTTCGGTAACTAAGCTGCTGGGTCATTTTTACAGCTGGGTTAAGCCTGTCTCTGACGAAACAGCCCAGCTGCTGAGTTACAGTCAGAGCACAGGCTTTTTGAGTCTTCCAAGGGAGAGACCGGTTCTCAGCGCTGAAGTTTTGCACTTCTTCAGCAAGATATAAGGTTTATATACATTTTAATTCATTTATAAAGTCTTTACTGTGCTGTACATTTTATTATTTTACACAGCGCAACATAAGGACGAGATGTCAGTCAGTTGCGTCAGCAGCGGTTGTTTTGCAGGATGGAAACACCTTTTGCCTTGCATAAAATAAATAGATTTTATTCGTTATTGTTCTAAATTTAATCTTAAAATATGTACTCAAATGTCAGTACTGTTTGTTTATGGGCAGTTTTTGGAGTCAGTCATAGCATCTTTCAGCTACGAGTGAAACGCGAGGCTGCGATCTGAAGTTCGCAGTTAACCCGACGAACAGCAGCCCTTCACTGGCTCAGATTTCGGCGACACACCGGCATGAGAATTAGTGCTATTTAGGTAAAAAGCGATTACAGAGAACGGTTGAATACACTAAAATTAAAATTCTAATTTTGAATGTTATCTTTTTCATGTCTAAAATGCTTGTTAAACGAGTTTAAATATATGTTATTGTAATATATATATGTATATGTAATATATATATAAATATATGTTATTAATATTGTAAACTATGCTGTATTTACCCAAATAAATTAAATTTGTCACGTATTCTGTCCATGTGTTCTTGCTTAATAATAAGTGTTCATTTTTTGAATATTGCTGTTGCCTCTAGTAATTCTGTGAGGGTTTTTATAAGTTCTAGTCCATTTTAAACTAAGCAATATAATAATTTTTAAACAATAGTTGATTTAAAATAATCCAGCATATTTTGTAAAAATATTTAATCCAACTGTGTCAAAATAACCCAGCATGTGTTCTGTCCAATATTTACCCAGCACTGGGTTGCCAAATAACCCAAGTTGTCTAAATGTCACAGAATAACCTCTTTACTTGAAACATCAAAGAATTTCTTTCATTGTACTTCTTTTCATTTTGAACAATGACATCATATCCTGTTCATTGCAGTGAAACACTGTTAACATGCTGGTATTGAAGTCAAAAGAAAATGAAAGTCGTATCATTCCACGACGGGGTAAACACGTCCTCCCCTTTGTTGCCATCTCAGCGGCCATCAAAATCATCTTTTCGCTCTGCTGAAAATTTCATCACTATTTCTCATTCCGTGTCACTCCAGAAGCTCTGTCAGAACTGAACCGTATCCTCCATCTCTGCCAAGAAAGAGAGAGGCAGAGGGAGATCATACCCGTCTGACCATCTTATCGGAGGTACCTGCCGGCTGACACTCATGGACATAGCTCTCTTTTCCATTACTTTCCTTTCCAATTCTACACCCCTTTTCACGGTAGTTGGGACGCCGCAGGCCTCTGGCAGCAGATGTTAATGTTGGACAGATATCAGGGTCACTCTGCCACAGGAAATGACAGATGCAAGAAAAAAAAAGTCATCAACATCTTCCTTTAGTGGACCTTTGAGTGATATGTATTAAAATACATAGACAGACATGTCAAGAAAAACAAAGAACAATGCATTGTCTCTTAAAGTGTCTGTACATAAATTGTACCAAATCAGTGCTTTTTCATCAATAAATGTGGATTGTTTTAGATTGTCAGTGAAGGTCAGTGCCAGTGAATCAGTGTGGATGACAAAGCAACATGGACATACTGTGATGCATTGTGGATGTGCCCCAAAAATGACATCTATTCAGCTGCTCCCAGGCAGAGTTGCGTAAAACACAAAGAATTGACAGTTTCTGAGAAATAACATTTATTTTTCCAGTCCATTTCACTTCATTTAGTACAAACGTCCACGCCACAGTGTTTATAAGGGACTTGGTGAAACCGCAGCTCTCACGGACCGAGTGCATTAAGCCCTGTCGTCATTTTACAACTAGTAGACACATAGTTTAACTCTCAGAAGAGATCTTGATGAAGTCTGTCTGACTGGAATGTACACGAGTGTCAGTCTCTATTATAATCAATCCTTACCTTTTTTGGGTCTGCGGAAAGTCTCATGCAGTGCAGATGGACCGTAAGTGACACAGCTGCGTTTCAGCTTTTCTGTGCTCCAGAGAACTGGTAATATTTAGTTTTGAATCTAACTGAGCTTTATTGTGGTGGTTTACAAGATGTTGGAAACATAAAAATTTTGCCCTCTCTCACACACACATGTGCCTGTTTAACGTCCTTATTGGGACTTCCTATTTGTATCTAAATGAATTTTGGTTATCTTAGATGTCCCAAATTCTAAAATATGCCTCAAATTAACTATTTACTGCTATTAATCAATCTTGACTCTTTGTTTCCTGTGTCTGATGCCCCCACAAAATGTTTGCCTGGGGACGTTTCATAACTTGATTCCCCACAAAGATATAAAAATCTGCTCCTCCACACAGATTCACACGAATTACATAAATGCGCTGTTTTTGTAGCAATTAGGATCAGTGGAGTTTAGATACACAGTCTCAGAAGTGAATTTGTGGCACGGAAGGCCACTAAAAAACATTTATTATTAATTGTATTATTATTATTTTGCATATCAAAGCAAAGCAGTTGATTTAAGCTACAGTTCAATATTACATGACAGAATTCTGATTTTTTTTAATATTTACATGTTGGATCTTGTAGATTTGTTTCTGCTTAGACCTCCTTTTTGTCATTATTGTGAATGTCTAGTTGCATGCTTTTAAAAGGAAAACATGCACTCTGTCCAAAAATAAGCAATCAAATGAAGAAAGCTGAAGAATTACTTTATAACATCCATGCAACTTTTTAAGCCAACTTGTTCATTCAGTCAAGGAACACATACTGTTTGGACAGGAACTTCTGTGATGCACAGCCCTGTAAGAACAAACCCCAGCAGATTTCAACATCACCTTTAAAAAAAAGTCATGGAAATGAGTAGTAATAAATCATTTATGCTGTAAAAATTAACTGCCATTTAAAAGTTAATACAGTAAAAAACAGAAATAGGAAAAAGTCTTAGATCTTTGAGTTCAGCTCATGAAAAATAGGGGCAAAAACAAAAGTGTTGCATTTATCATTTTGGTCAGTGTATGATTCCTCTCATCCTCTTCTCCCCTCTTCAACTCACTTTCCTTCATCTTCAAAACCTTTTCATTTCCTCCTTTGTCTTTCATTCCCTTCCACCACAATTTCTGCTCATTTGCTCTTTCTCTCCCTCTTCCTATAAAGCGGTCAATCAGTTTGCGTTTTATCCCAATTTCTCTGTATTCTCGCAGCCTCATTAATATGGAAATGAGTTTGATTGTAGTGTGCTAAACACAAGCTGACTTGTAACCTTATTGATTTACATTTCAATAAGAGAGAAAGAGAGAGTCAACACAGGTAAGAAATCAGAGATATTCCTCTTTTTTTTTTTTTAAACAATTGTTTTCGCTGTACCGCCGTTCTCGATCATTATGTGCTTGTCATGAAATGTTCTTTTTCTTCTTTGTTCTTTTTGAACCTTGACATGCAAATCAAAGTAGGATTAGTTCCACTTCCTCTGGCATAAAACAGCCGCAATTAAGCAGCGTTTGGTTATTTTGAATGCGAAGTTCTCGCATTAATGGAAACATCATAAATCGACACCGGGGGTTTGCCGTTAAATTTTAAAATAATTACAAATTGAAAACTGAATAACTGCCTTAATTATAATAGATAACTTTAAAGATTTATAAATTGCTCCAAATGTAAAATATCCCCCTCAACTAACGATATTAACACAGGGGAACGATATAGTTTGAATGACTGTTTTTCCAGCTGATGATGAACGATAACACACCAACAGCCAATCAGAATCCACTTCACTGGAAATAGCGCGAGTATTTAAAGCGGTAGATAACACATAACGGCAGCGCAGTTATCGTCCATTGGTGTGGACGCTAATATTGTTATCTTTATAGTTATTGTTATTGGTGTGAATGAGCCTTTAGTGGTACATAGTAATCATAAGTACTAAAATGCCAGTACATTGAATCATATCTCAAATAACGCTTTTTTTGAGGAGAGGTGTGCTGTTACTTTACCAGGCTTATAATTTTCACCTGCTGGACCATAAAACAGGTAAAAAAAATAAATAAATAAAAATCCCAGATTTACATTGAAGGAGGGACCCGAGCCATATCCAGAGACCAGAAGATCACAGAGACTTGAGAGGAGAGTAAACAACTACCTAGAAACCAATCTGAACGCCAAAGAAAAACACTTTAGTACTTAACTGTCAGCTTTTGCATGAACAAACACCACTCATATGTTCTTCAGAATTGCTTCATGTTTCAAAAGAAGAACAAAGTTTTCTAAAAAAATCAGGGGGATTAGCGTTAAACATTAAAATGCAGTTCATACACCTCATTAATGCTGAACATGTTATTCAGTTCTGTTTTAAAATTCATTTTGATGAATAATGTCAAACATGTCATTAAAAGATGAATGTGTGTGTTTGAATCTGAGCCAAACTCTTTCATCACATGATTGCTAATCATGATTGTGTAACCAAGTGTTTCTCCCACACTAAAATGACTAAAAAGAGGTGCAATCATCTCAGAAAAGTGGACATTTTGTTCACAGATGATGTACCTGTAAAGAACCGATTCATAAACCGATTTTTTTTTAAATCTGAATGCTATTTTTGGGTGAACTATTCCTTTAACTGTAATGAAGGTGAGAGGCAGACAATAAGGGTCGATTACTCAGTGTTCCTACCGCGGAGGGACACGGGAGTTCAAGGTGTTTGAAATAGGTGCGTCAGCTCCTCAGGGAGTATCGCTGTCATGGCCCTCTCAGCCCACGCCATCAAAATAATCACACATTACATAAGAGCATCTTCATTATTAAAGATTTCAGTCACAGGACATTAAAATCACAACGCTTTAGCTAACCTTCAAACCTCAGGGTCACCCCGACAAGGCCTCCAGAGAATGTCACTTACAAAATGAAAGAACCAGCTGCACCAAAATAAACAAGTGCTGTCAAAGCAAAGTATAAATCATGGCCATAGTTCAATTAGGACACTGAAGTGATTTTTATAAATGTGCTTTAGAAAAAAACATTACTGGTGTTCATCTTGAGACAAAACAAGGGCACTGGCATGTTTTAAGATCAATCAGTGCAAGTTTCAGACTTACATTTTAGTCTGGGACTAGGCTTAAGTCTTGTCAAACTGGGGGTATATATGAATTTTAGTGCATTAGATAACATGTTAAGGCAAGTGTAATTTATTTTTAAGTAAAATATAGAGGCTGAGTGTGTGTATAAAGTTCAAGTTCAACTGAGGAAGAGGGATATTTTTAGAGTTGTTCATTTGAGTTTTGGACGTGCAGACTAGAAATCAATGCAAACAGCTCATAAAGCACACTGACACAAGGCAAACAGAAGCTGTTCTTGAGATTGTTACCAGTGATAAACACACAGACAACAGAAGATGATTTGCAGCGTGTGTTTGCTTTCCTCTGTGAATGCAATGTAGCCAAGATGATGAGAAGGAAACAAGAAGAGAAACAAAGCAACAAGCCATGAGAAGCTGTATTATATAACATTTGGACTACTTTCTTTACCAATCTGGGGATATATATGCTCATATTCAAATTCAATATAAATTTATATTGTATCAATTGCATATCTTCTTTAATTGGCGTTTAAATTATTATTATTTTAATTAATTGATGTACACATAAATCAGATGGACATCTTTGGTCATTGCATCACATCTTGCTTTTTTTTTTTAGCTTGTTGCACCATGAGTGGCATGTTTTGTTTTTTTGTTTGTTTTTTTGTTTTTATTTTTGTGCCAAGGAACAGACTTTAAACTTTGAAAAACATATCTTGGAACCCCTGTGTTGTGCTCTATTTTGCCTTTTAAATGCATGGATGTGTACTTTGTGGCCTGTTCCCTTTAAATGTAAACCTCAAACAAACCTCAAAAAAATCTGCATTTTTCTCATTGACACATATTTTTATGAAGCTTTTGTTGGCAGTTGGCTGCTCCTCACACTGTAGCTGATTCCAGCTTTTACCATTGTGGGCTCTTTTAGTCCCTTCAAAATATGCTAAATCTGATCCATACAAAAATCTCAAGGAGCCAGAGGAAAGAGTTTGAGAGAGAGGGGCCTGTGGATTGTTCCTACAGCAAGGCTGTTTATTAACTGTACAAGCATTTAAGAAGAACAGAGAGAAACGAGAGGAAGAAAGAGGAAGAGAGGCCAAGAGATAAAAATGAATAGGTGAGTAATCCTCTTGGTTGAAAATGTCAAGTGTTCTTTTGTGCTTCTCTGTGTGTGGGATTAACATTGCTCCATGTCGAACTGGCTGAAACACAATTACAAGAACCTTTACACACACACACACACACACACAAACAGACTCCACCAAAGACCCATAAATTACACAGAAAATCAGAAACATATAGAGCTTTGAAAAAAGCCCACTCAAGAGTAAAGCTATATATAGAGTTCTTTGATTTACTTAAATGCTGTAAATTAGTTTGTTGTTCATTAACAAATCCGATGAGGCTTTTTAAAACGACTAGACTTCTGTAATCTCTGCATAATGTACAGACTCATGCAGTCTTTATCTTTCAGTCTTAATTAAACTTTCTATTTTAGTTTTAGAAATTTTGTAATAAAAAGATTAAAGCTTGTACCATTGGTCTGACATTGCTTTTGAAAACATGCTCACCCACCAAAACTAATGGACAGCTAAGGCATTTTGCACTCTGAATATATTTGCATATTGTTCTTTGTTATTGTGATTGGTCTTTCCTCTCTTGCATGCATCGGTTTCACAGAAAACAAGGCATCTGTGTTGGAAAGTGTCTCTGAAGTTGTACGTTTTTAGCTACAATACTAAAAAATCACCTGAAGTTACTTACAAGTGTTATCAATTTCAAATTATACATCTATAATTCAATCAGAACAATATTTATAGCACAGAAACAATTAAATTAGAGTGATAGCATTAAACATGAACAGATAAATTTACATTAAATATAATTAATTCAACTATAAAGCACTAATAGCTGCAACACTTACATATTTTGCTGTAAAAACAAGCCACAAAATGACATTCGATCACTCCTTTGCTCTGAAATCGTTTATTTAAATTAACTGTCAAACTAACCAATTCACTTAAATGAACTGGACTTCTCAATGTTTCTTTCGAGTGAGAAAATGAGAGAGATTGCATTAAACAAGAGTACTTGGCCGTAAAGCAATGTGTGCAATATAATATGAAGGCATAGTGTTTAGTCACACTACACTGCAACTCATTAAAAATGAACTTGTTATTGGAAAAGCTACACCTTCTTAAAAAATAGCTGAGCTGCTGGATTGCTGATGAAAGATATAAAGTGAGTTGCAGTTTTAATCACTCTCACGTCTGTATTTTATTTAAACCTAAACTGAACTAAACTGACCCGAAACAGTAACTTTCTTTCTTTTTATGTTCTTCACAAGGCCACTCTGAACACAAGATGCAATTAATGACCTAATCATAAAATCAGTTTTTAATGAAAGATCTGTGCAGACAGCAGCAGCCTTCACTCAAAAAACAGATGTAATCTGTTATCTGAATGGCCCAGCCTGCTTATCTTAAAAACTCTCAAAATGCAAGCAACACCTGCCTCCTACAACACTGAATAGGTCAGAGTTTAAAAGCAAAATGTATGTCCAAATGATCTCTCTGGTCAGCTAAGAACGCTCCAGCTGAGGTCTCGTTCGCTCAAGCATGCATGTGACAGATGAAGGTTGTTAAATTTGACATTTTATTATGAAGTCTGTATGCGTCAAACCTGCGTCTGTGAGCGTCTAACTGTAGTTCATCTTGATAGAAGCTCTCTGTGCTAAAAATAAGTCAAAATGTGTTGCACCACACTCTTAAAACAAATGGTTCTTAAAGGTGACTTTCACACTGATGCCACTGGAAAACCATTTCTGGTCCCCAGAAAATCTTTCAGTGAGCAGTTCTTAAAGGGATAGCTCACCTAAAAATTAAAAATTCTGTCATTATTTATGCACTCTCAAGTTGGTCAGAAACTGTATGACTTGTTCAACTGTTGGACAAAAAAGAAGATATTTTGAAGAACGTTGGTAATCAAACAGTTGACGCCACTGACTTTCATCGTATTTTTTTCCATGGAAGTCAACTCATTTGTTACCAACATATATTCTTTTGTCCATAAAACAAATGGACAAAATGGGACGCACCTGTTCAGTTATTAAGTAATTTCTTTAAATGGTTCAAAAACATTCCTGCAGATAACATCATAAAAGCCTTTACTGTTGTCAGAAGGAGGGCTTTTGTAAACGTTAGAAGCAATAAAACCAAAAGTTCAGATGGTTTGCGTCTGATGTACCAAAACATTAAAGGAAAACATCCAACCATTTCTTATACAAGTCATGCAGTTTGATTCAGAAATGTATGTGTGCTGTGTGATATACCAGCCCGATCTTACGAGGTGGCGAATTCGTACGACTTTAGCGAGAACGTACGTATGTTACGAAATGCACAATGCGAATGACCTACACCTAACCCCGTCCCTAAATCTACCAGTCACTGAAATCGTACAAATTCGTATGAGTGAAGTCGGACGAATTAGCCACCTCCTAAAATATGTGCGAATTGGCCGTGAGATAGCGTTGAATACTGTACCTGTGTGATTATTGACACTTTGCATTGTATTTGAATAACCTACATCACTGTGTGACTAAAAGCGGCTCTTATCAGATGACAACAGGGGTTTAGAATGTGAAGTATTTAAACACCCTAAAAGTACACCATACATTTAAGGAAAACGGTAAAACAACAGCAAAAGAATGACGCTTTTGTCACAGAAGTTGACCTACCTGTCCTAAATATTGGTCTTGGTGTGACCAGCGTACAGTGCTGATATGATTACAGGTCACCGGTACGTATATAAGGACTACCAGCGAACCACTGAGAAATCTTCAACAAGCATCTCAACAGAACCTCTGGTAAGGATAAGCAACGGCACTTTTCATTTTTGAACATTTGATATTTAATAAAAAAAAAAAAATGTATTTACTCCGACAGGTACTGGGTTTCCTCAAATAGCACTTTATGACATTTTCTTTTGTTTTGAGTAGCGGTGGTTTATATAACATGCACTTTATGTAGCTTTTTCAAAACGGTCTCTGCGTCTTAAAAAGATGCGGAGCACTAATGTGTCAGTTGGAGCTCGTTTTAAAGTGTTTTTCTCCACAAAGTGTCTTAATTTGAGGCTGAAACAGAGGAAAACATCACCCGCATGTCTCTCTGACAGGGGCTGATATAGTGAAGCAGTTGTCAAGCTTCTTTCTCTCCTTATAAATGTGTCTCACGTCTGTTATCAGCACATAAACATCTGCCCACTTATACTACTTAAGCTCAGCGTGTCTTTCCTTTTATCTCCTCTCCAATACACACCCCAGGACAACCGTAGCCATTTCTGGACCTGATTTGGCTGAGAACAAAAAAATGAGAAAGAGAATAAACAGAAAATCATGATGCATTCGGTCTTTGTTAGAGACATTTTTCTTCTTTATCCATTTTATCCATGCGATTTAATTATTTTGCCGAATCTGACTGATTACTGAGAAAAAAAATGTGGGACTTGAATTTATCCTTCAGAAATAAGGCTCGTTCATACGAAGAATGATATAACGATTCTAACGGTAACTCATTCATAGGCAGTTTTGTCATCAGCCGCTTTAAATGCTCCACCGCATATAATTAGAACGATTACAGAAAGTTTATAGTATTGTTATAGTTATCTTCCTTGCAGTGAATGGGAATTTATGTTATGTTATAAAGTTTGTTAAGATTTCTAAAATAACTATTTGATTGTTAGTCAGCTAGCATTATAGCTACAATAGCCTGCACGGACCATGGGAACATCGTGTGAAAGTGAATTGTTAAAGCGCATTTTGATTTAACATTGTGTAAACTTTATCGTGAATTTCTGTATTTTTTTTGTTTTTATTTGTGTTTGACCCAGCGTTCTCTCAGTGAAGATGTTGGTTGCGTTGGCTCTGGTTTTGTTGGTGTTGAATGCGACAGAGGGACGAATTCTGAGTAAATGTGAACTGAAGGAGCAACTGGAGGCGGCTCAGATTCAGGTGATTAGAGCCATAGGAGACAAAACGACCGTGGATAAACTCATCGCTAGACGTGAGTAACTCTTTCTGCTCTAAAAGTGACCAAAAATCACAACACAATCTCACAGCAGTATTACAATTAAATTCGTACAGTTTTATTTGTACGTTTTCGTACAAACTTAGTTGCGCCTTACTGACAGTTAGGTTTAGGGACGGACCTTTGCGCCTTTTTTTAAATCATATCATATGCTAACTTACAATTCATATCATACAAATTCATACTACATTGCCACCTTGTAAAACAGTTTAGTTTTCCTGTAAAATCAGGATGAAAATCGCTTAAAGAAGTCTGTACATAACATTTCAAGTCTTGTGAAGTCATATAAAATTTCAGTGTGAGGAAAGGGCCCAAATTTCCAGACGATCCAACTAGCTTAGGCTGGTTTTAGCTGTTTTTTTTTTTTTTAGAAGGATTTTGTCATTATTCACTGAAAATCCTGTAACTCTTAAATACCATTCATATATTTACATAACCAAGTGTCCTCATATGATTTGTTTTTCTTTCTTTTAGTTGTTTGTAATGTGGAAAACACTTCAGGCTTCAACACCAGCCTCGTCACCAGCGTCCAAATCAACCAAGATGAGGTTAGACCTCCATTACAAATTCCTCCCAAACCAAAGGAGGAAAACCCACAAGCTAAAGAAGAAGATGATGAGAAACTGGAAGATGAACACATAATTCCTGTCAAACCACCAAGTCCTCCCAAGGGAAGACGTGCAAGATCTGTCCCTGAGGGCAAGACTGTTGAGATACAAGGAGCCAAGCAACTTCTCTGGACATGGCGCCACGGTCTGTTTCCGGAAGAAAAACCCATGGACTCGTACGGAAGCGGTTCGAAGGCAGTATCCGAGGAGGACAGCTCCGGAGACGGTTTAGAGGAAGAGGAGCGTGATGACGTCATCACCTGGAACCTGTTGGGAGTCTTCCAGCTGAGCGACCACGCGGCTTGCGATCCCGGATCGAGCGGATCGCTCAACCTTTGTGAACTGGAGTGCAGCGGTGAGTGGAGAACAAAACACTCCCTTATATATATTTAAGCTCATTTTCATGTCTTCATGTCTTTATTTTATCTTAAAAGCTCTCATTGATGATGACATCATTGATGACATCGCTTGCTTGAAGATTTTGGCGGGAAACAGCAATATGTTGTAAGTTCACACATGCAAACGCAAGTGTTCAAATGCACATGTGATCACTTGCAGATTCATTTCAAATATCTTGTTTCCAGCAGTGGCTCTGGTGCCAAGAAGAGGTTCCTTGCTAAGATGTGAGTATGAACACTGTGATTGTTCCCGTGATTGGCCTCCACCTCTGAGCTCTAGTACATATATATATTCATGTGCTTCAGGTTGGCAATGCTGCCAGTGAAGGAGTGTCGCTCTGTCCTTCCTTATAAGTACTTCGCTGAGTGTTCCTAGTGTTCCAGATAAAGCTTCTCCATCTGAAGGCGGAAGCATCTTCACCACTCGACAGTGGAGACGGTTTTCAATCACAAGCAGGAGACTCAAAATTGGACCTTTTCTTAATATATGTCAGCTTTGACATCATATATATGCTAATGTACTCCAAAACAGTGACAAAATGAACATTCATGCATTTGAAATCTTCATAAAGTAACCAAATTTTTGTCCAATAAAATGCTCTATAGAATAAAAATATACTTCCTAAAATATATATAAAAGGAATGCTTATGACAAGAAATAGCTTTTAGCAAAACATGATTCATGACTGAGATATAAACCCAAAGCTATTGGCAAAGAAACAAGCCAGTTATTTGGGTCTTCTAAGTTTTTTTTAAGGTTATATGAGTTTATTTTGAGTGGTTAAAACATTTTTCTTAAGGCACGATTGCATTCTTAATGCAATCCTGGCATTCTAAGATTTAATCTAGGTACTTTTTAAAAAAAAAAAAAAATCATATCTAGCTTTATGATCTAAATCAAATCTGTTTTTGTTCACTTTGCAGATCTCTCCTTGTTCCCAACTTACTAAAAAGTTTTTTTGTTTTGTAAGATTTTGTGGCCTTTTTTAATACTTTTATGAAGCAAGATGCATTAAATTCATCAAAAGTGACAGTGAAGACAATTATAATTTCACAAAAATGCTATTTCAAATAAACGCTGTTCTTTTGAACTTTATATGTTTAGTTACTTTACTTTATACTTTACTCAAGAATTCTGAAAAAAAAAAAAAAAAGATTTTATGGTTTCCACAAAGAATGTGAAGCAGCATACGTTTTTCAACATTGATATTAATAATTAAAGTTTCTTGAGCAGCAAATCATAATAGAATGATTTCTAAGGGATCATGTGACACTTAAGACTGGAGTAATAATGCTGAAAAATCAGCTTTGATCACAGAAATAAATTTAAATTTACAATATATCACAATAGAAAACAGTAATTTCAAATTATAATAATATTTCACAATATTTCTGTTTTGATCATATAAATGCTGCTTTGGTGAGCAGAAGAGACTTTTTTTTAAAAAAACTCAAACTGAACACTACATTATGGTGCTACTGCAAATACCATGATTTTACCCATCTGACCTGCCATAATACTGCAGATGTGTACGACAGTTAGTCCGCACCATGATTAAATGATCACTTTAAAAATTCAACAGTGTGATCAGTATGATGGTTTCCATGACAACTGTGTTAAACTCATTAAATAGTAATGAGGTCATTATGATGGTGTTGGGACTCCGGACGAAGGACGTGTTCTGCAGTTTAGTTGGCATGTTTTTGACTGTAAACCATCACCATAGCTTTTAGTTAACAGTACGCAACTGTCTTTGATTTACTGTCACTAAAAATAATGTCACAACAAACCTCAGGGCTCAAGTTGTTTTTTTGTTTTTTTCAAATCTCGGATATGACAACATTTTTTAACAAAGACAGATTTTTGGGGTTTGTGCGTGTGAAGAAATAAAAGCAAAAGACAGAGTTTGTCGTCTGCGTGCAACAGATCAATAACCCTCGGAAACAGATCTGCGATGACAGAATCCTCCACTTTGACATGATCTATTGAGATAGACTTAAATCATTTGAGACACAATACCTTCAGACCATTTCATTCCCCATGAGCACCGAGCGATCTTCAGAGGGCCGTAATGACCCCACAATTTTCTCTGTGGTTTTCAAGTGGCCCGTGGATGGCCTGAAGCTGACCGCTCAATCCCGGGTCACTCCACCAAGGTATTGGGCCGTAATGAGAAGGACGGCTAGACCTGAAAAACCTTTAAACCATGAGGAATAAATTGAAAAGCAGTCAACTGAGAAATACAAAATGGAAGGTTAATAATGTAGGATTGTTTCTTGGAGCCTATTTTGCTTCTATGCGCCTATGCACAGGTTTCAGGTGAGAGCAGAATCCAATTTATAAATTAATCAATAGTGTATTTCACATATTTTCATATTAGGTTTTTTTTCTTCTTCTTTTTAAAAAAGTATTTCAACCTTAGTTAATATTTCAAACAAGTCATTTGGGAAATAAGCAATGCCTCCAGAAAGAACAGTGATATCCAAATTTTTAATTTTGTGTGCATGTGTTTGCACCCACTTTTGAGCTCATGTGGTTAAATTATTTTTTTATTTTTATGCAAAAATAATATTGAGTTTGTTTTAAAGTGACACTTGCAACTCCTAAACCAAATTACTTTAGAAAAAAAGTTGAGAAACTTAATTTGGCTGGACGAGTGCCAAGTATTAACAGAGACACAAGCTTAAAAGGTTTGACATTTGAGAAACGGTGGGGGTGAGCTGTCATCATCACACCCCTGCCAGCTAAACAAACCGCACCACAATAAAGACTGAGATAAATTCAGTAAAAAAACATACTAAAAACAGACTTCACTGCAGTCGCTGAAACAGAACAACACTTTGTGAGAAGAAAAACAAATGCTTTTTTTCTTACCCTGAAACATGAACATTACAGAAACAGAGTCAAAACATAGGTTGGGTAAAATTACATAAATGTTGCGCTGATTTGTTTTTTAATCATTTATTGTGAAAAGGTTTCAACTAAACATGCAAGAAATAATACAGCAGATCCATTTGACAGGACTGTAATTATCAGACACTGAGGGACTTTCTTCAGTAAAATATATATATATATATTTCTAGCATGAATCAGCATGTTGCTACCATGATTTAGGGTGGTTTAGCCAAGTTGCTAGCATGATTTAGCATTATGAGTTAGTATGTCTCTAGCATGATTCTAGCTTGATTAAGAAGCATGTTAATAGCATGACTAGCTTTTACTAGCATGTTGCTAGCATGTTGCCTACATGTTTCTAGTACGATTAGCATGTTACTAGTGTGTTGTTAGCATGTTAACAAATTACTCGCATGATTCTAGCATGAGATTTACTAGTATGATTTTAGCATGAATAGCATGTTACTGGCATGTTGTTAGCATGATTAGCATGTTACTAGTAAGATGTTAGCATGATTAGCATGTTACTGGCATGTTGTTAGCATGATTAGCATGTTACTAGTATGATTTTAACATGTTACTGGCATGTTGTTAGCATGATTAGCATGTTATTAGCATGTCGTTAACAAGATTAACAAATTACTAGCATGATTAGTAAGTTATTAGCATGTTGTTAACGTGTTTCTAGCATGATTAACATGTTGTTAGCATGATTACCATGTTACTAGCATGTTGTTAGCATGTTTATAGCATGATTAGCATGTTACTAGAATGTTGTTAGCAAAATTAGCAAGTTACTAGCATGATTATAGCATGATTAGCATGTTACTAGCACGCTGTTGACATGATTATCAAGTTACTAGCATGTTGTTAGCATGTTTCTAGCATGATTAACATGTTGTTAACATGTTAGCATGAGTAGCAAGTTACTAGCATGATTCTAACATGATTAGCAATTTACTAGCATGTGGTTAACATGTTTCTGGCATGATTAGCATGTTACTAGCATGTTGTTTACATGTTTCTAACATGATTAGCATGTTACTAGAATGCTGTTAGCATATTTCCAGCATGATTAACATGTTGTTGACATGATTAGCACGTTACTAGCATGCTTCTAGCATGATTAGCAAGTTACTAGCGTGATTCTAGCATGATAAGCAAGTTAGAAACCAGCTAAAAAACAGTTGATCCAGTAAAAAAAAAGCTAAAAAAAAAACCCCAGCTAAAACCCATCTTAGGCTGGTTGTCTAGTCTTTGCTAGTTTAATCTGAAAATAGCTGGTTTAAGCTTGGTTGGTTATTTAACAGGTCTCCCAGCTTGACCAGCTAAGACCAGCCTAGTCTTGCATAGCCAGACCTTCAGACTGATGGCAGAAGGTCTGGGAACTTTGGCTGCTTTAAATGGCCAAGGCCCGCACAAGAGGCCATATGACTGACAGGTACAGCAACCAATCACATTTCATTTTGTCTGTAGGGGTGTGGAAATGTCGCCACAATAACAAACCAGTGTGTAAAACTCTCAGACATATTTTAAAGATTCTATGCCTTAAACTTACAATTTTTCACATACTTTTGAAAATCCAATTAGTTGATCATCATAATCACTCGTTTTCACAGTTGTAAACACGACGGCTTTCTTCTTTCGTGAGGGGGTTTGGCACCACAGCATTTTTGTTTCCAATTTTGCCACCTGGACCTGCTGTCCCTTCAGGCCTCTCACCTTTACATTCAAGCGTACAGAAGATTATTTTTGCACATTTTTGTGCAACATCCTAATCGGTAACACTTCAACTGCTAAAGGAGAGGGTCTCAATCACATATGTCCCACCCAGAGCGTGTCACACACAATAAAATCATCATCCAATGTGTGATTATCATCCACCACATGATTGAAATGAAAAGAGATTGACTTAACTGCATTCGCTCAAAGACATTAACGCCTGACGGGTTTCTTTAGCTCACTGAGCAGTGAGTCTTAACACCTTATCATTTAAGGTGAGAAACAATGAAAGCCCCTCTGTGAACCTTCACATCTAATTACAGTTTGAATATAGTTGTGTTTCTTCTCATTTTTGTTGCAGTAATTTACACTATTACTGCACATGTACACATGTTGCGTTATGTTTAAAGGCTGGTGTATTTACATTATAACATTTAATTGTATATTTAGTCCTACTGTTGTATCTAAGATGTGTGAAGCATTGGCATTTGTATTTTATGGTAAACTGGTTGCCAAAGTTGCGAAGTTAAAAAATGTCCAGCGTCATTCAGTGTCTTCATTAAATCTAATAAAAGAACAAAATAACTACAGGGCTTTCACTCTGCCATTCAATTAGTCCACAGGGAAATTATCCAAGAAGAGGAGGAATAAATATGATAAATGTTGGACGTGTGAGTAAAAATTGGACAACACAGGTTGTTAAGCTTGTTAAATGTGTGCATTTGTGTGTGTCCACTCCATTCAGATGTTTCAATAAATTATAAAATGAAAATAGAAGCCAAATTAGAAGCCAAAATGACAGACAGTCATTAGTGGAACACAAACTGTGGCCACATTAGAGCAGTAAATTAGACTCATGGGAAAGGATTGTAGAATGCATGAAAAAAGTGCAAAAGGAAAAACTTGGGACAGACCATTTTTGACTGCCAATCTAATTAACCACAAGCACTGGCGAAAATTACACAGGAATGGCTCGACAATAGGGTGTAATTCAGTCAGAGCTCAATCAGACTTGAATCCACTCGAAAATCTGTGGAATGATTAGAAAATTGCTGGACACCAGTTGTAGCAAATTTGCATCTGAAAATAGAGAATGGCGAATAATTTCACAGTTTCGATGTACATGGTTCATTCATACATATCAAAGCAGACTCAAGGCTTTAAACATTGCCAGAGGACTATGAGTGGGCGAGTATTTTGGTAAATGAGAAATGTTTCACTGTGGCAAAATGTTCTTGAATAATCAGAATAGTTTGAAATATGATGAAAAACATTTAAATGTAGGGTTGCTTTGTGAACCTGTCTAAATGTAATGCATTCAGTGCCTACTACATTAAACTTGACAGCAAACCGCCAACATTTGGCATACAAAAAGATTAGCCAATCTTAACTGAGCTCATTTACATAGAGAACCTTGAGTACAGGGAGAAAAGAGATTTCAGGTTTGCCAATGACAAGGTCATTTTTTATACAAAATACCCACGGAAGTATTACAAATGAATGCTAAAAACTAACAGCTGCTTTGGTTTCAAAACAAACCTTGACTAACACTATATGTAGTCTTTTGGTGGGAAAACACTATAAAAGTGTAGAATATAGATGCTTTGGGCCTGAAACATATGCTTGGTCGATGCATTTGACCTGTTGTACTGCATCAGTGCTCAAGGGGGCGAAAGACTTTCCTACAAATGTCTGTGCCAGATGTGTTATTATAATACTTGAATTTGACTCCCTTTAAACTTTTGCTTTGTCATGAAAAGCTGCACACACAATACGATAGTCAGAACAAGTTCACACTAAAGCTGACAATGGCAATGCTCAGAATGAACTAAGTATGATTTGAGTCCATTCAGAACACAATTACACATGGCAGTGAGTTTGCACTGGATGAGCTACATGTTGGCTCTTGAAAGTATGCACTGTAACAGAACAAAATGCAAAAACAATCGGGGGTGAATACTTTTGCAACGCACTGCACTGAAGGCGCTCACAGCATAAACATTCACCCAGCATACAGTATTTACCAGAAAATGCCAATGTGATTAAAGCGGGAACTGCAGTCACGGCCACAGTTATTGCGACTGGAGGGATCCAGTGACTCGGGCTGCTTTGGCGTTATCAGATATGCGCAGATAATTAAGGACAGGGGAAGTGATAGGCTGATATTTGGAGAGATTTTAAAAAGTGGAGAGCATTTGAATAAACATCCTCCTGTCTGTGGTCTGTTAATGCGGGAAGGGCTGAAGAAATAACATCTTAATTAGAGCGAAACCTGAGGACGCTGAGCTCATAATGAAGAGGATGAGAGACAAGACTGTGGCACAGACACACACTCACCAGTGTTAAACAGCACTAATCAAGGTTAAGACTGCAGGTGCAGGCAAAGATAGAGACATAAAGCATGTTTCTTTATGACTGTATTTCTAAAATATCATTAAACTCTTATTGATTTGAAGTTCATCCACAACACACTGACTTGTCATACATAATTATTATGGAAAACTCTTGGTCTTTTAAAATAAGTTTCATGATGTCACATCATGACAGGTCATATAGCAACAGCAGTGTTTGCAATCAGTGATGTCAAACCTGGAGCAGCATGTCCAGAGGTACCATTCCTCTACAGAATCCAACAGTCAGGCTCCAGAATTAAAAATGCCATTCATTTTCTCTATAGGGAAACTGATTTTTAATGATAGCTTATAAAGCTTTCAAGACAGACTGACTGTGATCTCTGAAGTTGTTAATCAATTGTATATGCTTTTGTTAAAGCCATCAGCTCACATTATTTCAACTTATGTTTTATATATAATTGTGATTAACAGCAAAATTCTTGGCGAAAAACTACATTACCCATGATGCTGTAAAAAAAATTCCACCAATCACAGGGAGCAAGGTACTCCAAATGAGCACTGTGCTCCGCCCACTTCTACAAAGCACCACAAATCAAGTCGGTCTCCTCACACAAAATCACTTAAATATTAAAATATATATGTGCATATTGTTCCTATACATACAGTCAACAACTTTAAATGGATAGTTTTATATTTATCTATTTTATTTAATGTAATTATGTCTTTCACAATGCCTCATGTGTATCTTTTTCTCATTGAAGCTGTTAAGTGCAGCCTTGTACCATTTTCAAATATTTTTTAGGTTCAAATATGAGTTTGTAACGTTGTGATTCACCTCGTAGCTGGTTAGGGAAACAAATGTTTAATAGTAACTTATAACACTTTAAAAACAGATATACCGTGAGCTCCGATGTTGTTAATTGATGGTATATGCTTTTGTCAAAGCCATTAGTTTGCATTATTTCAACTTATATTTTAAATAATAGTAATTAACAGCTAAATCTCTGGTGAAAAACTACATTACCTATGATGCTATGCAAAAATTCCACCAATCAGAAAGTCTGTCTACCCATGCTCTCAAAACACTTAAATTTTAAAGTGTATAGATGCATAATTTGCAATAAACATAAAACACATTGTTTCTATACATGCAACCAACAACTGTAAATGAATAGTTGTATATTTATCACTTGTTAATGCAATGGTTCATGGGATTGTAGTTTTTCACTCATTAAAGCCAACATAGTTTTGTACACTCTCAGAAAAAAAGGTACAGTTCTGTCGCTGGGGCGGTACCCTAAGGTACAAAAGTGAAAAGGTACATTTTTGTACCTTACCTACCCCTAAACAGTACATATTAGTACCTTAAAGGTACATTTTAATACTTTGAAAGTACATATTGGACTGTTCGACAGAACTGTACCTTTTTTTCTGACAGTGTATCTTTCTTTATTCATCCAGTTTTCAAATGATTTTTTGGTTCAAATTATAGTTTGTAATGTTCTGATCCGCTTTGTAACTGGTTCAAAGACTTTTTCGAAATCCCTGTGAAAAATGAATAGAAAAATACTTCCGGAAACCAGCACCACTGATTAAGTGGATGGACACTCTATTGAATACTACCACAAATAGAAGGAAACAACCTTCCAAACACCTTTGTTACAGGTTTATTTCTGGCTTTAATGGAACAGTACTGTTTTTAATTGAATACAAGCACAAATGATAGTTGTCAACTCTAAGTTTGACATCATTGGCTGTAATACAACTAAATATAGTGTACAGGCCTGAGGGTGAGTAAATGGTGTCAAAATACTTATTTCTAGAAGAACAAACTCTTTCATTTTCAGGGTCAGAAAGAGGATGGGAATTGTTGTTAAAAAAGCTAAATTACAACTATTTTCAGAAATAAAAGAAAACTTTACAAAGACTCTAAATAAACTCTACAGAAAAGGCTACAAAAGCATTGTGGCTGCTCTAAACCTCTGCTGCTATTACAGTGATTTTCATCATCGTCACCCTGTCATGATATGTTTTTCTTTCATCGGCAAACGTCTGTCTAGATGTTCAGAGAATGGAGGCATGTATTTTCTTCTTTTTCTTTCCCCTTTTTCTCTCTTAGGAGTGCCCTTATTTTACTCTGCCTCTCTATATGTTATTCTCCTTTCACTAGGTCTGCCTTTA
Source organism: Cirrhinus mrigala (assembly GCA_036247105.1). Taxonomy (NCBI): domain Eukaryota; kingdom Metazoa; phylum Chordata; class Actinopteri; order Cypriniformes; family Cyprinidae; genus Cirrhinus; species Cirrhinus mrigala. Next base: position 8,313,935 of record CM070007.1, read on the forward strand.
TTCATGCATCATCTATTCAGCTGCTGTCAGTATGTGGTCCAGTGTCTTACAAACAACAGAATGTGAGAGGTGTAGAAGCGTGGGGTTTGAGAAACTTAAGTACATCTCACTCAGCTTTGCCCTTAAGTGTGTTCGAGCGATTGTGTTTCCTTCATGTGAATTTGTTCAAGCACTAATTGAGTTTTAATGAAGCAGCGCACAGATGCACTCACCTTTTTCAAAGACAGAGCAGTCGTGTTAAGGTAAGAACTATTTTTAGTATATGATATCTAAATACCTACGTCACTACTGGTTTATGGATAGGAGAGAAAATGAAAAATAACCCCAGGCTCATCTCAAGTTCAAGAGGACCATGCTTTGCTAAACATATGCATTAAAGGAATAGCTCGTGCATTCTGATACAATTCTGAAATCTGAAACGTTCAAGGAATATCCAGGGCACTGCACTCAAAAAAAATGAAAGTGTATGTGGACTGGAGCTGTCAAGCTTAAAAATAACCAAAAAACACCATAAAGTATTGTAAAATTAGTTTGTATGGTTTTATTTATAGAATAAAGCTATTGATTAAAAAAAAGTGATTACTTAAATAGGAAATGCCGTGCAAGAAATACAATACAGGCAAAGATAAAGTACGCAGCTGCGGTAGCTTGCGTGAGTGCATGTTTTGCATATAAATGTTTGTTTAACCGATGGCATTGCTAATTTCCATCCATTACCCAGAAGTCCAAGCATTTAAGATGGGCTCCTGCTGCGTCTGCTTCTAATCTACCTCAGTAAATCCAATCCAAATGCTGTAATGTCTTTACCGATGAGAAGAGACAAAAAATGAGGGAAAACATGGTGAGAGCCTGAAGGATGAGGAACGGTTCTAATTGCATTTCCTCTGTCAATAGTCTTTCTAGAAAACAAAACCTTAAACTTTTCAAAAGAAATCGATGTAAAGAAACTATAGCTTATATAGGAGGCCATGGAACTATGAGGGACTGTAATATGATTCATTATTAGGGTACAAACATCAGATCACTTTTATTTCTATAGTCAATAGAGTTTGTTTCAAAGGAGCTTCACAATGACAGAAATGAAAATAACAGAATCAGTTATAGAAACTGAATCACGGAGACAATTCAGATTTTGCAAAGCAGCTCTAAAATAGCAATAGTGTCATTATCTAGTTCAAGTCAGTTTAATGTTGATTCAATTCAGTTCAATAACAAATGGTACTATTTATAACAACATTTTTTATGGCCTGTGTATGCCCTCTGAACATCATCAGGTCATTTCGGACTTTCGTACAATATCTATAGAAAAATGAGGTGTTTGTAGTGATGTTTTTTTGTGGGCGGAGCCTATCTGGTGGCAGAAAATAACACTTTTCAAGTAGCAGTCTATGGAAGCCATGGAATAAAAGAATAAAAAATTCAATTTTGCGTTTATATTTCAAAATTCTGACTTTATTCTCACATTTCCGAGATTATATCTTACAATTCTGATAAGAAAAATCAACTCGTCATTCTTTCTTTTCCCCTCGGCTCAGAGTTTATATACCACACTTCTGGTTATTTTCCTCAGAATTGACAAACTTGCTATTGTTGAGTTATAAAGTCTGTGCTAGGAGATGTAAACTGAAGTCAGAATTGTTAGATAAAATATGCAAATATTTTGTAAAATGCTATAGGTTTAAATAGTATTTCATGCTGTAAGTAACTGTAGGGCTAATACAATATATCCCTGATGAAATGAATATGTGAATATTATGTAGACCTATTGTTTAAATCAAATTTATGCTTTGAAAGAGAGTAATCATAGCAGGTTTCATTCATAATCTGTCAGTTTAAACATTGACATGATCATCAGCTTTTGTTGTAAGCTTGGATATTCTTCCTAACATCTCCTTTTGTGTTTTTCTAAAGAAAGAAGGACGTTTTGAACAAGGCATGGATTAAAATTTAAATGAACTATTTCTTTAATGATCTGTAAATGTGACTGAAGAGCTGTGAACACCATTTATTTCCCCTGATGAACCTGCTGAACTCAAATTAGCTTTCTGTTCAAGAACACCAAACAGCAAAAGATGAAATGCTCAGAACTGTTCGTTCTGTTTCCTACTTTGACTCAATGTGAAACCAGAGTCGCACTGACCCTGCTTGAGAAAGAATCGCAGGTCATGTGGAGGAAATTTGCACTGAGGAGATATAAGTCAAAATGACAATGCAAAAAGAACAAAAATTAGCCTACTTACAGCACGAGATCGGTCGTATTTGCAGGTAAAGTATATGTGGTATGTTTCGCGTTTTAGAAAGCTGTTTACGTCAATATTGTACAGATGCATCAGCTTCGCATACAGTGCGGCAGTAGCGGTGCGCAATCTGCGCATGCGTCCAGCCGTGCTTAACTGTCAAAAAGTGTATTTTTAAAAGCTTTCGCGCTCAGCTATGCGCAAAACGGCGCGGAACGCAGACCACGAAATTGATATGTATAAAAACAGCACGGAGAGACTGTCAAATAGCGGACCAACAATTGCATTTTCTCTCGCTACATCCCACTCATTCTGTCCGCCTAATATAATTACAATCAATTTAGCATCTGTGGGCGGGCGACTCGGAAGGGATGTGAATTCTGCTTTAGCCTGCACCTTTTAAAATATCAGAGAATTATTAAAGATCACGGTGTGAGACAGGTGCAGACACCCACATAAACAAATATATACACTGCTTTCTTTTTGAGTGTTTACATGTCTGGTCTGAAGAGCTTGTAATGAATCTCCCGCGGCTCCAGTCGGCCACTTCCGCCGAGCGTCCCAGAATTCAATCTGACAGGGTGCCCTGAAGCGCTGTCCTAAACAAGAGTCCTGTTTTGTTTCAGATCAGGTGTAATTTTTTCCTAATGGTGGTTTAGGTCAGAACTTGGTTTTGGATGCTGGTCCTGGATCAGAGGAAAGGAGACCCGCACTCCTGTGGTGCCCTGAAAAGGTCACACAGTTAGGGTTGAACGGCTCCTTTCGTCATCGTCAGGGTAATTTATTTATATATTTATTATTGATTTATATTCTAAAAATTATGTTTATATTTATAACCTTATGTAAATTATTATGCTTTCTCTGGCACAGATTGTTTATTCATGGTGCCTATATTTGTCAATGTTTATCACTGAGTTTTGACAAGATGGCATATTATTTCAACACATATTGAATGATAGGCAATGAAAAACACATTTTGTAAGGAAACAGAAGCACTCTAAAGTGGGCACCTTTTTCTGGTTCTGTAGCTCTCAGAGATCTGCATCATTTACAAAACCCATAATAAGACTTTGCAATTCATAATGATTTAGTGTTTGGAGACATAGGCCAGAGTTAGTACTGTTTTTCCAGCTCTACACTCATCCATGGACAAAACCCCATCCAAAATCAAATGCAGCCACCCATGTCTCCGTGTTTTCCAAGTTTCTTTTGGCAACGCCGCATATTTGTTGCTGAATGTTAGTTTTAGAAAAACACAGACTCTTCTGGGGCCCAGCGTTAAGTGTGAATGTGTGTGTCTGTTTGGGTTAGCTTTGATTAAGTAAACAGTGTCTTGTGTAAATTTGAGTCCCAATTGTTTAAAATAATATTTCCGCTGCTCCTTGTGTTACTACTGCATATTTTGTTTTTGCTACTGCGAGGGACAAACTGTACAGTGTTAATGTCAAAAAACAAAACAGAATTTCAAAAGTTAGAGTGAGTGTTTGCGCAATTAAGGGCTTGCAGCTATTGAGTATAAATATGACAGTGTTTCTATCCAACAAATCTTCAGTTCAGTAAACACTGAAACCTCAACTCAGTCATCAGTAATCCTCCAGCATCAAACGATGCATTGGCAGAAAGAGTCTGTCGACAGTGTGCAAAATGACTAGCAATCAAATCAGCTTCAGGCTCTAGTAGACAGGAAACTCTGCATTATAAAGGAGGAGCGGTAGCTTTTTAATGAGGTTTCCAAGGTTGCTCTTGTTGGGTTTCCAGCTTGGCAGCTTCATAAATTCTCAAATTCCCCAACGTCGGTTCCAGTGAGTCTGGATTCCGGTGCCTTGACCTCCAGAACGACCACAATGTGAAAGGTGTAAAAAAAGATCTCGCAGAAGCGCTTCAGGTGCATCAAGGGTGATTTGTTCAGTTGGCAGTAGTTCCAGTTTCTTGTGCATGTGGATATTCATCAAAAGCAAAAGCCGAGGCGTTATCAGTCAGTGCTGTTGGTAGGATGAAGAATCTATCAGAGCAGGGACTCATTAGACCAGGAGCTTTGGTGAGAACGGCCTTCATTTATTAAAATCAGTAAGCTTATCTCAAACACTGGGAATCCTTACTCTTTGTAGCCTCCCCTGATATTTGTGTGCGAAGCAGATTTTCAGTCAAGCCTCCAAAAACATCTAGCAGAAAGATCTCATAGTTGTAAATCATGTCAACACAGAGATTTCTGAATTACGTCCACTGGTACAAAGAACATCCCACCGACATTAATGCATTACCTCAGTTCTCATCACCTCTAGGTTCTCCGGGGTGTTGCAGTCCTCCTCCTTGTGCCAGAAGTTGAAGTACCTCACCCAACACCACTGAATATTCCTCCTCAGAGCAGCAATGAAATGTTCAGATATTGCTCAAGACCTAAGTGTTCAGAGAATGTCTCAAAGTGCTGCCAGACATCTGTGGAAATCATTTTAAGTCTTCATATCTGTCGTAGCTATCTATCTTGATTCAACATAATTTTTGTACCTTCACATTTTATTCAGATCTACATATAAATATGAGGTTTTTCTACTTTACAACAAGCCTTGTTATATTTGAGTAAAATGGCATGTAAAAGACATCAAATGAAAGAAATTATACTTTATGATACTGGCAGTTTTTGCTTCTGTCTGCCTGTTTATTCATACTGTTGCCATCGCCGATGCTGTTGACACGTTTAGCTGTTGCCAGGTTTTGGAGTTTATTTTCTACTCTGAGTGTTTGTGCATTAATTGGCATTTTTTAGTACCAGGTGTTGAGGTGTGAGTGTAGAAGCACATATTGTTCACTTAAATAGGTTAGGCTATTTTAAATGTCACTGCATCACATGGTTTTAACACATGGTGTTCACTTTATTCAGTATTATGTTGGAAATTTAAGTACAGTTTACTTCTATTTACTGATAACCGCCATAGTATGTGATTACATGCTTCTTGTATTAACTTTTTAGTCCCTTTGAGATTAGAAAGTGTTTGACGTCTCATTATAGATTCTTCAGATCAGTGTGTTGGTATCTGAGTTCTTTAAATCAAATAGTACAGATGGTTTTCTGAAGAGATACAGAATAAAATGTTCTTTGTGGAAAACTTTCCCATGATACCAGGCTATAAAACACTTATTTTGAACAGAAATCCACAAGTGCCCCTTTAAAATACTTTTATAACATTACCTGTATATTGTTTGCTGTTACTGAGATACACTGGGAACGTAATCCTGTTTGTCGTGATGCTATACCATTTGTCTTTTTCTAATTCCATGCCCTGAATCGTATCTGCTTTATTAGTTTTTGGGGGCTTGCTTTTCTGCGTTATTGCCTGTCGGATCTAAACCTAAGATTTGTTGCTGTCAAGCAGGAAAATGGTAAGCCTGTCTGGTGAGAGGAATGCTTTATTACTTTGCATCTTTGTTTTCCTCTGCAATATTCATGATTTGAAGTCTATGACAATCCTGGAGCATTTGCAGCCTCTGCTATTTGTCACAAAATGACTTTTCAGATAAGTGTATACTGTTGCAGAAAGAGTTCATCTGAAGGCACTTGAGATATGGAACAACAGGGAAAGACTGAGATGACAATGTGAAAGTGGAGTGAAAACGAAGACACAAAGAGTCTTTTTATCCTCCCCAGGCAGCTGAATGCGGAACGAGGGAATGTAAAGCGGGGATTGATTTCGGAAAAGAAAAAATAGAGACAGGAGGGAGAGAGTGTAGTGGAATCACAGGTTGAAAACTTGATTGAGGTGGAACAGAGGAGCAAATTGAGGCAGAGTAAGACAAGACGGGAAACTTAAGTCTGAGGATGAGACTTGATCTGAACCAAAAGCAGTTTAAACACAAGGACTCAACCAATAACACAAATAACACCGGGAGACAGTGTATATTTAAAACACTGAACTGTTTTAATTACGCCCCATTACGCTGTGATGTTGCCCCCTAGTAATATAACTAAATTTGGCTTGATGCAACAAAATGCAAGATTTACTGAACCCACATAAAAGCTACATAATATTGTTTGTGTTACAATATACATTGATATAGACCAATTTCGAGTAGACGTCACAGTGACGTCATTTGCAGCTGCGCGCATAGTGGTTGCAGAAAAACACTGGTAGCAAGTGGAGGTAAACAGGTAAACTCCATGGAATAAGAGAAAAAAAAAAATTGTGCCCTTTGATGTCAAAATCGGAATGCAAATAATTTTTATACAATATTGTAGTCAAAGACGCTATTTGAAGCTAAACGCAGACGTTTAAACGGACATGGATGAAAACTGCTATGATTACGTTTAAAGCATAAATTTGATTTAAACAATAGGTCTACATAATATTCAGATATGCTGTTCATAGGGGATGTACTGTATTAGCCCTACAGTTATAGCATGAAATATTATTTAAACCTATATATTAACTTTTTAACATAACATTTTTTATTTTATCTCACAATTCTGATTTTTGTTTCTCACAAATGCAAGTTTATGTCTCCTAATTCGGACTTTATAACTCGATTTAACAAAACTAGTGAGTTTGTTAAGTCTGAGGGGAAAAAAGTAGTAGTGTGGGATATAAACTCTAAGCCCAGGGGAAAAGAGAGAATGACGAGTTGTTTTTCCTCTAGAGTTGTGGGATGTAATCTCGGAATTGCGAAAATAAAGTCAGAATTTTGAAATATAAAATCAAATTTACCTTTTTTATTCTTTTATTCCATGGCTCCATAGACTGCCAGTTAAACCGCCCATAAAAAACGTCATCCCTGTTTCGGGTCTGATAGTCTGAGACTATCCCACTATCTAACGTCAGCTACGTTGAATAACATTGCTTATGTCTGGGTGACAAACTGTTGTAATATGCGAATAACATTTTGAAAATGACATCTAATCAATATAATCTTTACTCTTTTTAAATCTAAGTATTTTGTGCCGTATCCTTGTAATTCTCTAGCTGTAAAGGCTACCTCTCCTGGGTTTCTGCAACCATGCTGCGCGCATCCCGAATGTTTACAAACAGATAATTGATCTTTATATCTCATCGCATGCATCTCGTCCACAGTGGCAAAAACCGCCATCTCTCAGTTCCGACTCTGCCTAATTTGGCACGAAGAGAACACACGCGAGAGCCAATAAAGTTTAAGCTCCGTTTCTACTCCTCCCTTTTCTCCTAATTTGGCTCTGATCGCTGTGCGGCTATAAAACCATAAAAAGTTCGGCGGGTGTATGCATAGTTTGAAAGATTTTCCGTGAGTAATCACTTAAATTTTGACCTGCTCTTTATTACACATTCAGAAGGCTTGCAATACACAACTGGAAACATGCTGACGACTTTCATGGTAGTTGTACCCTTTTTTTTTCTTGACAGCAGTAGCACTAGATTTCTCTCAATGTCCTTACATACTTAAACAAACCGGCTAAAAGACTCGGATAAATGATGAAAATGTCTCATTTTACTGTTTTATAGTCTCTTCCCATCTGTTGCTTCATATTAATACGAGGTGGCTATTTACACTGAGAGCAAATAGTCAGCAGTGTTGTAGAGACGATTTTCAATAATCCCGCCCTCTATTCCTCAGCTATTTCGCATGTAGTGCAGATATTAGCATAATATTCAACACTATTTGCACTAAGTGGAAACAGTATCCTTGTTGTCTGCTATTTAGAAAGCGTGTACCAACATTACAGAGTATATATAGCACCTACCTTTTTAAGTGTGAATAGCCGCTACCCTTAAATATAATATATAAAAAAATCAAGACGCAAGGCAAACGTTTTGTGAAATTCTTGTAGAAATGGTGTTAATTAAGGAGAGCCAATAAAGACACTGAACTTTATTGTTAATGAATAGATACCTTGGGTTGGCTGAGACTGTAAACACGAAATTACATTCAAGTTCATTATTGTAAACTGCAAGGATATTTTTAAATTAATTTTGCACTGGAGCCTGTACAACACCATTGGCTTTTGGATTCTAATCATTTATTAAATATTACTATGGTCTTAGTAGCTAATAATTAAAAATCAGTGAGCACCACGTTCTTCATCAAGTGTGAAGGACCCAGTAATAACAACAGGAATTCAGAGACTGATCATATGATTCATATTTAGTTTTTTTCTTGCAGCAGATGCTAATGAAGGTGTATATTATTTAGAACTGTGTTGATTAGTCACATGACACTTACAGGCTTAAAAGGTTATGTCATCTTGTGCAAAATGGCTGATTTTAAATTGCATGCTTCGAGGTGGTCTTGCGCAAGCCAAGCAACTGTCATTGAGATGAATGTAAAATGCTGACAGACTAACTCGATTCAGATATTGAATATGGTGTAGTGCCATTCAAGTCTGGTCTGGTTATTGGTAAGTAAAGATGTATTTTGATAAAATACATGAGTAGCAGAAACATTGCCTGACAAAACATAAAACTCTGCAATGGTATTGTCACCTGAATGCAACATGAGATTTCAGAGGGTAAAAAAAAAAAACACTGACATGAACAGAATGAAAGAAAAACCCAGAGCAGATGATTAATGAATACACTGTTTTATTTAGACAAAAACATACTGTATGTACAATTTAAATATTTGATTCTCACTTAATGAGGTCTGGTGATTGATTTCATAAGTAATAATGGCATCAGATACGTGTGCTGTTCAAGCACACCCCTAATGTCAGCAATATGCCATCAATATAAATTTCTGATATTGAGTTTTAACATTTAAGAGTGCAATATATGATCTGAAAGGTCTTTTTCAGGAACCTTTATATATATATATATAATTATATGGATATATATTATCCAATGTTTCTGCAATGAAAACTTTTTTCCTAAACATTTTCTTACACAAATGTCACTGTTTCCTGATAAGGACCCCAAAACAAATGAATAATAAAAAGTGAGTAATCGTTAAAAAGTCATATTAATGCCAACATTGCAGAACATGACATTTGCTCAGCATCTCTTTAGCACAGAGTGATTTGTTAATGCGTCATTCACAGTTTGAAGGCGTCGACACGTGCCTAAAACAAGTCTAGACTCAGACAAGTCTTTGGGTTTAATAAAAGAAGCTGAAGTATTGATCGTAAAGCTTGCTGGCTGACATGAACAGGCCTAAAATATGCCTGCTGAATTATGAGTGTCATCAAAGTTTATATCAGAGGCACATTTAGCATTAACAAAGCAATGCACATTCTTGATAGCTTTTATGAACAGCTGAATACACATGCCGACACGCAAAAAACACAAACACGGCTGCTGTCACAAAAGGAAGATCTTTGTATCTAAGGCGTTGAAGCCGTTTCTAGGAGCTTCCACCAGTGGTAAGGTAGAGATGGGCTCACCCATCCCAGACCATTTTTATCTTTTTGTGTTTTCTGCAAATAAGACCATTTGTACATCAAACGTCAATAGAAATGACTTAAGAAATACAATGTTTGTTGGCATGGTTTCCATTACACTGGCAGTAACTTTACAATATCATTACATATTGACATTATGTCAAAAAGTGGTAAATATAAACCATATGAATACTTATAAACATTTAACAATGAAGCAAATAAACGGAAATAACCCCCACCAGTAAACGACGCGGAGAAGAAGATAAACAACAAAGAAAGCAAACAACAGGTTGTGTCTCTAAGGCCTCCGCCGACGCCTCACATTTTCAAATGTCTGATAGTTTGATCGGGGACAAGAAAAGGCACTTTGCTACATTTGGCAGAGAGCAGAGGGCCGTTTAAATACGTCAATACGGATCAGGAAACGCTATCTTGACCCTTATACTCCACAACCATTGAACACCACACCCTAAAGTACTTTAAAATCCCAGTTCACACAGATTCCCAGCCCCTTGGACATGTGAACGCAGAAAAGTTCCATCGGCCAGGATCCCTACGTCCACAAGCAATCTTTCACATCTCATTCTACCTGTCAGTGCAAGTCCCTAGATGGGGAAAGGGAAGTTTCTGCCCAGAGAGGAGGCGCTCCCAGTGTGTCGAGGGTCAACGGCTGCTTTCCATCTAATCACTCGATAAGTCCAACCATAATGGTGTTGAGTTGCTGACCCCCGGAAGAAGATATTTTTAAAAAAACAACATGTTTGCTTTACAGATGTTCAGCTGTCAATTAAACTCAACCTACATGCTGCAACCAAATTGTGTAAAAAAAAACATGCTCTGCAGTGCTAGGTGTACGATTATCAGAGATGAACAGAGAGAATCATTTACCGTGTTTTACACACATCTCTCTCTGAAAACATTTAGTGTCACTGATATACTATTGTAGTTGTTTGGTAAAATTTCGAATTAGATTTTAATTTTAGTTTAAAGGAACACGCCACTATTTTTGAAAATAGGCTCATTTTCAGTTGAGTTTTACCGTTTTCCAATCCATTCAGCCGATCCCCAGGTCTAGCGGTAGCACTTTTAGCATAGCTTAGCATAGATCATTGAATCTGATTAAACCGTTAACATCTCGCTCAAAAATGACCAAAGAGTTTCGATATTTTTCTGTTTAAAACTTTACTCTTCCGTAGTTACGTTGTGTACGAAGACTGATGGAAAATGAAAAGTTGTGATTTTCTACGCCGATGTGGCTAGGAACTATACTCTCATTCCAGCGTAATAATCAAGGAACTTTGCTGCCGTACCATGGGTGCAGCAGGCGTAATATTACGCAGCACCTGAAAATAGGCTAACTTCTGTCAACATAACCAACATGACCACCTGCTTGCACAGGGAGACTATTTTCAGGAGACTATCTTTAAGTGAGATGCTAACGGTCTAATCAGATTCAATGATCTATGCTCAGCTATGCTAAAAGTGCTACCGCCAGACCCGTTTAACTGTTTAACCCTAGGGGAGTTAGAAAATTAGCCTATTTTCAAAAATAGTGGCCTGTTCCTTTAAAGTTTTAGTAATTTTGTTGTTGTTTTTTTGTCCTTATTTTTGTATAATTGACCTCATTTATGAAACACAAGCGGTTCGTAAAGCCGTCCTGGCGTAAACCTTCAAATTCATGAAAATGTTTGTATTTTTAGTTGGTACGAAAGAAATGTACACCTGATCCCTACCACGTGTAAATGGTGCGTGAAACCCTCTGTGTTCTTTTTGGCAAACTGATGACACTGAATTTTGATGCATTACCATAATATTTCACAAGTTTTTTTTTTTGTTTTTTTTTTGGTAACTGTACAACTTTGGGTAAAACACAGTGTCACTGTCGTCACTGTCACTTTTTACCCAGCCATCCAATCAATGGAGGAAAGGCGGGACAAATACTACATGACCAATCACCCCACTTGTACAATGACTGAGTAACAATGAATAGGTTAATTTTTATATTCAGTAATATTTTTCAAAATGAGATACTAGTAATATGTCACTGTTGTGAATCATAATAACCATAGCGTCTCAGCTTGAAAAAAAGCTGTGCAAGCAAAATGTTCTCAAGCGCCACCAGCTGGCCGTTTTCGGAAGTGCACCTGGGATTTTTTTCAGCTGGCTAAAAATGTTTTGTTAGACACGTGTTAATTGGATATTTATTGTTAGGCATATGGCCTATTAGTCCAGCCCTGCTGAAAAAAAAAAACAGCCAACCAGCTTAGGCTGGTTTCAAATAAGACTTTGTCCAGCTTGGTCTTAGCTGATCAGCAGGCTGGTTTTAGAGGGGCTCTGGCCACTGGTCAGGCTGGGAGACCAGTTGGAACAACCAGCTAAAACCAGCTTGACCAGCCTAGCCTAGCCAGGCTGGGAAACCAGCTAAAACCAGCTACTTCCATCTTAAACCAGCTAAGACCAGCCACCCAGCTTAGGTTGGTTTTAGCTGGGGGTTTTTTTCAGCAGGGAGTAGATTCCACAGGACATGTAGTTTACGTAGTTCTAATTTATAGGTGGGGATTATGCTAATTATGAATGAATGTGCATTTGCACCAAATTTACGAATGATTGGAATTCACACATATTTAACTTTCAAATCTGATTTTTACGAAAGGTTTCTGAATCCAGAGGAGACTTTTCGGGAAGGTCTGTTTTACCTGCAAATTACTCTGAATTTACTCATATATTTACGCATGTTTCATGAATGAGGCCCAAAATGTCTATACGATTAAGATATTAGGTTTCATTTTATTTCCTTTTAGTTAATTTAGTACTTCAACAATTTTGCCATGGCAATAACATTCTGTTTAAAAGGGAATATTAATGATAACTGGATGCCGATTGTAAAGTTAATAATACTAGAATGAGTTTCTAATATAGATTGTTTGCACTTACATTACAGTTTGGTCAGTTACCCGGATGCACGGCCATATTGGAGATACACATGTAAACAACACAATGGATTGCACAGTTAATGTACTGCTAATTTATGCTGTCTAAACCATGGAAAAAATGTGTGGAAGCTGCTAAATCATATAGAGAAGGACTTAGTAAGCAGGAAAGGGTGCAATATTTTAAATACAAGCAGTATTAATTAAGATATTAGCCTGTTTAAAAACAAACACAAATTTTGTCAAGATTTTTGCCCTGGAAATCCTGGTTCAGTTTGGCCAACCACAAATGCATTTTGTTCCTCAGACAGTTTCTTGCACTCTTTTTCTTGATTTGTTATAACTTTTGCCAGTCTATAGTACTCCCAATTTTTTTGTTTCTGGTCTGACTGATTAGTACAGCCCAAATCATGACACTGACCATTTTCAGCAGCAATAATCAGCAAAATATGCTAGTTTCAATCGGTTCAGTGGGATTGCTTACATTCAGTTCCACCAATATGGCCAACTGATGATGTGTCGTGAAAACTCTCGATTCCTTCTTGGAGTTCGATTGCACTAGCATATTAGTCTTTGTTTTTGAAGGACACTGGGACACGCCAAGTTTTTTCGTAATCAGCTGTAGCAGGTACATATAATACATTTTCTGTGTGTGTGTGTGTGTTTGTTTTTTGTTCACTTCACATCAATCATTTGATTGTAGAGGAGAAAGAGAAAAGGTTATTTTGTGTTTAATGCAAGAAAATTGATCGAATGTTTCTGTTTTAGAGATGTGTGTGTGTGTGTGTGTGTGTGTGTGTGTGTGTGTGTGTGTGTGTGAAAAGCAATATACCAACATCCATCATCTCGAAATCCCCTTCACTTGCATCTGAAGTCCTGTCTCTCTTCTAAATCCCTCTTCTGTTACTTTTTCATCCCTTCTTAAAACTGTTTAAAAGCTGGGCCTGAAAGTCTGAGACCAATTTCAATTCTTGGACTCAAAATGTAATTTAAACCAACAGAAGGTGTTTGGATTTTGAAAAAAATGTAAAATAAATAAATTTGAAATGACATAAAACAGGGAATATTTCAGACTCTGCACTATTCCTTTTTAGGTCATGCTGGAAGAAGTCAGGCTTTGCATTTAATTCATTAAAGCAAAACTTAAAAATTGCTTTGCTAATATTATATTTTGTGTTGAAAGCCCAAAAAATACAAAACAGATTTTCATTAGTGGTCTCAGACTCATGCTTCTAAACAAATTTGCAAATAGTAATTCTTAGCTGATTAAATATTTTAAAGCTTTTAAATTCAAAACAGAATTTTCCAGGCCGTTTTAAAATTCCTGATATTTCCAGGTTTCCATGAGCATGAAGACCCCAGTGTTCCCAGCACACACTGTGCACCCTCCACCCAAAACAAAGTATCCTGGCATTGTTCGGATGGCCTCTCATGACCCGCTGGGGTCACAGGTCACGGCTGGAGCTGGGAGTGGCGACGACAGGCACCGGGTGGAGGCTGAGCTCTGCTGCATGGGAAGGCGGAGTCACCGGCACGTTCAGGGGCGTGGCTTGAGGCTCAGGCCACACCTTCCACAAAAAGCCAGAAGAAGAGACAGGCGAACAGACAGACAGACAAATCGAAGGGGTGAACAGAGAGACGATAACACAAGAGAGCACAGGAAAGGAGACGAAATAACGATGGAAACGACAGACAGAAAGAGAAACAGCGTTTAGAGTGTGGACTGGCCAATGATCTGGGGTCTTGCAGGCTGAGGCTTCTCAGATGCACTCATGCAAGACTGTAACTGCAGATCCTGCAGAAACACAGAACAGGACAGACAGTGGCACCGCTGCACTGCTGTGTGTGTGTCCATGATGCTGTTTTGCAGTTTAGAAAAAAAGGAATTCATGACACAATAATGAAAATTCTGACGTTAGTTATTTCAAACAGCTTTTTTCAGCATTTCTCTATTTGTGTTCTAAGAAAATGGAGCATCGTGGTGAGTAACATAATGACAGAATGGCACTTTTAAGTGAACTATCCCTTTAAATTGCACGCATAAAAATAGAAGACTAACAAGCACAACATTCTGCCCTTTCCTCTCCCCAATATTTTCAGCCATTTTTATGTCTTTTTTCCTTCTTCCTGTTTCTCATTCTGTAGAAAAACATGTTCTTACTGGTGCACAATGTGGTTCTAATTCAGCCTCTGAGATTCCCTGCTGGTACTCCTCAAAACTCAGAGAGAGAGAGAGAGACAGATAGAGAAAAATAACCCCTTTTCACTGGAATGATACCGGAGATGGTGTTCGGCTGTGGGATCTGTGGACCTTAATTAGAACTGGCCTGGATTTTCTTCAGAGAGAAAATATTATAAATATAACAAATGAAATTCATTTTCAAACAGGATATATTTAAATAAATGTATATATTTTTTAATTTCATTAGAAATTGTGTAATATAATAATTTAATATTTTATACACTGTCATTCAAAAGTTTGGGATCAATGTTTTTAAAGAAGACTTTTCTTCTCATCAAGGCTGCGTTTATTTGATTAAAAATACAGAAATAACAGTAATATTATGAAATATTATTGAAATTTAAAATAGTGGTTTTCTATTTTGATATACTTTAAAATAGAATTTATTTCTGTGATGCAATGCTGAATTTTCAGCATCATTACTCCAGTCTTTAGTGTCAAATGATCAACATTATTATCAATGTTGGAAAGAGTTGTGCTGCTTAATATTTTTTGTAGAAACTGTGATATTTTTTCAGAATTCTCTGATGAATAAAAAGTTAAAATTAACAGCATTTATTTAAAATATAATCTTTTGTAACACTATAAACTACCATTTAAAAGTTTGTGGTCAGTAAATTTTTATTCTTCCTTTTTTTGAAAGCAATTAATACTTTTATTCACCAAGGATGTGTTAAATTGATAAAAAGTGATAGCAAAGACTTATATTGTTAAAAAAGCTTTCTATTTCTATTCTATAATAAACATTATAAATCGTACTGAACAAAACTTTTGAACAGCAGTGTTATTATTTATATTATTTGTATATTAACATATTTCATTAATTAATGTATTAATTTAATTAGAAATTCTATGATATTGTGTGTGTAATGTTTATTAGATAAAATTTTATTTAAATTAAATGTATAGGTATATTGAACTAAATTAATTTATTTAATTAAAATGTGACCCTGGACCACAAAACCAGGGTCAATTTTTTGAAATTGAGATTCATACATCATCTGAAAGCTGAATAAATAAGCTTTCCATTGATGTATTGTTTGTTAGGATAGGACGGATTTGAAAATCTTGAATCTGAGGGTGCAAAAAAATCTAAATATTGAGAAAATCGCTTCATAGGACATGATTTTTATTTAATATCCTAATGATTTTTGGCATAAAAAAAAAAATCAATAATTTTGACCCATACAACGTATTATTGGCTATCGCTACAAATATACCCATGCTACATATGACTGGTTTTGTGGTCCAGGGTCACAAATATTAAATATAATTTAACGTATTTAATATATATAATTTATTTTAATATATTACATTTATAGATGTATTTAAATAAAGCAATTTTTAACAATTTAAATAAAACAATTTTATTCCAAGCAGACAAAGTGGCTAGTGTAGCTGTGTAGTGTTACAAAAATAGCCAACAATTTGTCCATTGGCTGTAATGCTTCCAGTATGTACAGCTTTGTTTTTCATAATGGGAGCGATCTACTTTTTGTTTTGTGCCAGAGCAATTTGTTGTTCTGAAAACTTCAAGTGGCAATGATTGGTTCTCGGTTCAAGACCAGCAAGTTTAAAGAGCCATTGCCAGGCCATTTTTTTGCTTTGTAAACATGCAGAATGGAGCCAAATTGGCCTCAGGCTCCAGCAGCGCTACACTGCCGATGAAAAAGGGCTAAAAGAGTGAGAGTGAATGTGTGTTTAGTGTCTCCAGCAATCAGACTGAGTATCAGCCAAAGCAGGGAAAGCCAGTCTGCCACAGAGAGACATTAGAGCTGATATCAGCTCTGCAGATGCTGTAATGACTTAAAGGGACTGGCTTTTTCATATTGATCCTACATCAGATGCTGTGATGTCCATCAAAGGCAAGGAATTCTTCAGTCAGACAGATCTGATTCAGTCTCCAAAGCCGTATAGCTCTGATTTCCTCACTGAATGAACTATGGGATCGTCTGATCTCACTCCCAGAAGGATACTTTTGTAATACACTCACATTTCTACACACATACACATACTTGTACTCCCTTATGGTCCACTTGGTCAAGATGAACCATAACACGGTGAAATACTAACATTTCATCATCGCTTCTACTGGGGCTGAGCAAAATGATAAAATATAGCTGGTAAAAACGAGTGTGTATACAGCTTCAAATGTGTTTCCAATTACAAATTAAAGTCATAAATATCACTTTTTTAGCATAACCAAATAAAAAAAATTACTTTGTATATTGTACATAGACTATTTATTGTCAATTATTTATCATGTCTTATACTCGGGCTGAGAAATATAATAAAATATAGGTGGTGAAAATGTGTGTGTATAATGACTACTTCAACAATTTCAAGTGGGGTTCATCCAATCACAAATTAAAATCATGAACATCCATTTTTAGTTTTACGGTTTTGAGTTTTTCAAATTTATTAACTTAGACAAATATATTTAATATAGTTAATGATAAATAACTAAACTACCAGTCAAGTTTTTTTAATGTTTTTTTTTTTTTTTTTTTTTTTTAAAAGAAGTCTCTTCTGCTCACCAAGCCTTATTTTCTTTGATCCAGTATACAGCAAAAGCTGTAATAATGTGAAATATGTTTACTATTTAAAATAACTGCTTTCTATTTGAACATATTTTAAAATGTAATTTATTCCTGTGATCAAAGCTAGATTTTCAGCATCATTACTCCAGTCCTTAGTGTCACATGATCCTTCAGAAACCACTCTAATATGCTGAACTTTTGACTGCTAGTGTATGGTCATATTTTTCACATGGTTGTTTAGTAAATAAATAATTTGCTTGTTGAATATACACAAAAATAACTATTACTCGTCACAGTTGTTGACTTTTTCCTACAAATTAAAATAGTAATTGCATCACAATGAATGTATGTAATGACAACTCTCTTGTGTTATTGTGATTTATACCATTACTGTGATATAAAATGAAACACTGATGTTGCATATTGTCGCTCTGACCTTTGTTTCTTTCTTCTTTCACTCACAAACACACACAGATGCTAATATACATGGACATTGGGAATGTTTATTGGGAACATATGAGTAGTGTTGTCCCTAAGGGCACTAAGGGGGTTAAGGCTGATGGACAGGAAGACACACACACACACACACACACAATCTCTCTCTCTCTCTCTCTCTCTCTCTCTCTCTTGCTCCATTTGCTGCTCACTAAATCAATTTCACTGAGATTGTCTCTTCGGGGAGGGAGGAAGGAGCAACATGTTGGCAGCTGTGTCGAATGTAAAATTCTCAGCATGTTTGAAATCTACAGAGAATTCATGATTCACACCAGCGAAGGGCTAAAAACCTTGTACCCTTTGTTTTTCTTCATCTAGAAAACAGTTTAAAGGAATAGTTAACCAAAAAGTAACAATTCTGTTGTCATTAATCACCCTCATGTTGATCTAAACCTTTCACGAAACGTCATAATATTCAAAATGTTAAGACTTATGGATGCTATCAAGTAGATCATATGACTTCTATAAGTCTTCTGAATCCTATTATGGTTTTGCTTTTTGTTCATATACATTCATTCTTGAAAAAGAGCATGCATAAATGCTTACAGGATTTGGGTTAACTATGCCTTAAACAGCTAACTTTTGGTAACACTTTACAATAACGTCCCATTAGTTAGCATTACTTAATGCATTGACTAACAATGAGCCATACATTTGTTACAGTAATCTTTGTTAACATTAGTTGATAAAAATACTACTGTTTATTATTAGTTCAAGTTAGAGTAGACATTAGATAGTATTAATGGATACAACTTTTGATATTTTAATCATTAATTAGTAATGTTGAAATTAACAATTAACTAATAAATACTTTAAAGTTTTTCATAGCTAGTTTATGTAGCTAATGGAGCCATATCGTAAAGTGTTTTCGAAATTTTATGATCTAAATTGGGTTGCAAAGAGGTGGAAAATTCCAGAAACGTTCCAAAAGTTCCAAAAATCCTGGAAAGTTTCCAGAAATGTTCTGCTCCTTTGCAACCTTAATTCTAAAACATTTAACACATCGGAGAATGAAAACAACAGAATGAATGTCTAATGGGTGGTTCAGACTACACAATTTTTTGTCACTTACAACAGTCACTGTCAGATTGAGCGATTTTGACTCCTAAAATCTTGTCGTGTCGTTAACAAGAAACATGTCAGACTACACGTTGTGACCCGGCCATTCATTGCTTCCTATCTTTAATGTCTTTGGCTGTCTTTGGCGGAACTAGACAGAAGGAGCCATGAGTGTAAACAAACAATGGCTAGCAAACAGTGTGTTATGCTTTGTCTTGTGTTTAGAAAAGCCCAAAAAAGAAGGAAACCAGACAGTGGACATAAATCTGGAGGTAAAATAGGTAAAATAGTTTGTTTTTCTTTTTTCACTGTGGCGTTATGCTCTCGAAGAAACATCATAAATGCAGGAGAATTGTTACCATAGCTCTATGCACATTTCTTCCATTGGAAAATTCCTCCTAGTAGGTCCAATACCATTGTCTCTCTTTAATATCAGTGTGTTTACACATACGCAGGCACACGCGATTGAATCATGCGTCCTGACGCCCAATGTCATTTATGAATTCCCACAACACCCTACCGTACATCAAGCAAATCGTGCCAAAATTGAGCTAAAATTGTGTAGTCTGAACCGGGCTTAAGGGTATGTTTACACGACAACAACGTAATAAAAACTGAAACGTTTTTCCTTCAAATTTTTGAAAAGTTTCACGTGTCAAAATGATCCACAAAAACAACTAAAATTGCTCCAATATGCATGCCAGGCCAGTAGTTGGCGATGTCAATTTGTAAATAAACACTACACGTCTACACACGCATTCTTCTACAGAGCAGTGAATACAAACTATGTTTTGCTTGTCAAGTACTCATGCATGCCTATAGACTGAACATGTAATAAGCATGTGCATGACATCACCATTTTCACAAATTAGCATTTTTGTAGTTTACACCAAAAAAAAACTGCACTTTAAAACTTCAAAATGGTTCAGAAGTTTACATTTTCAGAGACCTAAAAACTGTTGTCGTGTAAATGAACGACCAAAACACATAAAAAGTTTTCTATTTAGTTCTAGGGCCAGATTTACTAAACAGGGAAAATTAGCATTAAAGCTTAATTCCATAAAAGCGCTGATGGGAGGCGAAAATTCTGCGGGTAAATTACTGACGAGCAGTGATGAAAATAACGGCGTTATAAATAAACGGCATTACTAACAGCATTACTTTTTTCAGTAACACGTAATCAAACGAATTACCGTTTCCCTCATTACAACGCCATTACCGTTACTGACAATAAAATGCGGCGTTACTATCATTTTCGCATTGTGTTCTTCTTCTGGGGTAAATTCTGGCTTATTCCTCTCAGCGTTTCTTCTTCAAGAAACTTGGTGATTGTTCACATTTGTTTACGGAGGTGATGTGGGTGTTTACCTACATGTCCCAAGTCTCACGTGAATGTTTAAAATTTGAAAAGCAGAGCCACTTGTAGGCATGATTACATTAGAGATGAGCTTAGACGATAAAAACTGGAGCTCGTGTTGGTATCATACTGATTACTAGATCAGAGAATATTTGTTTTCGACATAACTTTATTTACAAGCAGACATTTTAAGCTTTCTATATATATATTTCTCATGTCTGTGAGGCATGTATTTGCAGAGATTCAGGTTGTTTTATTTACGTATCTGTGAAGAGAGGTTATGGAGAGGACAGAGAGCGCACCCTCTTTATTTTATTTATTTTACAAAAGCACATTGTTTTCTTGTTATTATGATGTTTTTCATGTCCGCGGGTTGAAGTGACCCCAGTAATTACCCAGATAGCATGAGTACGTCTGCAAGATGTCTTTTAAAGATCACTTGATCTGGAAAGGATCTGCTGTGTACCAACCTCTGACAGATGTCTGTAAGATGTCAGTTTTACATACTTTTTAAATCATAAACATCTTAAAGACATCTAATAGACGTCTATTTGGCATCTGATAGGAAAGGTCCTATAAACCTATTGCAGATGAGCAAGCGAGGTTGTACATTAAAAATTGCTGATGAGGTGTACATTAAAGAACACAGATGCCACATCTCATTTCTATAAGGACCAGCGCAATCTACCATGAGCAGCGCAAATTACCACCTGCTTTAAGACATGTTTTTGGGTGTTAAATTATGGCACAAATACCAATAATTTTACAAGCGCAAATGTTAGTAAATCGCGTTACGTGATTAACTTTAATACTCTCCTCCCATTAATTTTGAGTCTGAAAGGGAAACTCCTACAAATGCATATTCAATAAGATCAGGCACGAAAATAACTGTGTCCATGCCTCTTCAGTGCAAATTCTTCACTGTGCGTCTTTAGTAAATCCTGACATTTTTAACACCAAGATGGTTTGCGTTAGCGCAAGCTGTTAGTAAATCTGGCTCCTAGTTTGTGCAAGTTGATGATGAATAAATGGTATGTCTAATTTCATGTTAAATGTTTGATTAATCTTTTTAATCAACTGACAGCCTCAAACATTTAACACATTCACTTAACGCAAGTAAAATATGTGAAATGTGCTTTCAGAGTGACTGTACCTGGGTGCCTTGCACATGTCCATTAAAGTCGTTGTTCCGAGGCGTCAGGAACGAGTCGTGGGTCGTTGTTTTTTCCGTCCGTGGCACGCTGGGATCGCCATCTTCCACGCCGTTTGCCTTGCGCACGCACAGCACCTTCCGGAAACTCTGCTTGAAGTTGTCAGACAAGAACCCGTAGAGCAGTGGATTGGCGCAGCTGTTGGCGTACGACAGGATGACGGCGAAAAAATACACCCCTGCCATCACGCTGTTCTCCGGGAGTATGAACACCAGGTTTACGATGTTGATGATGTAGAACGGCAGCCAGCAGAGGACGAACACCACCACGATCACCACCACCATGCGGGTCACCTTCCGCTCGGAGCGTCTGCGCTTTGTAAATCCCGCCCGGGCTCCGGACGACTTCACCTTGACTACAATGAGCAGGTAGCACATGCAGATGACCAGCAGGGGGCCGAAGAATCCGAGCGTCGCAGTGTAAAGTATGAACGCCGTCGACCAAACGTCTCGCGGCTCCGGCCAACTCATGTTGCATGAGTTAAACATGTCCTGGACGTCGGAGAATATCACCACGGGAAGAACTACGATGAACGAAAATGCCCACACTGCTGCGCTAACCGCTTTAGCTACTCGTGGTCGGCGCCACCTAGTGGAGCGGATAGGATGCACTACCGCTAAATAGCGATCAATACTCATCACTGTCAAACAGAAGATGCTTGTGAATTGATTTAGCGAGTCTGCCGTCATGACGACGCGACACAGGAATGAGCCAAACGGCCAGTAGGAAAGTACATTTTGCGTCGTAAGGAAAGGGAGGCCCAAAATATACAGCTCATCAGCCACAGCCAAATTTAAAATGTAGATGTTTGTGACTGTTTTCATCTTAGCGTAGCGCAAAACCACGTAGATAGCCAGAGTGTTGCCAGTGAGTCCAACGATGAACACAGTGAATGATATGACTGCGGTAACCATCGTGCTGCTCCCTTGAAACGGCATGCTTTGATCAGACACATTGCCAGTGTAATTCCCAACTGGAGTTCCTGAAAATCCCAGTCCATAGGATGAGTTATAATCTCCTGGGATTGGCCCCACCAACCCGGATTGGTTTAATGACTCCATTCTGGATCTGGAATGGACAGAAAGATAGCAGAGGGTTAGAAACGAGCGTAGAGGTGGGAAAATGATGAGTGACCGAGAGAGAGCATAAAGCAGCAATGAATCCATAACAGCTCAGTAGAAAGCTACATAGTTTCCCTTTATGTGTGTATATGTTTGTCAGAGGGAGAGAATATGGCTTGTGTTCATTTAATGCGCTTGAGTTGGCTTGTTTTACAGTAAGAGATCAGAGAGACTGAATCAGTGCAGATGATCACACCTCAGCTATAAAGATCAGAGCCAAAACAGCAACCCACACAAGGAGACTGAAGTGACACAACGCATACATGCATTTCTTTCTGTCTCCTGTTTTATGTCTCTTCTCAGCATTGGGTAGTGGCAGAGGATGTTCATGCATAAATAAAAGCATGGTTTAGAAAACATTATACCTGATATCTAACCAAATAAGCATTTTCAAGGATTGGCCTACAGAGGCAAAATGTAGTTAACTATTACAACAAGTGAAATGGAAAAATGCTTTAAGGTGTTTTGGATTTTGATTTACTCTCTATTCGTCCAGAGACAATTTTCACAGTCTGTTTTCCCTAAATTTGCGCCAAAACCATCTGTCAGCACAGACCATAATCTAAGAGAGCTGATCTGATGTCAGTCAACCTAAAACTAAATTTCATGTGTAGTCATTTTCCCTTTCATGTATAGACTAGTTATCACATCTCAGTAGCTGTTTTGAGTCAATAGTCCAATTAAACAAATTGTCTAGCAAAACTTCTTGTTCAAAACTATTAGATCATCTCTGTAAATTCTCATCTACAAACCATATAACTGTCAACACAATAAAAACACCATGACATGCATTTAGACGAGGCAACTAAAGTATATGTTAAGTAAAGTTTTGAACTGTGTTCTCAAGACAAGAGGCAATGCTGGGGCAACTTGTCACATGTCTTAAATGTATACATTTATACAGTTTATTGTTTACAATATTTGTTTGCCATAATAATGGGTTGATATTTATGTACATTATATACCCTTTAAATTTGGCTTTGCAATCACTGGTTTGCATTTCATAATTGTTTTACTGTAAAGCAATGCTAAAAACGGCTGACAACACCGTGACAACATTATTTGTTGGACTTTGCTGCTGGTCTATTCAGCTCACAATATGTACCTGCAAAACAAACGAAAAAAAAAAAAAACGCACTAGCGCTGAAAATGCGTTGAAGGTCTCCACTGATCTGTATTATTACAATACATTTTCTTTCAAACTATCTGCTCTCATCTTGATGAAATCAGCTTGAAGTCGTCAAAGACAGTGAGAGGAACGCTGTGTGCCGGTTCTTCTTGCTTGGTTGCATTCTTTAGAGACATTATTTAGGGTTTTTGTTTATAAATAACACTTTGTAAACTGCGTAAAAGCTAAAATTCATATTTTATATTATTAATCTGTGGTGAGATTAAGAATTAGGCGTTTAAACAAAACAGTAAGGTTTTAAAGTGCTATACTGAGCGATTCTAAAGGGAAAAAAAGGTTAAAGTGTCTTATTTTGCGACCAGTGTATTAACGAAAACAGTCCTGCAGTAAGTTAAGAATATCGTTACAATTATTTCTTAGCTTACATTGTTTGTTAAATAAAATTATTCAAAACCTCAGTCCTAAACAGTAAACTGTGCTTACCTGAGTATGTATCAGTAAAACGCAGGACGGTGTGAAATAACGCTCTGAGGAGACGAGAAGAGTTGATAAATGTAAAAAACACTGGAAAACATTGTGCAGTTTGAATCTATCAGCAGCAGTATCAGTTGAATTGGCCACAGGACAGCTTCTCGCACCAGTGTGCAGCCTTGCGACAGGTGATGGCATCTGCTGCCCGATTCACTCTGAGATCGAGCTAAACCTGAAGAGAGAGAGAGTGAGAGAGAAAAAGAATGCAGGCGATCGCAGTTTAGTCGCAATCCTGCAGTCAAACCATGCGCGTTCTCCAGTCACATCTGATCACTCCACATAATTCTCGAACATTTTGCAGACTGAAAATTATCTGCATGCTGCCAATTATATGGAGCTTGAAGGGAGGCGAGTTCTAATTAATGTTTCTGAATATTCAAATTTCATATAAAAGGAGGGCCAATGAAGTTCATGCGCGGTTTCAACTCCTCCCTTTTCACCTTATATGGCACTGAGCGCTTCACCTTTGACGAATGTAAACAAAGTTCGCGGGTAAACGTAGTTTAAACTGGCAGAGCTTAACGGACGATTTTATGCGAGTAAACGTTAACATTTTGGCCTGTTTCTCATATGAGCCAACTTGTAATGGGGAGTATGAAGCGTTTGGACTACTTTTATAGTGCTTTTGAAATCCTCTTTGACAGCAGTGGTGTATCTACTGCAACTGCTGTCGTGTTTATTTGAATATCAAAACGCTGTTTATATTTTTTAAAGGATATTTAAGTAGCTACTTGCTTTAAAAATGTCTCTCGGTGTTAGACTTTTGTTGCCAGACCGTAATAGTAAAATTGGGTAATTTATTTAAACCAAAATCAGCTTTAAAGCAAAACGTATATGACGCAACCTTTTGTAATGAATAAACAGAATGAATGCTTATTCTGTAAAATTCGCTTAGGGATAGGATAAGTAGAAACAATAAAGACATTTATAATTTGTTGAGATATTTATCCATCTTATTTTTAAAACCGGTTTACCGGTTTATAAATGGTAAAACTGTTTGCACGACAATCCATCGTGTTTATAATTTAGATAATACATTAAAATAATATGGTAAGACACACCAGTTTGCAATATCAAGCAGCAAAACGAACTGTTTTGTACAAGTGGATGAGACTGGAAGCCAGGCAGATTAAATTTACAAATGGCCACGCCTGCTCTTACTTAAATAAAAAGGTGGGTAGTTTGTTGAAAATCATAATTTGCTGAGACCACCAACTTGGGACTGTAAACACAAAATTACACTTGCGTTCAAACATGGATAATTTAGTGACTTATTTTTGTGACAATTTAGTTTTTGGTATTGTGACATCATGTAGACAGCAGTTAATCACGTTTTCTTTCCAAATGTTCATTACTGTAATGTGCTGAGACTTTTACGTGACTTTTCCATTGCTTTCAGTGATTCTCATTATGATAAAGAATAATGTCAAAATGTAGGCAATCTTAAAAATAGCTAAACAGAATTTCTTATTTCTCATTTTTGACCTTTCCTTGACAGGTCTTGTGAAATTCACCCCTTTATCCATCTCTCAAGAGTGCCAACAACATAGCACCTCCAATATGGACTATAGCAGCTTTATCCATTAAAATGAGTGGTGCGTCCCACGTGGAGACCTGAGAAAGTTTTGATTCCTGACATGACCTGGAGGTAGATGTGCCTTTAACAAGCTTAAAGTAACTTTTAAGAAGAAGGTGCGAGACAAAGTTGAGGCCTACGGCTCACAGGTGTCTCCCTTCACACATGACATCTGTACTGAGGCGGTTTGACGACGGCACCTTATTTCTGAGTTCCTATACTCATATCTCACCCGCAGCTGGTTGATTTGGTCATAATTATGCAGTGACAGATACAACAAAAGAGCTTTGAGGTGCACATGGAGTTGAGGTACACAGAGCACACCGCTGTAAGTGTTAATCACGCAGAAACAGATGGTGTCTTTCATCACCGCATCACTGGGGAAAATTAATTTTTTTAAGTACCTAATATAAAATATTCACGCTACCTGACAGATATCAGTGAAATAAGACCTTTTGTTAGAAATGTCTCTTTGCAGCCCATGCTGTTCTAACCATTTCAAAACACTTTATTGTCTGTCGATCAATTTGCTCATTAAAACTTATGACATTTTTAGAGTTCAGTATTTTGCAAAGAATATGCATAGTTCCCTTTTATATACAGTTGAAGTCAGAAGTTCACAAACATAACATGCATTTTGTATGATCCCTTTTATTTTGGTAAAATAATTAACATTTTGCAGATTCTGCAAGGTGTATGTGAACTTTTGACTTCAACTGTAGTAGGCAGAAAGTCAGTCAGATGAGTAGTATGTGGTTTGCATGATTTTGCAGTTTTCAATAAACAACAATTCTGGAATTTGTGAAGTACAAACCACAGCTGAATAAAATATGTTCTCTTTTGTCATTAGTACATCAAAGGACGAACGACAATGGCAAGACGGTGGATGTAGTATGTTTGAGAATATTTTTAAGCCACATACATACATATCTGAAGAAAAGTGCTTCATTAACAGCAGAGACATAAGTTCATCCTTACACTATGTACATACATGATAATGGACATATTTTGTGCATAAAACTTATCTATTTTTAACAAGTGCATACATGCATGGTCTTCATTTATATTTGAACAAAATATCACCATGAATCTGATTTTAAAGTAACTCATAAACAGTAACATGCTTTCAGGTAGTAGTGCTCCTGGTGGATAGCATAAAAAAATTCACAAAATTCAATTTCTGTCAGCCAACACGCAGTCCATGTTAAGACAGCAGGGGTGTTTGCTGCTGAGAAAATCCCAAAAATCCAGAAAACACACACCAGAGATCAATTGAAGTTGAGTTCATTCAAGTGTGAGGCAGCTTTGAACTTGACAAGTACACAGTGGGATAATTACAGATATTGATTAACTAGAATCCACATGTGTTCCTGCAAATCCTCAGCTTCTCTCTGATTCATCAGTGTTTCCTAGACATTCTGACAGGCCACATTCTGCTTCACTAATCACCATATCACAGGGTATTTTTAGGTTACAAATCTCTAAAGCGAGGTCATGCTGAATATAAAATGCATAATAATGCACTATAAAAAATGTAGATGAATTCATCCTCTCTGTTCGAACTGGTGGTTGACTAATGTGAGTTTTTCAGTGATTCATTTTAAAAATGTAGATATGAAATACATATATAATATAATAAATAAAGACATTTTATGACTTGCTTTACATTTTAAGATATTTAAAAAAATATATAAATATAACACACACACACACAATGATAAATAAATACTATTCTATTTCTAATATCATTTAAATTATTATTTTATTTATTGTTGCATTTGAGTTATTTTTTAAATATATTATTATAAATATAAAGTAAATGTGAAATGTATATACAATATATTACATTACTTGTTAATTATATATTATTTATTCACTTTTTTGCCAAACATTTTTAGCGACATTTTCTTTTGTTTTTTTTTTTCCTTTTTCTTTTTTAAGTGTTGAACTAAGTCATTTAGACAAATATTGATCAGCATTCAAGTACTACTAGTAGAAACATCACAAATACCCTTCAACCCTTTTTCAACTGCTGATAGCCTCCCCTACTGGCCAATGGCCATACTGAATCTATTATTATTTGGATCAGGTTCTTCTTGTTTCCAAGGCTGCTATATTCAATACACTAAATTATACATCATTTTACAGCATAAATGTGTAACTGATTAAGTTTTCGAAACACTGATTAAAGAGAGAACGTCGCGGAAGAAGATAGCGGGTGAAGGGTTAACGTGGAGGTCTGTGGGGATCGCAGGTGTTTCTGCTGCTGTAAATCATGTTTAGCAGTGACCTTTATGAAGAACATAATACTATCTACAGACATATATTGAATTTGTGTGTGTATTGAGTGTACGTTGAGACAGGTGGTGGTATCTTCCACAAAATTAGTGTTGATCTCTCTCCGCTTCTCCGCTAGTCTAATTCACTTACATAGCAGTTAGCATGGAAAATTTCCTCAGCTGTAGACATAAAAACAGGCCGAAGTGAGGTTATATCATTGTCACAATTGAATTCATATTAAAAAAACATTGTCAAAAGACTTTCAGTAAATGATTTCTGCAACATTACATTAACATTAAATTATTACGATTTGGAAGTCATAACTGTAAGATGTCTGTGTGACATTGTTTTTTGTGCTTGCTAACTGTCACTGGGGATAATTTATTTACATCATGCTGTTATAGAGGGTTAATATAGTTTACCTGCATTTGCACAGGGAGGAAGGAGATTCAATACAGTTTATTATGCTTCCCAGTCTGCATTTTAAAGCCATTTGCTCTTCTGCTGGCAACAAAAGGTCCAGCTCTTGCACAACAGATAGAATGTAACAAAACTTGTTGCAGTAACACTGTTTCCTACCAATATTGTATGGTTTCACCTCAATTTAACCAGTGAAATTACATTTTATATTGTTGCTTTGAGGTTTGATCTCAAGACATTTGTTCTGTAATGTTCTCGAGCGCAAATATATGCAATTAGAGGACACGGTGGTATGATCAGACAAGAACATAAATGAAAAAGTAAATTGATACAGACAGCTTGGATTGCTCTAGGTATGATATTTACAAATGAAATATTTCAGAGTCAGAAAATCCAATCTAATCTGTGCTGAAATATGTTTAATATAACTTTGACCCAGCTGCAGATTGAATTCTACTGAATCATTTATTTGTAGATGCCACTTAAAATCTTGGAAAAAATTTCATGCGCAACTGTCCATTTAGCATAGAAATAGGCAAATTAAACTGACCAATAAGAATATGCATTAGCAGACAGCAAACAGAGTACATGTCGCACACACAATCTGGCAGGTCAGAAAATACTCTGATTTGTTTCAGCCGGTCTAAACGTCCAGCTATAGGTGTGTACTGTATAGCCAAAACAAATTATTGTCAAAATAAATAGTCTATACAATTGTTTGTTATGCTATCTATATTTATTTGATTTTGGTTATTATATTAATGTGCTTTCTATTAAATAAGACATTTTTAAATGTATTTATTGATTTCATATGGCAATGGTCATTTTGTCACCCTTGTACTGTATGCAGTCACTAAGTGAAATGGCACCTGTCACAAATAATTTTATAATAATTTAATATATAATATATAAAGTATATTATTTTTATTTAAATTATTTTGTTATTGCATTATTTTACTTTTTATAAAATTGTTTTTTATAATAATTTAATATATAATATATTAATTATATTATTTTTGTTTATGTCATTTAGTTTTTTGCATTATTTTACTTTTTATAAATTAATTTATCTATCTGTCTATCTATCTATCTATCTATCTATCTATTTATCTAAGTATTTAATTATTTATATCACATGGCAATGGTCATTTTGTCACCCTTCTATTGTATGCAGTCACTAGGTAATATGGCACCTGTCACAATTTTATAATAATTTAATATATAATATATAAAGTGTGTTATTTTTATTTATATTATTTTGTTATGGCATTATTTTATTTTTTATAAAATGAATTTATTTATTTATTTATTTATTTATTTATTTATTTATGTCACACGGCAATGATAATTTTGTCACCCTGGCAACATTTCTCATTTTTGTTTCATTTGAAGAAGCTGAAGTACTAAAATAACTTAAACTAAAAAATAAAACATATTTTTAAAAATCTAATTCAAAATATTAACAAAAGCTATAAAAGTATATCAATGACCCCAAAATAACACCAAAAACGTTGATAAAATTTTTAAGTGATGTGAAAGTTGTTTCGTGACACTCACTGATCCTTACACCAGATTAAAAACAAAAAAAAACAAAACAGATTTAATAAATCTATTATGTTGCAGTTTCTGATAATGTTCCAGTCTAATAGCGAGTAACTGCCGTATTCTCTCACCAGTGCAATTTTAATCACATTTGGAGCTCGGCAAGCAGTAATTTAGGTGCCTGAGTGCAAAAATAAAGAAGCGTGACATTCCATTTCGAAGCGTTCTGTCAGATCTAATATGAGCTTTCTGCTCCAAACTCAAAGTTTTGAAATTTCAAATGAAAGCCAGTGTTTTCAAAGAGAACAGCAAGTGGTGCCAATTTGATGTGAAATTTCTCCTGGTGAGAATATGGACCACTGCAGCTCTTACATGCATCGCAGACCATTTTCCCACCTACAATCATAACCCACTCTTATGCAACTCTTATGTCACTTTACTGAGTTCACCTGACCCGAGGTCAGTGACGGGCTCGTCCCAGTGATCCCAAATCAGTGAACAGTAAAGATGAGCACTAATGCAGACAATCTTCTCAATCAAGAAATTAATAGGCTGGTGTTTAGTGTTTAAAAGGGTCTGATAGCTCCCCCCTCACAACAGGCACATAATGACAGATTACACGGAAAAGTAGCATGCATGCGCTTGGACTCATTCGTGATTGCAGTGTATACCTTGGACGTGCATGTAAATGCCGTGGTTTATGAATCATACGGCAATCAGAGACTGCAATTTTTTCAATCATAGTCAAGCAAGCGTTGGCAGTTACTCAGCACATGCTCTGTTGAGTCTGCCTGATATGTGTGAAAATGAGATACTGCATTACTTTTTTTTGTATGTATTGATGCTTCTAAATTTAAACTGTTTATTTTATTTCTAGGTTGTTGTTTAAAATTTGATGAACGATAGATGCATTTGATCATGAATGTGAAGCCGGGTGCTACTTGATGATGAAATACAACTCTTACGACTGAGAGATTGAATCTATAAATGTGCAGTTAACATTATTTCATCAAAACTTTGGTGGTTTAATATGTTTTATTTCTCCATGACAGGGACATTGTTCAAAGTTTGGTAAGATTTTGTCTCTTCTGCTCACCAAGGCTGCATTTATTTAATCAAAAATGAGTCAGAAATCATTCTAATATGCTGATTTTCTGCCCAAGAAACATTTCTGATTATTATAAATGTTGAAAAAAGTTGTGCTGCTTAACATTTTGATACAATTGGAGATATGTTTATTTTGTCAGGATTCTTTGATGCAGAGGATGTTCAAAAGAACAGCGTTTTTTCTTTGTGCTGCTGATTTCTGTGGTTCCTGGTAACACGGCACAGCAGGAATAAACAAAAATACATTCAGGCTGTTCAAAGACCCATGTAAGTACAAACGAGTACACAACACCAATATCCATATAAACACAAATAAACTACCTCAACGTTCACCTGCCGCTGATGTGGAGACTGGCAGAGCACACGGCTCAAAATAAACAGAGCAATGTAATAAAGAAAGGTTAACTTAATAAACAAAGCAGGTGGGTGAAAAGACGGACAGACGAATGGAAACGTCCTGTATCCCATCAAAGAACTCCTCAGGTTGGGCTTGAAATCTCTTTATAATTGTCCCAGGATAATGAGACAAACTAATCTGCAGAGCAGCTCAGGGTGAATGAGGCAGCCTGACACCTCATATTATGGCCGCATGTGACTTTAATTCAGAAATTAAACGCTTTCTACCTTAAAGGTCACCTATTATGCCCCTTTTCACAAGATGTAATATAAGTCTCAGGTGTCCCTGGAATGTGTCTGTGAAGTTTCAGCTCAAAATAACCCATGGATCATTTATTATATAATTTTGAAAATGGCTATTTTGAGTGGAAGCAGAAACACACTGTTTCACTGCGTCTCTTTAAATGCAAATGAGCTGCTGCTCAGATACTCTGCCAAAAAGCAGTTGTTTGGTTTATCACGTGTTCTAAAGCCATGCCAGTTTAAACTTCTGATATACGTTTTTCTGAGCAAACACAAACAAATCATGAGCACATAAAGCAACATGTGAGTACTAAACTAAGGTCTTTCATGTTTTATTAAGTTGGCTTGAGAAAGCCAAATTACTGAAATCCTATTTAAACTTATAGCAATTATTCTTCTGAGACTGAAATTTCTTACTCTAACTCCTCCTAGAATTTTAACTCTACAAACTCCAAATTCAGCCTGGATCTGTTTCAGACTGATCCGACCGAGTGTGCTATATATCGTTTCTAACTGATCAGACTTGCGGTTTTCCAAAAAATGATGATTAAAACTGGGAAAAATCCCTTAGACTTACATTGACTTTCAAACTCCCAACTGTCAAAACTCCCAGAATCCCTTGAGACTCAGCCAAGTATGTATGTACTATTTCTAATTCATTTAAACTCATTCAAACTCATCTAATATTTCTATCTATCTATCTATCTATCTAGTAGCCTAGCAACTATAGCTTAAGGCATGCTATCAATGTGCTAATTCAAGGTAGCACCATGAATCATGGTGCTAAATGTGCAAAACATGCATGATTTTATCTTTGGCTGTGTCTGATTCTTGTGTTTCTCTTTCATTCAGTGATTCTGCTTGTAAACAACAGGTGTTCATCATTATTGGTCAATCATGACATAATGATCTCCTTAACTCCAACACCTTGTCAATGCTACTTGAACACTCTGTAGTGTGGAAACACATGAACACTGAGCAGGGTTTGTTTAACACTGGGAACTATTACATAAACTTTGCCTGTTTCATTCACATATGACTGATGCATTTGAATCACATTAAGTTTAACGTTTTCACATTAACTGATTTGTTATTAAAACTATGTAATGGAGTTTGTGCCCACTGAAAGTTTTTTTTTTCAGCTTGAAAATGTATGTTGTTAAACAACAGTACAATTCATTGAATGCACTGTAACCTATTATTTACAGCCTAATTTATTCCTGTCTCTAAAATGAATATGACCCGACTAAGGTCTGTGGATACATAATTCTCAGAATCTTTGCTTTTACTGGATGTATTGCTAAGTGATGTTAAATTTGCAACCTGCATGTGTTGGTGTAATGAAAATTATTGAACAGCTTTACTGTTTTCATGCCTTTTAGGACTTTGTGAATGCTGAATGAGACCTGACTAATACAGTCATTGGAATTTGCATCATCATGATTTGTATTTACTTGAAGAAATTTTGTCAGCTTTACTTGAATTTTTTTTGTTCAAACAACTAAATTGTTACTTGTACAAATTACTCAATGTAGTTGCGTGGAACCACTTGACATTCTTTTTTTAAGTAAGTTTTAATAAGTTTAAGTAAATGTTTACATGGTGTTTTCTTTTCATTTGCCTCTGTATAATGCATTTAAAGTAGCGTTCATAAACACAGGGCTGCTTTGTTTACAGCGGTAACCAAGGAAACGCTGTATCATTATTCCATAAGCGCTATCTGCTGGCAGAGACTGATATTGCGTTCATTCAGTCGTTCTGCTGTTTTTACCCAAAGGAACTTTTCATTTGTAATCAAATAATTTTTTTTTTTTTTTTTTTTTGAACAAACAAATAAATTTTTAACTTTAGATTTGTTAGGCTAGTAGGTTTTTGCTGTGATGTTGAAATTGGAATCGAGAATTGTGCAATTTGGTATGTAAAATTTTGATGTCATATAAGCTTATTTATTAAAATAAAAGATAACATGGGTCAAAAACAATGATAACAGCAACTATTTTATTTTTTGTGGCAGGGCCAGTGAAAATTTTGACCGGGCATGTAAAAATTCTAACCACTGGCCCGACTGGGCCAGTAGAAAAAATCCTTAGCGTTGAGCCCTGCAGTAGGCTAATCATGTTGAAAACAAAGCTGCGTCTCATTTGGAAGGCTGCATCCTCCGGAGGTCGCATTTGAAGGCTACACACGTCATTAAGTATGTCTTATTTACGAAACGTAACCATAACAAAATTGACCGTTATTCCTTGTGAGGTGTAAAATACTATAATTTCTTTTTTACTTTGCAATATAACGGTTACTTTTCTTAATGAGACCTCCCTGATGACGTGTGCAGCCTTCAAATGCGTACTCCGGAGGATGCAGCCTTCCAAATGAGACGCAGCTCAAGTTAGCAACATGCCAATCATGCTAGCAACATGCTAATAACATGCAACATGCTAATAACATGGTAGAAACATGCTAATCAAGATAAAAACATGTTAACTACATGCTAATCATGTTAACAACATGCTATTAACATGCTAATCATGTTAGAATCATGTTAACATGTTAGCAACTTGCTAAGCATGTAAGCAACATGCTAATAGCATGCTAATCATGATAGAAACAAACTAGCAACATGCTAATCATGCTAGAAACATGTTAACAACATGCTTATCATGTTAGCAACATGTTAATCATGCTAACAACACGTTAATAACATGCTAATCGTGTTAGAAACATGCTAGCAACATGCTAGTAACTTGCTAATCATGTTAGAAACATGCTAGCAACTTGGTAATCATGCTAGAAACATGTTAACAACATGCTAACTATGTTAATCATGCTAACAACATGCTAACAACATGAGAGTAACATGCTAATCTTGGTAATAACATACTAGTACCATGTTAATCATGCTAGTAACATGCTAACAACACGCTATCTATCTATTCGTCTATCTATCTATCTGACACTGTATTGCCTTCAAAACATTCAAGCTTTAACCTTTAAAACTTGTTTAAACTTCAATCTATCTCAGACTGAAAATCGTCAAACTCTTAAAACTTTTAAAATCTTTTAAAGTTTTTGAAAACTTTTTCTTTCTGACCTGAGTTTCTGGTCAGACTTTCTTAAGCCAAATTCAAAGTATGTCTTGATTTTTATCATTATAGGGTGGTTGTGTACACACACTGCCAACACACATTTATGTTCAAACAACATGTAAAAGTAATTTTTGCAATAATAGGTGCTCTTTAACAATTTATAAGGAAATGCAGTAAACTCTCAAATTTAACAGCACAGGTAAATCTGGATCAGCTAAACCTGTGTGTAATCTGTGTACATCTTCTGTGTGCTTGTCTGAAATGAACAGCACTCTAGTTATGAGCTGCTGTCTCTCGCTGTGTTCTCCTCTTTGGCTCTCTTTTTTCCTATCACTTTTCCCGTTTTCTCTTCCTCCTTTCATCACATCTCTCTGTTCTGAGTAAAAGAGCCACGATAGCTCTGTCTCTCGGTTTGTCTTGTTCTTTTATCTTGCGGGTGGATCACAGACGTCTGTGGCGTTTTAATGACATCCACTGGGATGACTGACTCGCAGCTGGCGCTAACGGGCACGTTAACTCCTGAAGCGCAGTGCATGCTGGGGGAAAAATCTCTGAGAGGACAGACAAGTTGGGTGGTAAAACCTACTTTGGATGAGATTTTACTCCCTCTCATGTCCTCAGATGACTTTCTTTCTTCAAGTTTGATGTAGAAAAGCACAGATTTGGCAACAATCAAGGGTGTAACAACCAGATATGGATGTGACTAACCCTGTTATGTACACAGTTAAATAAATTTTAAAAAAAAGATAGTGACATTTACAAAAATTTTACAGAAACTAAACAACTAGTTTTAGTGCTGGGTAGTAACTGATTACATCTAATCTGGATTACAAAATCAGATTCCAAATATTTAGAATGAGATTACATTATTTTTAAAATGCACATAATCAGATTAAAGTTGCTCTTTATGGATTACATGATTACAAGTTATTCACACAATGGCAATAAATAATTCATACTTTATTGATTCTCCCTGTTTCTTCTTTTTTCTTTCTAAGAAATTTTGCCATGTGTCATTTACAGTGAGTATTTACGACAGAGAATGGCCAAATAAATCTTTGTTCATGTAATGCAGGGATTCCCAAACTTTTCTCAGTCAAACCCCTTTGACCCTTAAAATAATTATTTAAAGTCCCCCTGAGATTTAAAGTTAATATTTTAATAATTTAACAACACATTTGCATGTTTTCTGATGTTGGTTAATGGTAAAATATTTTATTTCTCTCTCTATTTCTTTATAACAATAATCCTATTTAAATATAAGCAAGTTGAGTCAAAAGTAATCTAAACGTAATTCAAACGTAGTCAGAACACATCGCCTAAAATGAGTTATCTAGATTACATTACTGACTAATTTTCATCAGGTAATTTGTAATCAGTAATAGACTATCATTTGTAAGTAAACTACCCAGCACTGCTAGTTAGTCATGTATTTAAACGCGTATCAAAGTTGCGGTGCAAGAATTCACAGGGAAGGAGGTACAGCTTGACTTTGTGTTGCCAGATCTTGACATAAAAAAGGGAAATGCGAATAATCCTGTAAAACACTAAAATCTAAATGTGTTATTAGCCACATACCGAAATGGCGCGACCTGCACCTGCCTGCTTTATTAGCTATCAAAATAAAGTGGATCGCTTATGAGTCGAGTCCAAACATTACGTCCAAAGATGATTAAAATACGTTGTTTATAATATATGGACATGACAACCCATAAAAAGCGCGCGCTCTGCGAAGCAGCTTTTCAAAGGACTTTGTCGACGGTGTTTTAGTTAAATTTGCCCAACTTAACGATTCTTTGGTCGCTTTGGTCAAAAATAGCGGCAAATATCATTGCTATGGTTACACCTGTCGATGTCATTCATTGCGGTTTCGAGAGTGAGTTCTGTTCCGTACACACACGAAACGATAATTTAGGAGATAATTTAGCTTATTTAAATGCGGTTGTCACTCCTGAAACTTTACAGTGTGTGAGTTTTGTGTGGCCATGTGTGTTTTTCATTGACTTATGTATATTTAGTCTTCTCAAGTTTTGGTTATTTAGTTGCATCCTTGGGTTCTGTTCCAGTCCACACAGGACTAATACAGATGATCTTAAGATCTCAGACTTCTTGTACGGCTCCCCCTAGAGTTTAAACATACAACACATCCAGTCAAGACCTGAATAATTTATCCACGTTCTGCCAGAGATCAAATTTCTTCTGCTTAGTGCAAAACAATGTGCATGAATGATGAATTAGCCATATCTGGTAGATTCTTCTGTGGAAGAGATAAGAAAGAACGCCTATAGTTTATTCATGTATGCAGAGTTATTTCAGGATCATTTCTGCACTACCTTCTGAACCGTCTTTAAAAAATTAATATGCTTGTGTTGTAATTTTAAAGAGTTTTCCTATAAAAGGGAATATCAGACTTTCAGAAATGCTCTGGTCAAGCTCAGCTTTATTAATTATGACTTGATTGTTTACACAGCGGTAGGGACATGAACAGAATGGAAATATGAAGATAAAATTAGCATTGGTCAAAGAGGACGTTATCTTCTTTTTTATATTTATTAACAGTCTTTTGAAATGTTGATATTATTGTACTGATTTCTGTAATTTAATCAGAGAGAATGTTGTGGGTGAGGGTTTTCAAACTTTTTAATGTTAATTATAAAGGCAGTTGTATTTATGTGTACAAATCCATTTATACTGTTAAAATGTCTTAAAATATTAACTTAAGACAACTAAATCAAATAGTTGTTTCGAAAAATGTAATACTTAGCTTGTACATATTCATTATACTAAAACAAAATCTGTTAAGTTATTATCTGGAAAATATTTTTATTTTTAATTAAGTTGACAGTGTATGTAACATTAGCACTTAAATATTTTTCTTTAAATCTTTAATTCTTCTTTTGCTTATAAAGATAAAAAAACAATTATAATCAAAATAAAAAATAGATATAAAATAACTGGAATTAATGTCTTAATTTCTAACTGGTCTTTAGAAAGCAGAACAAAATAGTGAATGTGAGAGTAAAAAAAAAATATATGTTAAACATACTTGGTGTACACATTAACTTTGGCTGCTCTAAAATTACATTTTGTAAATATAAAATGATTACAAACTGATGGTTATGCTGTTGATTTCTCACCAAAAATGATGTCACTTCCTGGACGATGATGTCATGCAGGAATTGCCTTTATTGCAAAGAATGAAATATTATTAATGGACAGTGCTATTGAAGACATCACCAATTCAAAATAATATTAAATAAAAATAATAATATTAATTAAAATAATATTGCTTACAAATGTTTTATTTCAAATATTCCAACACTAGAAAGGGGAAAAAGAAACAGCTGCAACATTTTTTAAATAAATTACCAGGTTTTCATGTCACAGTTGTGCAATGTACCACCTGGTGAACAATATTCGGATGATATTTCTTTATCATGCCACTTGCCTTTAAATCATCCAATGCATTTTCGTGTGCCTAATGAATGGCACAGGTACAGAAAAATGGGCCCCATAGTAGAAAAGTTGTGCCATGATTAAATAAAATCAACAAAAAAGTCTAAAACATGAAGCTATGGCAATATATTGGGGTTGTAATAATCAGTAGCTTGTGTTTTGTAAGACGAAGCCTCATCCAGTGGAGAGCAGCGGCACTGCAGGATGGGAGAACGAGAGGAAGTTCTTCAGGAACTTCTGGCAGAGCAGAATCCAGAGTTTTTTTTCCCCTCCTCTGGAGAAGAAGTGAATCTAGTTCCGTTAACGGAGGAATAGAGGGGGGACGTCATCGAACTTGGGGGAAAACGCGATTTCCGACGCTTTCTTGCTTTCTACGCCGTTTCTCTTATGGAAAAACTGGGAAAAGAGTGAACTTTCCTCCCCGCGTCCCGAGGAAAACTTCACCAACCGAAGGGGCGATGAGATGCGAGTGAGCTATGCCTTGTAGAAATGGACAGATTGTGTTTAAGCGAAAACATGGCGTCTGTCTCCCAAAGTTTGGATTATTTTCCAGTCTGCTCTTTGCACTCTGCTGCCTCGAGGCGCGCTCGGGCGTCACGGCAGACGGGAGAGCGTGCAGCCCGTGTCCGGGTAACTGCTCGT
Organism: Cirrhinus mrigala; assembly: GCA_036247105.1. Taxonomy (NCBI): domain Eukaryota; kingdom Metazoa; phylum Chordata; class Actinopteri; order Cypriniformes; family Cyprinidae; genus Cirrhinus; species Cirrhinus mrigala. The sequence continues at coordinate 8,352,868 of CM070007.1, forward strand.
GCACGGTGGTGGGACCGCAAAACTCGTGCGTGGTTAATTGTTCCAACATCGGACTGGATCAGGCCCCAGCGGCGTCCGACCTACCGACCGACACGCACACTCTGTAAGTGACCATCCGGCCGCCACTCTTGGAAAAGCCCCGGGCGGGTTTGTGGGTGATGATGCGGGTGTTTGTTGTTATCTGACGGCTGGAGAATGTTGCCTGATGCCTGGTGTAATACTTCAGACTGCCACTGTTTATGTGTCAATCAATCATAACGGAGGCTGTCTAGGATGGTACGGTTTAAAACACAAGTCCCAAGATCTTAGAAAAGTAGTCTTTGTTTGTTGTTTTAATACGTTTAAAAAAAAAAAAATACACACATGATATATTGTATTTACAAAAATTCAGATGCAATGACTCTAATGTCAGTTGGTGTAACCATCTAGTCAAAAATTGCTTGAGTATTATGATATTTTAGTCATGATGAGGGTTGTGCGACATGAAAACCATTTATTTTGTGGTTTTGTCACATGACAGCAAAATGGCTTCCTGCATATGGGTAACCCTACACTTTGTTTTGGCAACCAAAAGTTTGTCAAGTGTTATTTTAGATCATTTTATATTTCACAAAAAAAAAAAAAAAAAACGTTTTTAGTTATAAACTTTTTTTTTTTTTTTTTTTTTTTTTTTTTTTACATTTATAGTTACACCACCTAGACCTCCAAAAAAAAAAAAAAAAAAAAAAAAACAATTCTTATTACTATAACTCGTTGCCCAACTGAACTCATATGGTGTTGTCTTTATCTCAGTCTGTAAAAACTGTGTGGTTCTTTAGCTTTCTCCAAGTGGGGAAGAACATCTCAACCCAGGAAAAGGTCCAAATAGCTGCAGAGGTTTATGCCTACACTCAATGTAACACATGCACACATCTTGTGCACCAGTAGATGCATAAAAAGTTTGTGCAGGTAGTCTTGCGGTGCGTCCTTGCGTCGAGAACACTGTGTTCTTTACTATCGCTTCTGTGGCGCTCGAGCTCCAGCATGTGTTATCCATTCACATAGGCTGCAGATGTATGTGCAGAAAGATGTGGCACTTTGAACTCTCTTTTTTTTTAGGGCATAAATTGCGAAATCTTTCATTAGGCAACTGTTGTAAAATTGGCAATAATTATAATTCTACAGGTTGCATTTAGAGGGCTCTTTATTAGGTGGCTTGTTCTTGCTTGTGAATATTTCTCATGCTGTTTATTTCTGGAAGTCAATTTCTAGACACAAAGCATAAAGCCTTGGCTAAAAAAAACACAAGTTATTGGTTTTTCCACCATTATTGCCCACGGGAAAACAGATAGAGATCATTGAACACACACCGAATGGCCAAATATGGTGATATTAAATTATTATATTGAAACAAGCATTTGTGCAACTGACTTGAAATCTTACTACCCCCTTATTAACTCTAATAACCAATGCTTTATGATTGCAAGAAGTCATGCTAATGCAGCAGTATTTTATTTATAAAAGTTTATGAATATATTTTGTGGGCAATAAGAGTTGAACATTTTTGCATTGTTGTTTATTATACACTTTTAAAACTAAAGTTCATGCTGTTTCCTCTGCCTATCCACCTTTTTCTTAAAGTAATAGTGGGCACAGGCATTTGTAAATTTTATGTGTTTGGCTTCCAGTCTCATCCGCACCCAGGTATTTTTAGCTGTACAAAACAGCACGTTTTGCTTGTTATTGCAAATTGGTGTGTCTTACCATATTTTTAATGTATTATCTTAATTATGAACACACTGGTTTGTAGTGCGAACAGTTTTTTAAAATTTTAAAGATTTTAAAACCTTCCTGGTCTACAGACTTTTGCTAAGACATTGGCTTTAAACATTACAATGCTCATGATAACTTTCGTTAACTCCACAATACATAAATCCACTTTACCATCTAAATTACACTTAGACAGCAAAGCAATAGAAATATACAGAGCTACCACACAAACGGAAGTTCAAAGACAATATTCTAAAAGTGGCTGTATCCGAAATCGCCCCCTATACCCTTATTCACTATTCTCTACATTAGGTCACTTATTCAGTTCACTTGAAGATGTGAATGAAAACGAGTAAGGACTGCTGCTTTGCATGTGCTTGCTGTTTAATAATATCATTTTAAACTAGCAAACGGGCAGCTCCAGTAGTAAGATCAAAGAATTTATCTTGAACTCTGTCATGCAAATGATGTATCCACAAGTTTCCGGGGGGCGCTACTGTAAAAAAGAACGTGGGTACAACTTCCGGTGAGGCGGCGGACGTAGTATACCAATGGTATGTTGTGTGCTAATTAGCGAAGAGGCTAAGTGTTTTTTAGACTATTGTTTACTTTAAGATGCACACCTTTATGAGAGATGTCATTACATTCTTATGGACAACATATGCTTTTCCAATTTGTGTCCCCACATCATTAGCAAGTTTGGATCGCTAAATCTTGAATGACTGTCAACTAGTGAAATGACATTTGAACCGACACATCAGAGATTGTGTTAAAGGGCATGCCAGATGAAGCCTCGATTCGAGGCTTGTTAACGTAGAAATCCCTTTCGTAGAAGCCTCACTTTCTGTCCAGTCATGTGCGCGATTCACTTTGCGTGTCCTAATGTTCGACCCCCAGATCTTACTTTGCCAGTACATTTTTATTGGGACCTATTTAAAAATTACATTTTTAAATTTTATATTACATTTTTAAATGTAATTTTTAAATTACATTTAAAAATTACATTTTTAAATACCCAGTAATACAAGTAATATGAAGAATACAAATTATTTCAGGAAAATTAAATATATGCCATATGCAATTAATATATGTGTACATTCTTCTATTACATCATATTAATATTCGTACTGGCATTTAATGGTACTGTTCAAACAAATTCAAACAAACACACAGACGGTAAGGCTTTTAATTGTGCATTTAACATGGATCGATCTATGGAAATTGTGGTGAATGCTTCTTCCGACGGAACTTCAGAGGCTTTTGGATGCTTTATTTTTTTTTACTAACCACCAGATCGCGCTGTTTCCGACACTCTCGAAACTTTGAATCTTTTCCCGAAACAGTCAGAGGAAAGTCTCGGTGCTTCACGAGTCTTCATTTGCCCGTCACTCCTGTCAACTGTTGAATAAATGAGTGTCACGTCCCGGTTGCTTACTTTGAACAGGAAGACGCTCCCTCTTTTGACGCAAGGCCTCATGGGGCGTAGGAAACTTGTGGATAAACCCTAGTTAAACAATTTAATAATCAATTTACAATGAATTTATATCTGTGTTGTATTACGCTGTACGCCGTGGACGAGCTTTTTAAAATTAATGGATGGATTATTCAGCTGCGGGCGCCGTCTTCTGGCGAGACGCGGGAATTCATTCGGCGCGCGACTCTCGCAGTGAATTATGGGTATTCTCTAGCCGTTGAGTGTACATCGGTTATACACTAGTTTTTGCGGTGCATTGTGGGATTGAATGAGTGCACTTGAGAACGTCCACTAAGGTTTTGGACACCACTAAAAATGGCTGTCCACTCAGATAGTGCCGTAGGGGGCGATTTCGGATACAGCCGGTGACTCGCTTATTTCTCTGCGTCTAATGAACCGGAAGTCTCACCTATAAGCTTACTTAAGCGTTGAAGAGAAAGGTATTTAAGTGTTTTCTAAACGGAAGGCAATTATGTGGAAAAAGTGTTTTTTAAGTGGATATTTTAAGATATGGACAGAAAAATAAAACAAAGACGATTTTAACATTAAAGTTTAATCTAATAACATAAAGCAACGGAACTTTTACAAACATACTGGACCTTCTCTGGTGCTTTTCTGTCTAGAGATGCTAAGTTAGAAGGATGAAGTTAGTAAGTCTTGGGATTCTGAGCTTCCGATCAGACTGCAATCTCCAGAGACAGTCGCCGTAGGTCACGGAGACAAGCACAGACGCGGCGTCTTAAAAGCTTTAGGGCTTATAGAGTATTAAATCATTGACCTCACTTCCTTTTTCTCTTTGCGCTGCCGCGGCCGTCCATTATCTTTCATATTTAAGCATCTCTAAGACTGAGATAACTTTTACTTTGTTGTAAAAATGAAAGGGTGTCTGGTTAAGAGTAATTAAATTTAAAAGCCCGTCGTCATGGCAGCCGCACCGCGCTGACACACGCGCAAGCACGCAGCGCAGGATATTTAGCTGGAGCGCGATCTGGCAGCGCGCCGCGTCTCTCAAGTTCACAGCTGCTGTGCGCAGGATCGCCGCTTTCCCCCTTCCATCCGCTCCTTCGTTCCACCCTTCCAGAAAAAAACACACAGCTCCAACTCCCGTTCTCATTCCTAGGAAGTTTCTTCACTCTTTTTTCTTCTCAAGTCGTGTCATTCTAAACTCACTAAAATCTCGATGAGTGTGAAGTGCAAATCGAAGCTGGCTTGCTTTCCAAAACTTTCAGAGTAGCATCTTTCTTAAGAAGTTGTGTGATTGCGTATTGGAAATCAATTTTAATCTGTACGTGTCTGCCAGTGACGTACAAGATGCAGTGAGCGGTTTACAGTGAATGAGTTGTTTACAGTAAACTGGCAGACGGGTTGGAGCTGCTACACTTTCTCTTTTGTTTCTGCTCATGCAGTGATTCACTGATTCGCTTGTGTTTAATAGGAACCATGATTGACTCAGCAGTGATGTAATTGTGCTTAAGTAGCTTCATCTGTGAGAAGAGAGGAGCTGTGTGACAACAAAAACAGAGACTTTAAGTGTTCCTCAGCTGCAGTGATGTTTCTTGTCTGTAGTGATCTTCACTGGCTTTTGTTGGTCTGCAGTGGTCTTTCTTTTTATTTATTTATTTAGAACATTGTAAATATATATATATATATATATGTAGCTTTATATTAAAACTAAAATAAAGAGGAGTGGCTTTTTTAGTAGTCTACACTATTTTTTACTAGTCTGTTTTGTTTTTTTCTTCAGTGGTTAAGTGGATTTTTATGTTGTGTTTTTATTTTATTTATTTATTTTTCCTATTTCTATTTAGCTTTATTTTTGTTTTATTTTTAGTAATTGTAGTGCTTTAACTTGAACTTGTTTTATTTTAGTTAGTGATTATGTCCAGTTTTAAATTGAAGTTTAAGTGGATTTTTGTCTAATGTTTCTAATTTATTATTATTATTATTATAATTATTATTATTATTATTATTATTATTATTATTATTAAGTTATCTTTATTTTTGTTTTAGAATTAGTAATTGTAGTGCTTCAACCTAAACTTAAATTAAGTTTAAGTAGATTTTTATCTAGTACTTCTAATTTATTATTGTTATTATTTAGTTGTTTATATTTCTATTCAACTTTATTTTTGTTATAATTAGTAACTGTAGTGCTATTATGATTGTTATTTAGTTTTTTATATTTCTGTTTAACTCTTTTTGTTATTTTTATGCATGGTTTAACTGGTTTGTGTTGGTCTACGGACGTCTGTAGTGGTCTTTACTGTTTGGTGAGTCTTTTCATTTGCTCGCTTGCTCATCTGTCTAAACTTGAAAATGGAGATATTACTGTGTGGAAAGGAGACAGTAGGCCGAAAAGAAGGGCTGAATTCCTGCTGTCTGTTTTTTTTCTTTCTCTCTCTCTCTCTCTCTCTCTCTCAGAATGGTTTAATCACGCCAAGCAGTCCTGAGTTTGTGTCTGTGTACGTGTGTTTCACAGGCTGGGCTGGAACTCGCTGACCGTTTGCTCTGGGAGGTTTATTTTGTTGCCATGACAGTCTCACATCATGACATCACCGTACACAGAAGCACAGACAGACACCCACAGTAATACAGACGGAGCGGAGAGCAGCGTTTAACGCCAACAGCATGTCTCTGCTGTTTCACACTGGTTTACATCTTAATTAGATGAAATAAGTGCTTGAAAAGTTAAAGATTGGCTTTCAGCCAGCAGTTTGATACTTAGGGGTTTTGGGAGTCTGAGCAGCAGTGATGATTGACTTGGAAAAAAACCCAATCAGAATCGTTAATTAAAACTTTTAGCACAGTTTTTCAGATTACAGTCAGGTGGCATGTTTTTATTTGTTTTATATGTGTTTGTAATTGTAGCGTTTCACCGTAAATGTATTTTATTTCAGTTAGTTATTAAGTCAACTTTTAAAATTAGTTTTAAGTTAATTATCTAGTTTTTCTAACTTATTGTCATTATTGTTATTATTTAGTTTTTTATATTTCTATTTAAGTTTATTTTTTATTTTATATTTAGTAATTGTATTACAGTTAGTTATTAAGTCAACTTTTAAAATTAAGTTTAAGTGAATTTTTATCTAGTATTTTTAATTTATTATTATTATTATTAGTAGTAGTAGTATTTAGATTTTTTTTTATTTATTTTTATTTTTAGTAACTGTAGTGCTTCAACTTTAACTTATTTTCTAGGCAACATTTCTAATTTTTACTTTTTTTCAGTTACCAAAAATAATTTTTAATAGTTTTAGATTTAGTTAACGATAGCAACATGGCTAAAGAACAATGTTTTTAGACTTTGAACTTTTGAAAATGGTTTACATCTTTAATTGCTAAAAATTTTTGTGCTCATGAAGTTAAAGATCGACATTCACCCCAAAGTTTTGAGAGTATGAGCAATGATAGTTGACATTAAAAAATCCACTCAGTCATTAAAAACATTTATTCAACATTTGTCTCAATCAGGTGGCACTTTCTCTGTTTCACTTGAAAAGCACTGATCTAAACCTGATCTCGAGTTAGTCTTCTGCACAACCAGGGTCATGAGGTTTAGACAGCTTAGTTTTGACGAAAATGCCCAGGAATGTTTGTTCCAGACACAGCTGGTTATGTAAGTCATTTGTAGCGAGGCTGTGCTTCATTTAGAGGAACACTGATTCATCATTAACTCGCTAGTGCTAGTGTGTGTGTGTGTGTGTTTGTGCTTATATTTGGGAATGTTTTTGTTCATCTCAATGTGCTTTGCCTTCCCCTCCTCTTTCACTCCTGTATTTATCTCTCTGTTTATTCCCATGCAAGTAAAAATAACCGCTATCATGCTTTTCCCCATTCTCTCACATCTCTTTCCGCCAGTACTGGGAGCCTGAGGCGGTAAAGCGTCAAACCCTAAAGCGAAAAACAGCAAGACGACTTTGCTTGAGTTACTGCACAACGGCCAAATGGAAGAATAATAACACGCTGTGAAGGCTTCGATAACCCTGAGCGCCTGTGTTTTCTGCACATGTATTTACGTCCTTGATAAATTTGTCCCTGACTCGCATGTCTGTGTTTTTCCACTGATTCAGGAGCAGCTGTTAGCGTCTTTGCCGAAAGACCCCATGAAATCAAAACTAGACCTTTGTGGCTCTTAGTCCATGTCTGTTAACCCCATTTCAGCTCAACTTATGTTGAGGTCTTTTGAGGATTTTCTTTGTGGACACAAAGTAGTAAAATATTGATCATAAATAATGTGGAGCACTGCAATTATTTGTAAGATTTATTAAAAGACACAGTAAAACATTATGACATTAATTGCTGTTGATAGAGCTTTAGCAGAGACTGAATATACATCAGGCAGACAAGAAACTGGTAACCAACCAGAAATATATAGTTTTTATCACTATTTGAGGGTAAGAAACAACATTTATGATAACATTTATGTCAGATTTTGGTTCTGTTTTGAAATATGCTCCTGAAACTTTTTGAAATGTTTTTGCATTTTTTAAATGTTGGGAATTTTAGTATCATTTTCAGTACAGAGTGTTTATTAATAGGTAATATATTTTTTTCTTTTTAGTTTAGCTGAAGTGTGACCAGGGTTGCAAAGTGGTGAAAAATTTCCCCATTCACAAATTCCCAAAAGTTTCTGAAAATTCCTCAAATTTTCTGGAAACCTTTGGCTAGTAGATAATAGTTAGTTAATAGTAAAAATTTGTCCTGAATGTGAAGTGTAATTAGGGTTTCAAAATGGCAAAAGATTTACGGTAAATTTCCAGAAAATTCCCAAAAGCTTCTTAAAATTCCTACAATTTTATTTTTTTTTTAGAAATCTTTAGGTAGTAGTTCATAATTAGTAATAGTAAGAATTGGTCCCAAAACTGAAGAGTATCAAAAGTGGCGAAAGATTTCCAATAAATTTCCAGAAAATTCCCAAAAGTTTCTTAAAATTCCTAAAATTTTCTAGAAATCTTTAGCTGGTAGTTAATAATTAGTTGATAGTAAGAATTGGTCCCGAAATTGAAGTATGCCCAGGGTTGCAAAGTGGCGAACAATTTCCAGTAAATTTCCAGAATATTCGCAGAAGTTTATGAAAATGCTCTGGAAACTTTTAGCTAGTAGTTAATAGTTAGTTAACAGTAAGAATTGGTCCTGAAACTGAAGTGTGACTAAGGTTTCAAAGTGGTGAAAAAATTTCTGTAAATTAACAGAAAATTCCCAAAAGTTTCTTAAAATTCCTACAATTTTTTTTTTTTTTTTTTTTTTTTTTTTTTAGAAAACTTTAGCTAGTAGTTCATAGTTAGTAATAGTAAGAATCGGTCCCAAAACTGAAGTGTGACTAGAGTTTCAAAGTGGTGAAAAATTTCCAGTAAATTTTTTAGAAAATTCCCAAAAGTTTCAGAAAATTCCTAAAAATTTCTGGAAATCTTTAGCTAGTAGTTAATAGTAAGAATTGGTCCCGAAACTGAAGTGTGACCAGGGTTGAAAAGTGGTAAAAGGTTTCTGGTAAATTTCCAGAAAATTCCCAAAAGTTTCTTAAAATTCCTGAAATTTTCTAGAATTTTTTAGCTAGTAGTTAATAATTAGTTGAGCGTAAGAATTGGTCCCGAAACTGAAGTGCGAGCAGAGTTGCGAAGTGGCGAAAAATTTCCAGTAAATTTCCAGAAAATTCACAAAAGTTGCTGAAAATTCCTAAAGTTTTCTGGAAACCTTTAGCTAGTAGTTAATAGTTAATTAATAGTGAGAATTGGTCCCGAAACTGAAGTGTCACCAGGGTTGCAAAGTGGCTCCAAATTTCCAAAACATTTTCTGAAAGTTTCCAAGAAATCCTGGAACGTTTACAAAATACCATACTGTAAGTGTGACCAATATTTATATTTTGTTTTAGCTTTATTTAAATGACGAAACGAAAAAACACTTGAAAATGAAAGGCTGTGGATTTGGTTAAACTTTTACATACATATGTACGTCATTTCCACAGCAGAACGTTCACTAACGGCTCACAGCAGATGTAAACATCCTTATATGAGGGCTTCACGTGTATAAACACACTCGTTCTTCGTATTAATCTGGCTTTCTCAATCTCGCTCTGTCTCCAGTCAATGACTTCCTCTCTGCTCCAGATCCTTGAGCCTCTATTTCCTGCGTCTGGAGCGTTTTCTCTGTCTCTCTCTGCTGATGTTTTCCTCTCTATTCTCCAGACAGCTGGGCTTCTCCTACTGTGAGTATTTAAAGGGGTCGTATAAGAGCAGATAACACGTTATGTAATAGAACCATATAAATAAAGTTGGAGCTGAAATATTTGTGCCTACTGCGTCAGGACGGTTGGCTGTGAGTACAGTTTGGTCACATCTCACATTGGTTCTTGAGGTTCATGACCGTTTTCCACCTTCCACTTAGCAGGGTGTTTTTTTTTTTATGTGTGTGTAACTGTATCTTTAAGACTACTGAATATGGATGACCTCTGATTGGCTAAACTGTATGTCGCTGAATAGGTGTTGAGGTAAATGTGTGTGGTCTTATGTTAATGAGCTCAGCTGTGATGTAATGAAGACTTCTGAATGAGTTGTATGCGCTGTTTAGTTTTAGTAAAAGGTCTGGATGGACTTTGTGGTTTGTTGACAGTTTATTTAACTTTTTAGTGTTAAGACACGAAAAGTGGTTGTGTTTGTAATGAAATTGAGTGGAACAGCAAATATCAGTAAAATACGTCAAAATACGCCATATTTCACCGGAAAATAAAATTAAACATTAAAAAACCATATATTTTTATAAGGATTTTTTTTTTTACCAAACATTTCAAGACTGAAATATATTTTGCATTTATTACATTAAACTGACATTCCCAAACATTCAACTTTTTTAATTTTATGAAATATATTAATGTAATATATTTTATATATTGATTATATAGAGAGAGACAGTATTTTCATCAAAGAAATCTGAACAATTTCTTCTCAGCTGTTTACAACCAAATAATAAATATTTTTTGAGCAGCAAATCAGAATATTAGAATGATTTCTGAAGGATCATGTGACTGGAGTAATGATGCTAAAAATTCAGCTTTGAAATCACAGGAATAAATTACATTTTAAAATATATTCACATAGAAAACAGTTATTATAAACAGTAAAAACATTTCAAAATTGTAGCCTGCTGTTTTCGCTGTACTTTGGATCAAATAAATGCAGGTTTGGTAACCACAACAGACTCACAAAAATCTTACTGTTCAAAAACTTTTGACTGGTAGTGTATATTTTTGTTTATGTAATTTTTATACTTACATTTTAAATGTTTAAAATAAAAAAAACATTTAATATTAATTAATTTAATTAATTAATATTTATTTATTTTAATATTTTTGTATATAGTAAAGTACTAAATTACTGTTTTTTTTATTTCAATTAAATGCACTACAGGCAAGAAATTATGTATAAATATATTACAATTTAAACAATAGATATTTCTCTCATTACACTAATGTGATTTAGATTCATTAGAATCATCAAGTAGATTTGTTTAAGGTAAATGAGAGTTTGAAATAAAATATGCTTAATTGCACAAATGTCACAATGCAAATTAAGAAACAGGCTTCCGTTTTATTTTGCAAAAAACATACTTTCTCGTATCTTTTCAGTGGGCTGAATTTAACCTGGACAAGTTTCTGACAGGCCTTGTGAAATTCATCCGGTAAGGAGGGAGTTTTCACTAATATATGGTGTCACTTTTGGATATAAACAGACTTCTGAGGTGCCTTTGTGGTGGTTCGGCCTCATTGATTCAGAGTCATTTGGCTGTACAAACAGTGAGTCAGCTACTCATGCAGCAAATGATTCCCTGGCTCAGTGAGTCAATCTATCAGTCCACAAATGATTCAATGAGTCATTGTGCAGCTGCTCTGCGGTCGGCCCCTGCCGTCGCTGTACCAAGTGTGTGTGTGTGTTGTTTTGATAGGTGTGATATTATGTGTGATCTCCATTAGATATCACACACACTGCTAAGTACATGCACAAAACCCATGTTTCTCTTAAAGGACTCGTTCTATGTTAGCGATTACAATTTTAAGAAGCAGTCGTCGTCAGGTGCGTGTGTATGTGTTCCTGTTTGGTGTGTCAGTGTGTTACAGGCGTTTGAAACATCTTGAGATCAGATGACGTTTGATGTTGTTTGAATGTGACTCGGTTTGTTTACACGCGTGTCTTATATCTGTAGGTTTGCGGTTGTGTGCGAGAGCCAGCTGGGATCCAGACAGCTCATGCAGCAGCAGAGTAAAAACGGATACGGACAAAGCAAAGAGCTTTTACTGTGAAGGACTGGCAGTTATTACAAACAAATGTCTGTATAATCTTCCATCAAAGTGTAAGAACTTAATACAGCTCCTAAGATAGGCCTGCAAGACAGAATCGCAGATGTCCTTCATTGAGAATGCAATCTCATTGCGACGAGATCCATTTAAGATGGTGGGATGAGAGAAATGCCACTTATAAATATACTTTTAATTAGAGATGCACCGATATGAAATCTCTCAGCTGATAGCTGATTATTCAGAATGATATCTGCTAGGGATGTAACGACATCAAAATCCCATGATATGAAGTCCACCATATGATATTTGTTGTGATATTAAAAAAAAAAAAAGACACATTAAGAATTGGGAAAATGAAAGTTTTGTACATTTTAAAGTTATCTATCTAATGCACTTTGAGAGTTCAAAATGCAGAGCTCCAATCCATGTTCTTAACTAAGAAAACTTAAGTCAGAAAAAAGTCAGAGAATTGACTTGTACCTGAACTTTAAAGGGGACTCAACCCTCTTTTTATTTGTGATATACTGTCTCAGTCTAAATTACATTCACACTGATGTTTTAGGAAGCCAAACAAATCTGAATATAATAATAATAATAACAACAACAATGACAGTAATAGCCATATATTGTAAAACAACTGCATTTTAAAATAAATGAAAATGAATATTTCATAGGTATATAATTTTTGCTTTACACTACAGTAGGGAATTACAATACATCTTTCTAAATTTCTACACTTGATAGAGAAACTGCAGACTGCAGTAACGTTACCCATTTAAACTGCTAGTGTCAGCAATTCATACGGCACTTTTAAGCTTTTATTTTGATGGAAACGGCAGTAGAGCTTTTATTTTGAAGGAAAAATCCAGTTTCAGTGAAAACAGGCTTACAAAAATGCATCTCACTACAAATATAATGAAATGCTGTAATCGTCTGCCATGAAAAATAAAGCTTACCTGGTGGCCATTTGCTTTCCGAAACGCGCGCTAAACAATAAACGAATAAACGAAATAAACGAATTCACTGCATTCACTGTGAATGGAGACGTTCAGAGGCCTGGAAAACACCAGATCGCAAGCTGATCGCCTGAACAATGTTTGCACTTGCGAAAATGTTTTAGTTCGATTGACAGATACTGTGTCAAAACATAATGGCCCAAAATACATCTTTAAAGACCTTTTATGTTAGAATAAGAAGTTTAAATATAATTTAAAAACTACACTTTTTGCCCGGAAGAACTATATTGTTTCATATTGTCATGTGACCATATCGTGATATCACGATATTGATATTATCGCTACATTCCTAATATCTGGTGATACCAATAGTTTGTTTTCTTATGGAAAAAAATCTCTCCAAACTAATGCTATAAACTATACTGGAAACCCTCTTATTTGGTACATTAGCGGTTAAAGGGACAGTTCACCCAATTGTTATTTAACACTAAATTGTTATTAATTTGATACAGTATCTTTATGTGATGCTAATGGCGTGAGATGCTGAAAAAACAGCCTCAACGAAATAAAAAATTAGTGACATTTTTATGACAATTAAAGGTTAGTTCACCCAAAATGGAAAATCCATCATTAATTACTCACCCTCGTTGTCGTTCCAATCCCGTAAGAGTTTTGTTCATCTTCGTAACACAAATTAAGATATTTTTGATCAAATCTAAGAGCTTTCTGACCCTGCATAGACAGCAACGCAACTGACACGTTCAAGGGCCAAAAAGGTAGTTAGGATGTTGTTAAAATAGTCCATGTGACATCATTGATTCAACCGTAATGTAATGAAGCTATGAGAATACTTTTTGTGCACAAAGAAAACAAAAAGTAATGACTTGATTCAACAATTTCTACTTCCCTGTCAGTCTTCGATGTGGGTGTACTGTTTTTTTATTTGCGCGCAAAAAGTATACTCGTAGCATCATAACATTATGATTGAACCACTGTGTGATGTCACATGACCTATTCTAATGATGTACCAGTGTTTGGAAAAGATACTTTTAAAAGTAATGTATTACAATATTGCGTTACTCCCTAAAAAAAAGTAACTAATTACTCTACTTGGTTGCTTTTTATGGAAAGTAATGCATTACGTTACTTTTGCGTTATTTTTTTATATATGGGAAAAGCTTGCTTGAAAGTTCTGTTCTTGGCAAATGTAAAAGCCCTTTCACACCAAAAGTGAAATTAATAAGCCTCAGGCTGAAGGAAAAGTACATTCACGGCTGTACAGCAGAACACAGAAGAAGAAAGTTCAACACTCTTCAGCAATTTAAAATAAAAAAAGAACAAATGTTAGTTTATCTTGAGTGATTTTTGATTATTAGTATGGTTGAATTGGATCACCGAAGGTCAGCAGCAAAGACACTGGTTAATTAAATGGGATTAATAAAGGATATTTGTAATATTTAACAAAAAAAAAAAGAAGTAACTGGGGTTGCTTATTGCAAAAAGTAACTCTGATATTTTCTTGTAAATAAAAAAGTAATGCGTAACCCCCCACACTGGTCCTTACTACCTTTCTGGGTCTTGAATGTGGTAATTACATTGCTGTCTATGGAGGGTCATAAAGTTGTCAGATTTCATCAAAAATATCTTAATTTGTGTTCTGAAGATAAACAAAGGTCTTACAGGTTTAGAACGATACGGGTGAGTAATTAATGACAGAATTTTTATTTTTGGATGAACTAAGCCTTTAATTGTCATGAAAATGTAAGTATTTTTTCATCTTTAATGTTGTTGTTTTTAGCATCTCACACCATTAGCATTACATTAAGGCATCAAATTAATAACAGTAAAAACATGCCTCAACTGCATTATAATCTATTTATTGTGTCTAGTGTGAACGCCTCCCAAAAGGCAGCTACCTATGTAGGTAAATAGGCAGCAGTGCAGTTTGCTAGCTTGGGGAACGGAGCGTCTCTCTCCTCCTCCCCTCTTTTCCCGGCAATTGGAAAGTACCCTGTTAATCATCCTCTGGGGACGGACTTCCAGGAGGAGAGAGGGGCCGCTCTGCCACATGTGAGCCCATAACGAGGCACCCTGCCCGGGTCGGACAGATCCAGAGAGCCCAGCTGAGGAATAAAGCCAGATCCGAGCAGCTCACAGTGGGCGATTGTTCACCGAAAGCCCCGGAGGTGCTACGGTACCACTCTGGTACTTATCAGGACCAAATACACACAGACGCACACATAAACACACTCACTCAGACTTAATATTTACACAAACACACGTACGTTTTGGCTCTTATTTATACACATGCTCACTTAAATAAATGAGATACACGATCACACACACACACGAGCGCTGGCCAGAATCGTTGGCCCCCTCCTCCTGAAATTTCGAACATAAACAAAACGGAGCGCGCCATAAAATTCTTTCCTTTTTCTTCCCTCTTTCCCCTCCTCCTCCTCCTCCTACCCTTACGCTTTTTTCCGAATCGGCCACAACAGACAGACTGCTGTTTAGTGGGTTAGTGTGTAACCGTGGTTACAGCCAATTGTGGTTTGGCTGTGTTGCCGTGGCGATTACGCCTCTCCTCTGCCTAATGCTCATGGTGATGGTCAGTGTTGTCAGCCTCATCGCTGAGTCCACGGCTCTAGACCTTTCATCTTACACCGTGGCTGTGTTCACAATCGCATACTACCACTACACTAATTCAGCAGTGCACAGTAAGCAAAATAATCTACTGCATTCGCAAAGCGCAGTATAAAATGCAGTGCACTAAACCTGACCTTCTGTTGTATCTTACTGTATTTCTATTGACATTTTGGTTTCTCTCGGTTGTATTTGCAAAACTTAAGACATTTTACACAAAATTGGATTAAAAATATTGTGCAGTTTTAAAGGGCATCTATTATGCTCCTTTTTACAAGATGTAAATGTCTTGGCCATCCCCAGAAATTGTCAGCTCAAAATACCCCACAGATCATTTATTATAACATCTGGAAAATGTCATTTTGCGGCGTGTCTTAAAAAGAGCTGTTTTGGTGTGTATCACTTTAAATGCAAATGAGCTGCATGTTCCGGAGGCTTTTAGTAGACCATAGCTATTGAAAGAACTTACAAACGGCAGAGACAAGAAACGCTAGATGCCATCCTGGCAGGATGTAAAAATGTCGATACTTGTCATGACGCCAACGTCACTGAAGGATTTTCTCACATTCATTCGATGTCCGGGGGTTTAGACTCCTTGTGGGGAAAATGGATGGTATGACATTTGCTTTGAGCCTATCCATATCCAACTTATATCCATTGCCACCTGTAAGCTCTTTCAGTAGCTGTAGTCATCATAACAGTATTTTTCTTTTCAGAGTTGTGTATTCTGAATTGTGTTGCAGTAAATATAGCAACAGGTACCCCTAGTAGCTCACTGAGCGCAACCATTTCACGTCATAATGGCTCCACCCCATAGTCCAAAATATGTATAAAATGATGTGGATTTTTTAAATAACATAAATCTTACATGGGTTTCCTACTACATATTTCAGTAAGAGACATCATTTACATTATATTAAGCCATACATGTCATAATACCGAGGGTTCTCTTAAAAAATTTTCATACTGAATACGGTTGGGCTAAAGACGATGCCGACGATGCCATCATCCATTACTGATGACTGACAGACATCTGATGTTCCGTGGTTTTCCCATGGAATTGGGCTACTTTAACACTGTAGCTGCGGGTTGAAGCGACCCCAATAACTAATATTTAGCCCCTGGAATGCTAATTTTACCAGGGGAATCCTGCCAAAAAATGTGTATTTTATCCCCCGGGGCATTTTTTTTTTAATGGGGAACCCCCCTCAAAACGCGATTGGGCTACTTTTGAGTAGCAATATGGCGGGTTTTGTTATGAAAACCTGGCAACCCTGATCGTGATTCCTCAATTATGTTGTTGGGTAATTATACTGCATATAACCTGCAGGCATCAGGGAGCTGCTATTAATATGCAGGGCATTGAAATCACTTTTGAATGCATGCTCGCGTTTTACTTTCACTTTCGGGATTCGCAATCACACGTACTCTGTGTACTACGGAGCGGCAGTACTTGCCACATATTTTACAAGATTAAATGTTTGTCAGTGGTGCTCAGTATCTGCAAATCATTCGCCATTGTCCTATCAGTCATGTCTCCTTACTCTGTTTATGTGGTAAGTGAAATTTTATGTACTGTAATGTAACAGGCTACCACTAGCAAGCGGCTAACCATGTCCCTTTAGTGACTCGCGTTATTCGTTTTCCGTGCCTTTCTGAACATGGATTCATGCTTCAGGGCTTCGATGTGATCGTCCATTGGCATGTTTCACTAGATTTCGCCTGATGCCAATTTGGTAGACATCGTTTAACCCAAATACTGAATATACTAGTATTTCATTTTGAATGTAACTAATCTACGTGAAGCGACGTGACCCAACAAAACCAGAACATTCTATAGTCAGCAAACAATGTCTGTAGTGTAGACAGAGTTTTACAGGAAGAATTTAAGGGAAACACTGACATGACTTTGACATCTTCTGTCATATTCCCTTCATTTTCCAGTCTTTCTTCAGGCTAGAGAGGCTGATATGAATCTCTCCAGCCGCAGAACGAAACACACTCTCTGGGCTGTTTTGCCATCTTTCTTTCTGTCCGTTTCACTCTCTCTCTCCTACTGGAAGTGGCACCAGACGGCCCTTCGGCCCTTATAAGGTGAAATCAGCACGCCTGGTAGAATAAAACAGAACCATATGTCGCTCGCTGACTCCCTCACGCAGCTCCGCCAAGGGGCTCGGGCTCTGGCGCGGAGCTGCGCACGGGAGCCTGACTTCTGCTAATATAAACTGAAGAGGTCACATTTATATGGTCATGTTCAGGCCGCACACTGGTGCTTTATGTTACAAAGAGGGAGGAAACTGTGTTGTGTATTCATACGCTGCAGTGACTTTATTTTGGCTCTAAAATGAATAGCTCATGTTATTGTGAATATGGATTTGTCATAAAACCCCATTTCCACGCTCATGCCAGCTGTGAATCAGGATGTTTTCTGATCTCATGCATGAGGATCTTCTCTATGATATCATTAGAAAGCTCTTTTTAGAAGCATGATGTCATAGTTGGATCTTCCAGTGACTCATGGGATTGGTCACGCAGAAGCGCTTTAACGCAGAAAGGAATGTTTGATTTAAAGCTTAGTAGTGAAAATACAGTAAATTATTATGAGTATTCAAGCCTGCTAAGACTTTTTGCTATGTGACATTTATTGTCAGTCTTCCTTTTCCTTTTTTTTCTTTTGATTTTGAGGTGAAATGTAACTTGAACATATACTTTGATAAATAACATGGAGTGATTAAAAGAATGGTTCACCCAAAAATGAAAATTTGTTGACAATTTACTCAACTCTAAAGGCTATCCAAGATGTAGATGAGTTTGTTTGTTCATGGGTACAGATTTGGAGAAACATAGCATTACAGCACCAATGGATCCTCTGCAGTGAATGGGTGCCGTCAGAATGAGAGTCCAAACAGCTGATAAAAACATCACCAGCAATCCACACCACTCCAGTACATCAGTTAATGTCTTGAGAAGCCAAAAGCTATTTGTTTGTAAGAAACAAATCCATTATTAAGACGATTTTGACCATCAAAATATGAGTCCACAATCCATAATAACGTTTCCTCCACCCCCTGCTGTCCTCTCGCATCAAAATCCACCCACATGTTTGTTTATAACTGTTCTGGCTTGTAAACAGTGCTTGATCTGTGCATATTTCTCTCCTGATTCAGACGAGCCAATATTTTGAATAGACGACTCATATTTTAGCTGGAAGCAATGACTTGAAGTTAAAAACATCCTAACAATGGATTTGTTTCTTTCAAACATGCAGCTTTTCTCTTCTCAAGACATTAATTGATAGACTGGAGTGGTGTGGATTACTTATGGATTACTGTGATGTTTTTATCAGCCGTTTGGACTCTCATTCTGACGGCACCCATTCACTGCAGAGGATCCATTGATGAAGTAGTAATGTAATGCTACACGTCTCCAAATATGATGGTTGAAAAAAAAACCTCATCTACATTTTGGATGACCTGAGGTTACATTTGTGGATGATCTATTTCTTTAACATATTTATGGACCATAGTATATATGTAGTCTATGATATACATCCTAATAAACATACCATGATACTTTTTGGTGTTCTTTGGTTAGTGGTTGCTTGTGAGCTTTGCTTCCAGCTGTAGTTATGAAGTAAGTGTGCAGTCAGACAGTCCAGCGCTCACAGCAGAAAAACAGCAGAACCACAATCCGCTCTTGTCTGTTGAAGTGAATCTGGACGCTAAATCAAGCCTTTTCAAATGCGGCATGGAAAATCTGAGCCACACGTGAGAGCTACTTCATATTCGAGCCGGGCCGTCCTGCCGTTCATTTTTCCAGCAATCAGGCGCAGAAACACTGAAGCCTGTGTGGAAATCATCAGCTTCAGATCTTCCCTCTGCAATCAATAAACCAAAATAAATACACGAAGAAATGACACACGAATGAAGAGAGAACTCTCCACAGCAAAGATTTCAAGATTAAACCAGGGTGTTCTTGTTTTCCATATTTATGAGTTAAATACGTAACCTTGTCCGTAAACCTTAACGGCTTGTCCATCCAGCATTTTAAAGTTTCTGTCACTGTAAGTGCATCAATACTTAAAGAGGCAAGCATTGTTTAGTCTTTTGCTAAATGCTAAAGTGCTAGAAATTCAAATATGAAACTCACTTAACCCAGTATTAAAAACGGTCTTAGCTTGAGGTTAAAAGATGTTAATTTATCATTAAGCGTAGTGTAAAAACACATAAAAATAAGCTGAGCAAACAGTTTGTGCGTCTTAGCACTTGCATTATAATTAAAAAAAAAAAACTTCAAAGCAATAATTATATACACAATCTATTTTAATGTATTTTTTTTTATAAAAATGTACATAATGATTTGATATTATATTCTATTTTTACGTGCATTTTGACAGACACTTTTATCTGGCTTATTTCTCTATTTATTTTAAATGAAATCAGCTATTTATTTTAAATCAGAAATTGAACCAAAGATCATGTTCTACATTTTGGGCTAAAGGTATTTTATTTTATTTTTATTATGTATTTGTTTATAGATGATTTGCTGTCAAAAACAAACAACATGCTTAGACAATCAAATTTGCATCCTGACGAATGATTTCATAAAAAGTATTATTAATGTATTTATTGTAAATATTATATTTTGTTGTTCCTTTTTTTTATGCATTTGACAACCACCTTTATCAAAGGAAACTGGAATCCTAGGTTTATTGTTTTATTTTATGACCTTGGTGTTCTAGTGTTTGGTGTACATAAATGTATTTATTTATTGTATTATTATTATTTTATTTTTATTTATTTATTTATTTATTTTTTACAGAAACAGGACTATGACAGCACACATACACAATCGACTTTGCATCCTGATGAAAATAAATCCCTTCATTTAAATGAATGATTTTATACAGAATATTATTAATATATTTCTTGTTTATATTTTATTTTGTTGTTTTTGTATTAATTTGACAGCTACTTTTATCCAAAGTAACTTGAACCCATGGTTTATTTTTAGAATTTTTATTTTATTTATGACCTTGGTGTTCTAGTGTTTGGCATTTAGTATTTATTTATTTATTTATTTATTTATTTATTTATTTATGGACAGCCACTTTTATCCAAAGCAACTTTATTTTATTTTATTTTATATTTTATTTTATGACCTTGGTGTTCTAGTGTTTGGTGTACATAATTTTTTTTTTTAATTTTTTTATTTACAGTCACTTTTATCCAAAGTAACTTGAATCCCTTTTATCCAAAGCGACTTTTTATTTATTTTTTATTTTTTTGCTATCAGGAGCGGGACTATCACAGCAGACATACACAATCAACTTTGCAACCTGACCAGGAGAAACAAACTGAAATATCTTTACAGCAGAAGGTTTTCTCAGATTTCTCAGCTGTTACCTTTGTGACTTCTCATGACTGCAAGCTGAAGATATTCTTTTCCATCCCAGTTGCTTGAATAAACTTTCCTAGACCCTTACACAACACAATATAAATCTGATTGTGCTGAAAATACACTCGGTCCCTCAGTGACTGACACACATGCCAGAAGAGCACAGAGCTCTGCTTTCATTCACTTTGCGCTGATAACGTTCAGATTTGTTGCCATAGTTGCGCGCACACACAAGCCGTGTTATGTAACGTGATGATGTGTAAGAACGCCTCCTATTAGTGAGGGACTGACACAATAATGACTTTAGCAGAGGCTTTTCAACAGCATCCACGGTCAGTTTGAGTAAAACTCCTCCTCCTCTCTTACACAGTCTGTCTGGAATGGACAGATGTTTCCTTCTGGGAACAGAGTTCACGAACACACACACACACTGTTGTACAGATTGCATTATTGCTTTAATTGATTGTGTGCTAATGGGAAAGATCCATTATTCTCAATCTCTTTGTATATTCACTTTAACTGTATGGAAAAGAGCAGCCGGAACATTCGGCTAAACATCTCCTTTAGTGCTCCACAGAAGAAAGAAAGTCATAGGGGTTTGAAACGGCTAACTTGATCTCAATCTTCCCTCATGAACAGGTTTCTGCAGCTGTTAGCTGGAGTTTGAGTGTGTGTGAATCTCTAAGCGTCTCTTTCTGGCTTCTGTTGCAGAGATCTGTCCAGAAACCACATTCCCTCAGTGGATTCGAGCCTCTTTGATCACCTCACCGCCCTCAAGAAGCTGTAAGTGCCACGTCTCTCATGCGTGAGCGTGTGTTTGTTTGTACGTGTGCTTGAGACGCAGTCGTTCACGTACGTCTGTGATGGGTGGTCTGCTGCTTGTATAATAGGTGGTCTGGTGTAAACATGAGTGTGTTTCTTTGTGCTAAAGCAAAAGGCCTGCTCGTTTTCTAACATGCAACTTCCTGTTCACTTTTTTTGCTCAGCCATCAGGTGTAGATTAATTATATTTTCCACAATAAAAATAAAGCCTCCTTTTAGAACTTCCTTTTTATGATTTCTTTATTTCCCTTTTTCTCTCCAGATGCAGTGCATTTAAATACTACCATCATGTATAATTAGTTATGATATTTAAATTATTTGAATGACTGGAAAATATTTAAATTAAGGTTCAATTAATATTTAAATATGATTATATTAAAATAATCAGTAGACGTGTTATTTTCATGACTTCAGTAAATGAGATGTTCATATTAAATAAGTTAAATGAAATGTTAAATAATATATCATGACATTATTTATTGCAGTATACTTATTTAATTTTAATTATTTTAATGACTGAAAAATATTTAAATTAAGTTAAATGAATATTTAAATTTAGTTATATTAAAATAACCGTAATTAAAATGCTAAAAGACAAAATCTAGATGTGAATTTTTTTTCTTATCATCATTATTATTAATAATAAAAACATTTTATTATGAGTAACTGAATAAATAAATAATATTTAATATATCATTGCATCTTTTATAGCGGTAGAAATTTTATTTTCATGACTTTAATGAAGATGTTCATACTGAAAAAGTTAAATAATATGAAATATTAAATAATATATCACGCCATTTGTTATTGCAATAGACTGCTTTATTTTAATTATTTTAATGACTGGAAATGTTTTTAATTAAGTTCAATTAATATTTAAATGTGGTTATATTAAAATAATCTCAATTAAAATGCTAAAAGACGAAATCTAGATGTGAGATAAATGTATTTATTATTTTATTGTTATCATTAATATTAATAATAATAGTAAATACATTTTTTATGAGTAACTGAATAAATAATATTTAATATATCATGACATGTTTTATATAAATAGACACTATTTTCATGACTTTAATGAGTAAGATGTTCATATTTAACAAGTTAAATTGATTAAATATTAAATAATATATTATGGCATCTATTGCAGTAGATCATTTATTTACATTTTTGTTATAATGACTGGAAAATATTTAAATTCAATTAAATTCAAGATTGACATCTTTTATATCAGTAGACATTTTATTTTTATGACTTTAATGGTTTGAATATATTTAAATTGTTATATATAAAATAAGTTATATTAAAATAAATTTAATTAAAAGTTATTTTTAATAAGCATTATAAGTATATATAATAGTATAATATATATTATAAGTCATACATATTTTATTATGAATTACTGAATAAATTAAATAATATTAAATATATTGTGACATCTTTCATTACAGTAGACATTTTTATTTTAATGACTGGAAGATATTTATATAATTATATTAAAATAAACAATTAAAATGCTAAAATAAATTGTGTAATCAAACTATTATCGTTATTATTGTTTTTATTAATTATTTTATTTTCAATATTTTAAAATCATATGGTTTTTTATTTGTTATTAATTTTTGTTGCTAAAATTAATAATAATAATAAATGTTGTTGTTGTTTTTTTATGGGGAACTGAATATGATTCAACCAGACTCACACCAGTCTGTCAGTTCAACCAACTTCCTGTTCGCTCTTTTCCTCAGGTATCTTCAGAGCAATCGTCTGGTCACTCTTCCTCACGGGATCTTCGACTGCGGGCCGTTAGCTGTGCTGTAAGTGTGCGTGTGGGCGGCAGTATGGTCTAGTTCCCAGACGTTTTTTGAGCTCATATGGTGAGAATGTGTAGGCGGATCTTTCTGGAGTCTCTCCCGAACCGCAGAGTCAAACGCTGAAGAAACTGAACGTGAATCAACCGGACACACTCGACTCTTTGAGCTCAAACAAAAGCAAAATAAATACAAAGTGAATCAGTGATGGATCCAGATGTTTATCTTCGCTGTGTGAACGGCAACACACATGCACAGCTTTTCTAATTCACACACAAACACACTGTACGTTCAATCACATGCCCATTACAACCAATTAAACGTCATTGCTTTAGGCTTTGACTGCACCATTTCCTGCTCCATTTCAGCACACACACACACACAACGTCTGGTACACCAAAATCACTCCAGAACTTTTCCATATGCTGCTCCAACGACTGAACAAGGGAGCGATTATACTGAGAGGAAAAGAAAGAAGGGACTTAGAAAGGAGAAAAAAACGACTAAGGCTGAGCAATAATAAACGTTTCACTTTTGTCTTGCAGAGATTTGAGCAACAACCAGATCACCACCATCGAGGAACGAACGTGTGATAATTTATTTAATTTAACTACAATGTGAGTACAAACATGCACACGTTTCAAATGTATTGTCAAAACATAAAAAGCTGAATGACCTGAATCTAAACCTATTAATACTGATGTGCAAGTTTAACTCAGGCACTAAACTGTGTGACGGTTCTGGCTTATGTAATGGATTTCTCAGCCGAAGAAAGCAGAAGATCTGTTCTGGCATCATTATGTCAGATCCAGTAACAGACACACCCAGAGCTCTGAGTCCAGCATCCGGATGTTATACTGACAGCTCAATCTGTGTGTGTGTGTGTGTGTGAGAAGGATTCATTCCTGTCTGAATTGTGTTTGTCATTAAAAGAGGCTTCCATTATATGGAAACATGTTTCCGCCACTGAATTAAAAATGAAAAAGGTAATTGTGGCTTTTTATCCTGCAATTGACCGTTCGCAAACAGCTTGATTGACAGGCGATCTAACCAATCATAACGCTGAATCCGCCATTCTGTCCGACAAACAGATCAGACAGGAGAGTAGATTAACTATAGTGGATTTAAACTTGAAACATTGTGCGTAAGTTATTGACGTCTTTCCACGGCTGAATAGAAATACGTTCTGATGTTCATTCATGTTTTTGTTTTTTTGTGCTTTAAGTAAAGAAGAAAAGGTGATTGGTTCACTTGTCATAAGGCAATACACTGATCTGTCATGACATGACAAAACAGTGTTCATTTCTTAAAAACTGAGACCTTGTTTCATACCAGAAGTAACTTGCTCTGTCTTGTCTGTCGGCCTGTTGTCAGTTTCCTCTTTGCTCTGCGATGTATTTTACCCTGCATGAGAACATGATGTGTAAATCAAACTCTTCGCAAAGGGTCAATTCTGACTTTTCTCTCAGAATTATGAGATACAGACTTAAAATTCTGACTTTTTTCTCAGAAATGCAAGTTTACATCTTACAATTTTGGCTTTTTTTCTCAGAATGGCATGATATAAATGCGAGTTACAAAGTCACAATTCTGACTTTTTCTCACAGTTCTGATGACTTTTCTTAGAGTTGTGAGATATGAACTCACAGTCCAAATCTCCAGAAAAAAAATACTATTTTCATGCAATTGAGACTTTATTTGTGCAATAACTCATAATTGTTTTGATAAGTGTTTATATCTCAAAATTCAGACAAAAAAACTGCAGAAAAAAAAGTCAGAAATGCGGGATGTAATCGCAATTGCGAGCTAAGTCAGAATTGTGAGATATAAATTCTGAGAACAAATCAGTCCTTTTTTTCCCCCTCAAAATTGCACCGTATAACTCACAATTGTGAGTTTCTCACAATTCTGATAAAGAAATTCTGAATTGTGAAATATAAACTCGCAGCTGCAAGAAAAAAAGTCAGAATTGTGAGATACAAATTCGCAATTGCAAGAAAAAAGTCTTTGCAAGAAAAAAGTTTTTATTTTGCAATTCTGACCTTATAACTTGCAATTGAGTTTATTTTTCACAATTCTGACTTTACAACTCGCAGTTTTCAGTTTATATCAAGCAGTTCTGAGAAGGAAGTCAGAATTGTGAGATACAAACTCATTTGTGAGAAAAAAGGTCAGAATTGCACGTTTTTATCTTGCAATTCTGACTTTATAACTTGTAATTGCGAGTTTATATTATGCAATTCTAAAAAAAAAATGTAAAAATTGTGAGTTTATATCTTGCAATTCTGAGGCAAAATAAGAGTCAGAATTGTGAAACCGTGATAACCTTCTTTTTTTTTTCTTTTTTTTTTTTAATTCAGTGGAAACAGGCTTCCATGGAAATCAACCCACACACAAATACAAAATGCAGTTTTTAAAAAACTGAATTTATGTTTTTGCATGTTAAAGGGATAGTTCACCCAAAAATTTTAATTCCGTCATTAATTACTCACTCTCATGTCATTCCAAACCATTAAGACGGTCGTTCTTTAAAATGCTGTTAATGCTTTAAAAGTGATTATATAAATGGGTGAATCTCACAAAGAACGGGGTCACATTAATCAAATTAATTATATTTTCCACAATGTTGGTGATGGAGCCTCTTTTTAGGACCATTAAGATTTCTTGACATTATTTTCAGCATTAATTGTTTCTCCAGACTCTCATTACTATAATAAATTAATGAAAGTATGTCTGGAGACAATGTTTTTTTTTAATAAAATGTTGCATACATTTGCATAATGGATTTAGTACAAATGTACTATGATCATGTTTAATTTTGTACAATGGCAATTTAAATCATATAGCATCTTTTATTGCAGAAGATTTTATTTTATGTTTTATTTATGAGAAATAGAATGAATTAAGTAATATTATTGTATCTTGGCATCCTTTAGAGCAGCAGGCATTTATTATTATTATTATTATTATTATTATTATTATTTATGAGGAAATTAAGAAATTAAATAACATATCATGTTATTTAAAAATTAAATGCAAATCAACCAAATGCTTGTCAAATGAAAGCAAAACAAATACAGAAGTTAACTGGTTAAGTAGGGTCTTCTCCAATAAAAGATGTCATGATAAATTATTTATAGTGCAAAATACAATTGTAAGTCTACTTGGTGGTAGTAATTGTACTGAATTTAATTTAAAAGCACTCTGTTCAGACAGTAATGAGAATCTGAAGAGAAAATGTTCTTAATTGTCATGAAAATAATGTTAGGAAATCCTAATGGTCCTAAACAGTCTTTTGCAGTAACTTTTGGCCAAATGATAGTGATTGTAGTTAAAAGAAACATTAAGATTCTTTTCCCTTTGTGATTTAATATATTCACATATCAAGTGGATAAACGGTCTTATCCGAATTCTATTTGCGTTTAATTTTCTAAAGCTTAATTTTCTAGTATAGCATTCCCTCTGTGACTTTTCAAGTACTGCTTTCACAGGCTGATTAAAAATTCCCCGGTGAATGTCTTTCAGTTCCACAATAATTATAGATTAGAACGTGTGTTGTGTTTCCTGAACTGATAAAATAGTAAGTCTGCGGTGACCGATTGCACTGCCGCTGCTGTACCATCATTTGTGTACATGTCAAATAAAACAAGGCTTAAACTAAACCCCAGGTCTCCACGTCCTGTTTAAATTACTATCCTTATCAGACTTTTGCCTTTTGAATGAAGACCGTATAATGTTTTAAGCCTGTGCGGGTTTATGAAATATTCCCTCTGTCTTTTTCACAGAGATCTGAGCTTTAACCCGTTCGTCTGCGACTGTAAGCTCGTGCGGTTGGTGAGCTGGCTGCAGGACCAGGGCGTTCAAGTGAAGCGGCCCAACTCTATGCTCTGTGACCGGCCGCCCGAGGTGAAAAACCAACCGCTGCTCAACGTCAGCGTGCACACCTGCGGTGAGTGACAGGGACGCGCTGTGTTTAAGTATTAACTATATGAAGTATTTAGGCCAATTAAATACTACCCTACTGCTTGTGCTGTTTCTGCAGTATGCAGTTTGTGACCTTCTACATTTATTAAATGTACAGTATAGCGGAGCACACTGCATGAAACATTGTTTCTCATAATGCAATGCGCTCAATTTCAAGTCAGGGTTATTAAAGTTAAAGGAGAACTCCACTTCCAGAGCAACAATTTACAAATTTACTCACCCCCTTGTCATCCAAGATGTTCATGTCTTTCTGTCTTCAGTCGTAAAGAAATTATGTTTTTTCAGGAAAACATTTCAGGATTTTTCTTCATATAGAGTGTTTTCACGTTACGTCATCAATCCGGAAGTCGGCCATTGCGGCAGCACTGAGTGTAAACAATGCCATTGAACCTAACGGATCTCATGAATGGGCTTGGTGAAAAAACGAAGAAACGAAAGTAATTCACAGTGTCAGTTTAAGAAATAGAAGGAAGAACTGTCGGGTCATCAGTCCACGACAAAGGAGGCAGATCGTACGGATGTTTACCACCTATTATAGGGCTAGACAATATGGACTGCCCTGTGGCCCGTGCACGTCGTACACTGCATTCATGTTCCAAATTGTCATTTGTGTGGTAATATTACGTTTTTATTATATTTAGTCTGCAAAAGGCCGTTAACAGCTGAAGACGGACATAAAGAGAAGAAAATACTGTAGCAGGCAGATCAATCTCACTGTTCACAATGCACGAAATACTGGAAGAAACTAAATAATGAATTGGGGTTAGGAGTTTATATGATTGTGTCTCTGAGGGGAACTGTCTGTTTTCAAAAAAACTTACATGGAGTTTTCTTTTCATCTAGCATCTGTATAATGCATTATAAAGCGTAGCGCATCTTTGTGTACAGCAGTAACCAAGGAAACACTATCGCTGCTTAGCATTGAGCCCTGTATTAACTTTAGTTTGTCAAAATAAAACAACCTTTCCTGCTTACTAAGTCCTTCTCTATATGATTTAGCAGCTCCCACACATTTTCCGTGGTTTAGACGGCAGAACAACGTATTCAGTGGTACACTAACTGTGCAATCAATGCTTCTGTTTTCAAATGACTATCGTCGCAATGGCCGCGCATCCGGGTAGCTGACCAGAATGTGACCTCAGTGCAAACCGCTATAATGGACTTAAATTGTGCCTCCGATTTTGAACTTTCAAAATGTAATTTAAATGCAGTTTCAAAAGGCTCTAAACTTCGTAAACGATATATAGTGAAACGATCTGTCTTTTTTTTTAGAAAAATAAAAATTTGTATACCTTTTAAGCACAAAAGCTCGTGTAGCACAGGCTCTGGGATGCGCGTTCACGACACTACATACTATTGAATCAAGTCGAAAGGTCACGCGGAACTACAGACCCAGTGTTTACAATGACTAACGAAGTGCAAGTAAGTGAAACGCTGTTTACAAACAAACAGCTACAACGATGTCGGACGAGTCTGAAGTTGTAGGAGAAAATAAGATGGAGTTTTTCGCCATTCTCTACGTTTTTGTGCTGGAGTACACAGACGATGAACTTAGACGTGATTCGTAGTAGTGATGGGAAGATCATTTTACCGACTCGGACCTTTGAGTCTCGTTTAGTAAAATATATATAATTAAAATGTTAAGTGTTACTTCCCTAACACATCTACTGCTTACACAATTGTTGATCACACTACAAACAAGACAAAACTATATAATGCTATAAGAAACAGAAAAGATTAATTCATTGTTTACCTGGGTCTTTAGTCTATGATTAGCTCACCTCACCTCTTATCTGACAAGTTCTGGGGTTTGAGTCGTTCGTTCATCACGTGACAGACCCATAAGATGAACGAACGACTCGAAAAACCAGAAGACCCGAAACAGGTGAACTAATTCCAGCACATCCAAGAGGATGTGAACGAATCACTCCCCGAGACGACTCGTTCTTCCCGAGTCACATTAAAGATCCGTTCAAAATGAACGAATCATTCAAGAACACGCATCCCAGAGCCTGTGCTACACGAGCTTTGTTGCTTAAAAAGTATACAAATGTTAATTTTTCGAAAAAAAAAAAAAAACAAAAAAAAAAAAAGACCGATCGTTTCACTAGATAAGACCCTTCTTCCTCGGCTGGGACTGCCACCAGTTTCACAGACAAGGCTTAAGCCAAGTTAGTCCCACACTAAAATTCATGTCTGGGCTGTTTCAGCTATATCTTAAAATATGTTAGTGCCATTGTTTTGTCTCAAGTAATGTTTTTTCTAAGGCACTTTTATAGAAGTTACCTAAATGTCCTGTTTGGACTATGCCCTAATCTTCTATACTAAATACTAAACAGACTAATTTGAAAAATAAAAAACAACAAAATTACTTAAACTTTAAAATGAAAACAGAAAATATAAAAATTAAAACTAATGCAAAATATTAATAAAAACTAAAATATTATCTCACTAATACTAAAATAACAGTTTCAAGTGATTGCAAAAATGAAACATCAAAAGTGATATAATTTTGCATGTTAAAAAAAATGCACTTAATGAAGTCTTGTGAAAGCATATAGCATACTACAGTTCAAAAATGATTTTTGGATTAATGCATTAATTAATGATGCTGTATATTGCCTGCTATTTTTGAAATATTATGTGCAACTTTATGCAAAAATAAATGTTTCAAACAGTATCTAGTCGTCATCATGTTGCACGTGAGTGATCATCTCTTACAAATAAAAACAGCATGCAATTTTAATTTTTTTTTTTTAAATTTAAATATGTCTTAACATTTGGTAGCCTGGTGAAATGATATTTAAAATGGTGGTCAATTAAAGTCCATTGCATTGTGGTGTACAGTACTCAGCACAGTTTAGAGAACATCCCTGCTGAAAAAACAGCTAACCAGCTGGTTGGCTGGTTTTAGCTGGTCATCCAGCATGGCCTTAGCTGGTCAGCAGGCTGATTTTAGAGGGATTTTGGCCACTTTCTTAGCTGGTCAGGCTGGGAGACCAACTGGAGTAACCAGCTAAAACCAGCTTGACCAGCCTAGCCAGGCTGGGAGACGAGACCAGCTAAAACCAGCCAACCAACTTAGGCTGGTTTTACCCGGGTTTTATTTTTCAGCAGAGAACCACATATTTTCAAAAACAAAAGAATAGAAACATAATTATTTATTTAGAAAAACTCAGAAGAGAAAAATTTAGAAAAATTTATTTAAAAAAGTGAAATTTAAACGTTTGTATATAAATTGTTGTTCATTTTAATCTTTAATATATCCAAACAAACCGATATCAAATCAAATTGAAGCTGGTGACTCATGAAATCAAACTGAATCATGAAATGTGTGTCAATACTCAGCCCTAATCGTTACTTTACCTAGTTACTTTCATTTGGTTGTTAGCTCACACCAAATATGAAATTTCTAGAAACTAGGACATAGCATTTCATTTGGTTCAGAGCTTTTAATCAGCCGTTGCTGTGTCTCTCTCTCTCTCTCTCAGGCCTGACATATGCGGGCTGTCTGCATGATGAGGAGCATGCGGCAGGCGTGGAGCTGGTCATCTTCTCCTCCTCCACTCCCGGGCCATTCTCGCGTGAGGAGTGCAACTCCAAATGCTTCCATGAGAACCAGCGCTACGGTGGTCTGGGTCAGCAGAGAGAGTGTCTGTGCAGC
Organism: Cirrhinus mrigala; assembly: GCA_036247105.1. Taxonomy (NCBI): domain Eukaryota; kingdom Metazoa; phylum Chordata; class Actinopteri; order Cypriniformes; family Cyprinidae; genus Cirrhinus; species Cirrhinus mrigala. Next base: position 8,383,658 of record CM070007.1, read on the forward strand.
ACCAACTCTGAGCCCAATCACATCAGCGAGTCCCAATGTTCGGCAGCGTGTTCGGACCCGCTGGTCATGAAGGAGTGCCGCTGGACTGTGGCGCAGGATGTGTTTCAGGTTCACATTGTTAACTTCCTTTAGAGCTGATTAAACTCATTTGTTCGATCACATTAAAGGAGAAGTTCACTTCCAGAACAAAAATTTACAGATAATTTACTCACTCCCTTGTCATGTTCATGTCTTTCTTTCTTCAGTCGCTTTTTTTAAACAAACATTTCAGGATTTTTCTCCATATTAGGGCTGTAGCTATCAATTATTTTAGTAATTGAGTATTCTATCGATTATTCCATCAATTAATCCAGTAATCGGATAAGAAGTCATTTTGTTTATTAGAGAGCAATACTAAATATACAAGAGAAAATAAGATAAGGTAAACGTAATAAACAACTAATTTGTTTCCTTTTTAGAAAAATGAACATTTTTATTGAAGTTGCATACATTAATATGTATGTTATTAATGTATGCTGAAGTTGCATACATTAATAACCATGCAAAATAAAACCCATTTAATGCATTTATATGTCAAATTACAATAAAAATGCAAATACAAATATATCGATATTAATATATAAATAAAAATACAAAAATCAATTTCACATTACTTTAGAAAAAGGTAAACATTACAACCTAAAACGAAGGCATAAGTCAAGAAATTGAGGCATTTAAATGTAGGCCTATTTACACACTATTTAATTAAGCTCAGAGGGACATGAATGCATTTAACTTGTAGTTACAAATGCATAAATAAAACTTTGTTATTTTAAACAACATTGAATACTGATATTTACATGTATTTTTAAAATGAAGATACTTTAAATGTGAAATCAAAACCGCCAATAGGTGTCAGTAAGTCACTGTTAAGTAAGTGAGTCATTGCGATTGAACTGAATCATTTAACGGGTGATTCGTTCAAGAACGAAACACCGTCATGTTGCTCAAAGACGCAAAACAGTGCTGTGGCTGTGTTTGGAATGGTTATTTGTTGGCGAAATAGAGCAAAAACAGGCAATATGGTGTCTAAAACGTAAGTCTCTTAATATTAACTTGTTTATTGATGAACTGTTGCATAAAATCAGTATCACATTTGAAACATGCTGAGGCACTCTTCGTTTGATATTCACCAACTTTCTAAGTTTCTGTGTGTCACAGAGAGAGAATGAGACAATCAACATAATTGGCACTTAGTCTTTCACAAAACATAGCTAACGTAGGGACATCATAACTAACCACCATTAATTTACGGTCTTAAACATGTCCAGCGTTTATCCTTTTGTGCGTCAGTAATAATGGTCCGTGGGGAAACACAGTGTTCCATGTGTAGTTACAGTAAATGGACTAGACAAAGCCTCGCCTCGATGATTTTTTTTTTGTATTCGAGTTACTCGAGGAATCGTTTCAGCCCTACTCCATATAATGGACTTCTATGGTGCCCGCGAGTCTGAACCTCCAAAATGGAGTTTAAATACAGCTTCAAAGGGCTCTAAACAATCCCAGCCGAGGAAGAAGAGTCTTATCTAGCAAAACGATTGGTTATTTTCTAAAAAAAAATTACAATTTATATACTTTTTAACCTCAAATGCTCGTCTTGTCTAGCTCTGCGTGAGCTATGGATTCTGGGTCAATATAGTTAGGATACATTGGAAAACTCCTATGTCATTTTCTCCTCCAACTTCAAAATCGTCCTACATCGCTGCAGAAGTACTGACCCAATGTTTATAAAGTAAAAACGCAAAGAAGGTCAAACGCCCTTTACAAAAAAAGGTTAAACGGTGATGTAGGACGATTTTGAACTTGGAGAAGAAAATGAGATGGGAGTTTTTTGACATACCCTAACTGTCATGAACGTTAATACACAGAGTTCACCTAGAGCTAGACAAGACGAGCATTTGAGATTAAAAAGTACATAAATTGTCATTTCTTTTTAGAAAATAACCAATCGTTTCGCTAGATAAGACCCTTCTTCCTCAGCTGGGATCATTTTGGAAGTTCAAACTAGTGGGCACCATACCAGTCTACTATATGGAGAACATTCCTGAATTTTTTTTACGACTGAAGAAAGAAAGACATGAACATCTTGAATGACAAAGGGGTGAGTAAATTATCTGTAAATTTTCATTCTGGAAGTGAACTTCTCATTTAAGATGAGCTCAGATGAGCTCACATATGGACTAAATCCAAATTCAAATAGCGTTTAGTTTATATAGTTTTCCTGATTAGAATTAATGCATTTTAGTCATGGTACACTTTAAATAGTGCACTAAAAATGATTGTTTTATTCCTGGTGGATTTGTTTTAAAGTATGTATCCATGAATGCTTTTTGGGTATAATAATACCCATAATGTATTAGCCTATAAGGTGAAGCAGTTTGAGGTTTGTTTTCAGAAGCATTTTCTCTCTTTTTTTTTGACATTATAGTTTCAGTAGTGCTGCTGGCACACTGTACTTAATAGTAAAAAGTATGCACTTTACCATCGCCAGTGCCAAGTTTAGAAATTGGTAACTGGTTTTGATTTAAAACTGGTTTCGTTTTCTAAAATACTAGATGATGTTCTCAAGGATTGCATACAAAAATGCACAAATGGCAAGACTGCTGTAGTATGATTCGCAAGCTAATGACTCTTGACTGATTAATTAAAATAAACTGACTCATAAAGACAAAAATCAGTCAATTTGGGGTCCTTTTTTTTAAGGAAATTAATGTTTTTATTCAGCAAGAATACATTAAATTGATCAAACATGACAGTGAAGACATTTATAAAATTTATTTTTCAAATAAACGCTGTTTTGTTGGATTTTCTGTTCATTAAATATGAAAAAAACAACTGTTTTGAACATTGATAATCAGAAATGTTTCTTGAGCTGCAAATCAGCATGCTAGAATGATTCTGAAGGATCATGTGACACTGAAGCTGAAAATTTAGCTTTGGATTACAGAAATAAATTACATTTTGGAGTATATTCACATAGAAAACAGTTATATTAAATTGTGATAATTTTTCACAATTTTACTGTATTTTTCACCTAATAAATGCAGCCTTGGTCAGCAGAAGAGACTTCAAAAACATTAATTATGCTCTCCGCCCACAGGTGAATTTCTCCGCCTCTCTTCCTTCTCGCCGTGTGTCCGTTCATTCCGAGGCTGTCCTCTCTGTTGCCTCGTCCGTCTTCCCCGCCTCTTTCTCATGGGACTTCGGTGACCTTTCACCCCGGGTGAACAGCTCTACGCCCAACACCACGGCGAGGCATAAGTACGGTGTCCCGGGTCGCTACCAGGCTCAAGTGAGTCTCTCAGCGGGTCACCAGGAGATCGTGGCGCAGGGGAACGTGAGCGTGGAACTGCCCCCTCGACTCGAGCTCCACTGCCCTGAACTTATAGTAGCCAATCAGAGCCTGGAGGAAGCAGTTTCTTTGATCAACTGGGGCGGAGTGGGTGTAACCGTGGAGTGGAGCATCAGGAAGGATGGGAGAGAGATAGCAAGAGGTACGAGACAAAAACATACGATCTGTTCTAAGACAAAATATAAACATATCAGAATGATTTTTGAAGGATCACGTGACACTGAAGACTGGCGTAATGATGCTGAAAATTCAGCTTTGATCACAGGAATAAGTAACATTTTAAAATATATTCAAATAGAAACGTATGTATATTCTTTCACATAATGATTTGAAACAGACCTTTATGTGCCTTGAAATGCTTACTAGCTTTTGAGCTGCACTGTACTTTCATTCACATACAAACTGGCGCATCTTGAAGACACAATCTCAGAGGCACGGTTATGTCAGGACAGCTCAGATATAACATGCTCTGAAACAGCCATGGGATTCTCTCTTAAAATATCCTACTTTTCATGATCTATCAAGCCATAAATGCCCCATCTTTTACACAAAGCGTGGCTGTCCCTGACACGCGATGGCATGTGAAGATTCTCTCGTTTGTTTATCAGCCCTGCAGAGATCTGTCCGTCATTGTTTGCTTTGAGAGAACAGATAAGAGCGCACGCCGCTGATCCCAAGAGGAGGAACGAGAAGAAAACGGGTTGCAGCAGCAGGGCTGAGCACAGGAAATCTTTAACGATCTACTTACGGCTTGGAAAAACAATGTCTAATGCAACTTACCATAGACAATAAGCAGGCTTATCAGCTTTTAAAATGTTTTGTTGTTGACATCCGATTACATTCATCTGCAGAATCTGATGAAATTAGATGTCAACATGAAAATGTTGTATGAGATCATCAAAAAACATGAACGAAACTACATGAGATGAAAAAAATATGAGTATAGATTAATGACTTATAAAATTGCTCATACATTAAAATTAATAATAAATAAACAGTGTTTTGTTCAGTGAATTATTGGCTGTTCCTTGTTGTTGCACTGAAATCTCAGTGATATGTTAATATACATTTTATGGTTTTTCAGCATATTTAGCATATAATATTTGCCCTTGTTTGTTAATGTTAATATTAACTAATTATGAATTAATTATTAATATTTGCTGTTGTTGGTTTTTTTGCATTAATAAAATTGTTAAAATCAGCATATGAAAATGATTTCTGAAGGATCATGTTACACTAAAGATATTAAAATAAATAATTTGTTAAATAATAGTTAATAATAGGCAAACCAGTTTTAGTCATACTTTTAAATTGTAATAATATTTCACAAGATTACAGTTTTTACTGTATTTTTATTCCAATAAATGCATTAAATGCAATGAAAGCTAAATGCTTTGAACATTTTTATGTGATTCTTTAAAAAAAGCATTTATTATATATACTCTGCCACTTAAAATTTGGGATCTGTAAGATTTTGAATGTTTTTTAAGAAGTCTCTTATTCTCATCCAAGTTCTGTTTATTTCATTAAAAATATCAAAAAAAGGGAATATTATGAAATAATGAAATATATAGACAATAACAGTTTTCTGCTTTAATATATTTTAAAGTATAATTTATTTCTGTGATGCAAAGCTGAATTTTCATCATGTGACACTGGAGTAATGATGATGAAAATTCAGCTTTGCATCACAGGAATAAATTCTATTTTAAAATATATTAAAATAGAAAACTACTATTTTAAATTGCAATAATATTTCACAATATTACTGTTTTTTCTGTATTTTTAATCAAATAAACGCAGCCTTGATGAGCAGAAAAGTCTTCTTTAAAAAAACATTAAAAATCTTACTGATCCCAAACTTTTAAACGGCAGTGTATGTTCTAAAACATATATTCACATATTATATTATATAATATTATATCATTTACAATAAGAATTGGGTTATAAATGATATTTATGAAGTCAAACTTTCTCGCCCTTTAGCGGAGCCGCTGTGTTTGCCAGATGCGATCCATCACGCTGACTCATCCCGCTGTTTCCTGTTGGTGTCGGAAGAAGTCAGCTGGTCAGACGCTCGTCGAAATTGTTCAGCACGTGGTGGGGAGCTCGCCGTGGTACATTCCCAAGCCGTACGGGACCTTCTGGCCCCTCGAATCACACAGTGAGTCAGAAACTGTAAAACTGCCTTTTCAACTGTTCCAAAACGTCTTTAGGCTTGCATTCTAAATTCCAAATTTTAAAATTTTAAATTCCAAAATTCCAAATCCTAGCTTGATTATTGGTTAGATAGATAGATAGATAGGTCATTTTATTATATCTTTGGATGTCTTGATGGCCACTCATATTCCATCTGCAGTTCAAATTGTGCATTTCACTTCTGACCATTACATCAGGCATTTCGTAGACATGCTGAATTAAGTCGCTTCTGCTGCCAATGCAACATTTTCCACTGAGACCTGTGCCGCTTTTTAAACTCTGCTCGCTCTTTATTCGCTCTTGTCGAGCCCTCTAGAATTTGATTCTGAAACAGCAGCAGAGCACCATGGGAAATGCCTTTTAAAGTCACACTCAGTGCTGCCCAGTTCACGACCTTCAGCAAAAGGAGCTGAAAATGTGTGAGTTCCTCACAGGAACAGACAGAAAAGCCAGAACATTTAGAGCCAAAGACCAGACGCAAACTTGATGAAAGTTCACAAGGACACCAAAAAATGTGTCTTATAATGTGACAAAGTGTCTTATTAGAATATTGAATGTGTGAAACCATTATAGCAAAAAAATACAGCAAAAAAAAATAATAATTCTGAAACAAAAAGATGAAAATTAAATGAGTTTTTGCTTAAAAGGAAAAAATATCTGCCAGCAAAGAAAAACAAGCTCATTTTTGACTTTAAATTACGTTTATATTTGTTACCCATATTTTTTCTAGTACTGAAGGAACGGTTTATCTAAAAATGAATATGTGTTGAAAATGTATGCACACTCAGGTCATCCAAGATGTAGATGAGTTTGTTTCTTCATCAGAACAAATGTGGAGAAATGTAGCATTACATCACTTGCTCGCCAGTGGATCCTCTGCAGTGAATGGGTGCCGTCAGAATGAGAGTCCAAACAGCTGATAAAAACATCACAGTAATCCACACCACTTCAGTCCATCAGTTAACATCTTGTGAAGTGAAAAGATGCGTGTTTGTAAGAAACAAATCCATAATTTTATAACACTTTCTTCAGTGAAAGTCCGTCCCCTGTTTTCTCACATCAAAATCCACAAACATATTCGTTTAAAAATTTTTGGAGCGTGTTTGCTTGTAAATGATGTTTGATCTGTGCCTATTTCTCTCCTGATTCAGACAGATGACTTTTTTCCTCTGGAGAAAGCAATATCATAAACAGATGACTCAAATTTTAGCCATAAGTAGCAGTTTGATAAATTAGTTTCACACAAACACACAGCTTTACTACACAAGATGTTAACTGATAGACTGGAGTGGTGTGGATTACTTGTGGATTATTGTGATGTTTTTAGCAGCTCTTTGGACTCTCATTCTGACGGCACCCATTCACTGCAGAAGATCCATTGGTGAGCAATTGATCTCTGAATCTGTTCTGATGAAGAAACAAACTCATCTACATTTTGTATGACCAGAGGGTGAGTAAATTTTCAGCAAACTTTCATTTTTTGGTCAACTATTTCTTCAAGCATAAATCCACTCAGTTTTAATAGATTTTCAAAAAACTGAAGTTATCTGAAGTTATTTTTCTTCTGAAGCAAAGTGTTCTGACATTTCTATTAGAAAGACAAAAATGTTTTTTTTTGCAATGCACAGACTTAGTTTCGGCGTGTAATGTAATTCATGCACATAATGAAAATTTCTTGTTTGTTGTTTTCATCTTTTCTCTCTCTTGTTGTTTGGTCGTACATTGAGCACCTCGTCTCTGCGCACCAGGAGCGAAGAGATCTGTTAATAGCTTATTTTGTTTTCTATAATGAAGCCACATGTTTGCGTTAAGAGATCGAGTCAGTGTTCACCCTTGGTCTGTGTGTGCTCATCATCTCCCAGAGCTGTAAAAAATGAACTGCGCAAGTTTTTATGACTCTGCCGAGCATGTCAACTGTAAATCCTGCTTTGTTTTCAGAGTTCATGTCCATGAAATAATCGGTATTTATTACTTTTGCTTGGACAGAAATTCTGACCACTAAGTCTTGCCTTTCTTCAGTCAGATCACATAAAATACAATACGGATTGTTTTAAAGCAGCACTATTGTTGCAAAATTAATCAGTTATGAAATTATTGTATTTTCTGAGCACCGCTATGTCGAATGAGTTACAGCTTTGCTGCAAGACAGTTTCATAACATGGTAAATGATTTCAAATTGACCGGCTCTTAAACGTCATATTAAAAAATAGCTCATTAAGACATGATTGGACTAAATGGGAAGTCCTGTCTGGCGATCGTTATCGTTGTTATTGTTCAGCAGTGCGCAAAATGTGTAGAACCTAAATTGCACAGTTGATACTTACAATTACAACTTAATTATGACCGATTTGCTTCCCCCTAATTGTTTAATTGACTTTTCCAGCTCATGGAATCATTACCCATTGATAATAATGACATTGTGGAGGTGTTCATGTGTGCTAATCTTGTAAAAACGATCATCCCGGCGTGGCCTGAAGGCAGCATTAGCTCTGATGTTGACCTGATATTATGCTGATAGTCAAACATCAACAGATGAATTACCTCTGGCGGTGCTGCTTCCTTTTCCATCATACTTTAGTCTGAAAATTATAATTCTGATATGTACCAATATATTGTTTTTAAATGTTTACACTACCAGTCATACGTTTTTTAATGTTTATTAATGTGTCTTCTGCTCACCAAGCCTGCATTCATTTGATCCAAAGTACAGCAAAAACAGTACAATTTTGAAATATTTTTACTATTTAAAATAACTGCTTTCTATTTGAATATATTTTAAAATGCAATTTATTCCTGTGATTACAAAGCCTAATTTTCAGCATCATCACTCCAGTCTTCAGTGTCACACGATCCTTCAGAAATCATTCTAATATTCTGACTTGCTGCTCAAAAAACATTTATTATTATTATTAATATTATTGTTATTATGTTAAAAACAGCTGAGTAGAATTTTTTTTAGGTTTTTTTTGTCGAATAGAAAGTTCAGAAAAACAGCATTTATCTAAAATGGAAATCTTATGTAACATTATAAATGTCTTAATCATTGCTTTTGATCAACTTAAAGCATCCTTGCTAAATAAAAAAAGTAATTTCAGTGATGATTATGATGATGATAATAATAAATGTTTCTTGAACAGCAAATCAGCATATTAGAATGATTTCTGAAGGATCATGTGACACTGAAGACTGGAGTAATGATGCTGAAAATTCAGTTTGATCACAGGAACAAATTACATTTTAAAATATATTATTTAATAGAAAGCAGTTATTTTTAACAGTAAAAATATTTTAAAAATGTCCTGATTTTTTGCTGTACTTTGTATTAAATAAATACAGGCTTGGTGAGCAGAAGATAATTCTTTAAAAAACATAAAAAATCTTACTGTTCAAAAACTTCTGTCTGTTAGTGTAATCTTGATGTATACTCACTGTTATGCTTTTTTTTATTTAATTAAATGTTTTTGTGTTTTTAATCATTAAACATGATTTAGAATTATCTTTACTCATGCATTTATTTAAAAGTAAAAAAATGATTGTTAGCATCATTATTTATTTATATATTTAATAATTATTTGTTTTATAGAGATTTATATATTAATTTATTTAGATTTATTTATTTACATTTATATAAGTTATCTATAAGGAAAAGCATGTTCCTTCCCTGATTATATAGATTTTTATAGAAGCATCCCAGGATGCACTTCATGTTGCTGGAATCTAGACAAAGAAGGAGCTCAAATATAAAAGAGCTTCATTTGTTTTGCTCAACACATTATTACCATACATTCACATTTTCACGACTTTAAAATTAGAAAATGTGAAAACTAGAAAAATATAAGTAGTGTCCAAACTCTAGACTCTTTTTGCGATGGAAAGTTTACAGGTGTGAACACACACACACACGCAGACGCACACACATACACACACACACACACACACACACACACACACACACACAGTGGTGTTACACATCTGCTGAAACACAGCTGTGGAAATACATTACACTCCAGGAGGGAGGAGACGCCAGTTCTATGTGTTTATGTGTGTTTATCTATGTGAGTGTGTGTGTGTGCGTGTGTGTGTGTGTTTGTTTCCTGTCTTCTGTTCCACACCCATCATTAATTTGAGGGCAGAGCTTCCACTGACCAGAGCGAGCGAGAATGAGAGAGAGAGACAGAACGAGTGTTGGAGGAAGTGTGTTTTCTATCTCCTAACCTGCTCCAGATGGACCACATACCCCAAACACACACACACACACAAATGGTCTTATGTAAGAACACACAAGCGAACAGACTACTTTTTATTGTTTCTTTTCTGGCGCAAAGAGTCATGTTTTTTGTCCCTCTCTTTCCCTCCTCATTTTTTCTCTTTCGTTTGTAGTTTTCACAGATGTGAGATGTTGGCTTCAGCCAGTTAGATCCGTCTGTGTCATAGGCCTGTCAAAGGCTGTGGTGTTATTACCGGTGGTCCGTGTGGGACCTGCGATGACCAGACCCTCCCTCTTCAACTGTGAATGCAAAAATCATCCAGTTAGATAATTACGATAACAGAGAAAACGTTTGACAGTCAAACAGAATGATCTACATGGTATTTATTGCCTTTTGTAAGATTATGCGTACATAAATTATATGGAATATAGTTTATTAAGCTGAATGTCTTAATTTAAAACAGTGGGTTGGATTCACAAAACATTCTTAAGAATTAAATTCCTCTTAGCTGCCAGTTTCTATTTGTTTTCAAACTTAGGGAAAAAAGGATATGTTTTATTCACAAAAATACTTAATGTTTTAAAAATTTTTAAAGTCAAAACAGAATAGGGATTCAAATCCAATTTATCATAAATAATTACTTAAAGTTAGGATAAACTCCAATTAGTTTTAAATCCCTAAAGCCTGTCATTTTATTCTAAAGGAAAAAAATATATATTGCCGAAAATATTTGAGAACTTTTTAGGAATTTTTCAAGCATCTGAACATTCGTAGGAATACCTTACAAAATGATCTGAACTTAATATTTTATATTAAAATAATATTTTCATGAGTCTGGTGTTATTTTGTATTGTTTGTTTTTATTAATATTTTGAATTGGCTTTTATTTTATGTTTTCAGGTTGTTGTTTTTTTGTTTTTTTTTTTCTCAATTTTCATATTTCACAATCACATTTTTTGTGTATTTTTATTTTATTTTACATTTAAAAGAACAATACATTTATTGCACTATTTATTAATCTTTGTTAATGTTAGTTAATAAAAATACAGTTGTTTATTGTTTGTTCATGTTAGTTCACGGTGCATTAACTAATGTTAACAAACAAAACTTGTGATTTCTGAAATTAACATTAACTAAGATCACCAAATGCTGTAGAAGTATTGTTCATTCTTAGTTCATGTTAACTAATGTAGTTAACTAATGGACCTTATTGTAAATTGTTAAAGTGTTACCAAAAGTATAATAACCCTGATCTAAAATGCATAATAATATTAAGGACCACAATGGAAATAAGTCTTGCTACTGTATTGTCCTATCCTTGACAAAGAAATGTAATGCAGCTGTATTGCCACTTTTTATGTCTAATAAAACTCAAACTCAATTCTAAAACTTATTTCAAATGATATATCAAATTATTCAACACATTTTTGCAGGAATTCTTGGACAATATCATTGAGCCGCTGTCATACGCATGACTTTATTCTGTTATTTTTGCAGTGGGGCCCATTTGATCCTGGTTTCCATCACGGTTTTCATGTTTCGTTTGCAGGCAAATGAAACTTCAAAATGATCAGCGTCCCGTCGGGTTCAATAACACGCCGTTAAGGCGCACATTCCCCTTCGGCTGCTGCTTTGTTAGGGTTATTGAATCTCCGAACACACTATGCATAAAACATTGAGAATGCATTCGGCTTGCATTAACATCCTGCGTGTGTTTGATTCCAACGGGAAAGTCATAGGAAAGAAACCACAGACGGCATTGCTTTAAAATCTCAGTCATTACTGCAGCATGCTAATGAGATTAAATGGAGAGCAAAAGCAATAGTTGGGCCGTGAGTGATAATTCTGTCATCATTTATTCATGTCATTTCGATTCTGTGGAAAACAAAAAAAAAAAGTTTTTATTTTGTTTCCTGTTTTTTAAATTAGCTATTTCTTTTAGGCCCAGAAACAGCTCCGGGGTCTCATATGTGACAATGTTGTCTGTGTTTGTGTGCGTTGCAGGGAGCGCGGCGTGTGGTTGGGTTTGAGCGATCAGTATTCTCCCCGTGTCCTGCAATGGGTGGACGGTTCGGAGGTCCGGGCGGGTGAGGAGGGCACGAGGGACCGTGCCACACTGCAGCCTGGAAAAGTGTGCGTGTCACTGGACAGCACTGGGCAGCCCAGCTCACACCCCTGCACCGCCAAACGAGCTTTTGCCTGCCAGTTCACACGCCAAGGTAAACAACATCATACACACCTCAGATCCCAGTTTGCATACTATATAGTATGCATCATTAGAATTGGTGCATCCTAAACCTAAAAAAGCTTGCATGTATGCTGATTTCAGTGATTTCACTGATTTTTTTTTGTCCATCCATGGATTTTTTTTTTTTTTTTTTTGTGCAATAATGGTGACAATTCATACCTTTTTTTAAAGTCATAATAATAAATGCAGACTCATGCATTAAGTGCACTCCTCTGGATCTCAAAAAGTCAGTTGCATCTTAGTATTCATCTCAAATTGGTGCATCCCAAATGTTTTCAGTGGATCTTATGTGGATCTGTGCATGATTTTTGAGCTAATATTGCCAGCAAGCCCAATGCAATATGAATGAGGAGTGACATTTGGACTAGTTCTTCATCACATTTTTTGTTCACATTATTTTTGTACAAAAATGACAACAATGGTACCACTATTTTTAAAGGTAATAATAATAAATGTAAACACACGCCTCCGGATCTCATATAATATATATGATAACAATAAGTAAGTAAGTAAATAAATAAATAAATAAATAAATAAATAGAGAAAGAGACAGAGAAAGAGAGCGAGCACAAAATAGTGGCAAAATTCCAAGTTTTTTTAATAAAAGGTAATATTTGTAAGCTCATGCATTGAGCTAAATGTGATATTTATTTTATAATAAATAAAAAATAAATGTATTTTATAATACATTTTTATAATACATTTAATAATATATTAATATTATATAAATAAAATGACATTATTACAAAAGTTTATTTATATAATTTTGATATTAATATTATTTCTATATGTTATATTATGTTATTATTATTCATATTATTACAATACATATATTTTAATAATGTCATTTTATTTATATAATATTATTAATATCATTAAAATCAATATAATTTATTAATTATTCAAAACATAATTGTGCTTTATTATTAAAAGCACTTTTCAAAAGTATTATACATCCTTTCTGTATTTTTTAGTCACGTCATGTTTATTTATATAGCATTTATACAGTATAGATTATTTTGAAGCAGCTTCAGAATATTAAACAGAAAGTGTTAATGTTGCAAAATTAATTATAAAAGGAATTCAGTTGTAAATACTGCAAAACTCATACATTATAAAGCTAATTAAGCTGTAAAGCAGCTCTACAGAAAACTATAGTTTCATTATTTCGCTCAATTTAATTCAGTGTTGATTTAGTTTAGCTCAGTAACAGTGTGTTCCAAAGTTCATCAGTTATGAAACAGACTTTAGCAATAAAGCAGCTCTGCAGAAGGCAGTAGGGTCATTATCCAGTTCAAATCAGTTTTGTTTAAATGATGAAAATTAGTTAATGGACCTTTTAAACTAAAAATGACACAGGCATTCTTTAGTGTGTGTGCATTGGGATGCGGTGTGCATGTCTGATTATCACTGAGCAAGTTAAAATAATCTATATAACCAATATTCATGCTGCAATCTGATCATGTCAGTCAAAGCACATGAGCTAAGTTCAAATCGACTCAGAATGATGTAAATCATATTGCATTTGAATTTCCCTTAGAAATGACCTTACAGTGACTGCTGCAGCTTTGAAGGTCTGCACTACTTCAGTGCAGCAAATTCAGCAGATGAGATGAAATTCAAATATTAAATTCCCACATAACAGTCACTAAAAAATAAAGCGCACTTTTGATTTGAAACGGCGCAGTCATGGCACGCCGTTATTCCCTTTGCACCCGGTTGAGCTTAACTCCCTTATTATTCTCTCCCTGATGTGATGTTCAGCTTTTTTCTTTTCATTATTCAAAGTAGAGCGTATTGAACACCTCAGAACCCTGATGCATAGAAAGATCAAAACACGCACAGCAGCTCAAACAGCAGTCAAACTGCTCAAGCTGATTCGATCAGTAACGCTGCAGGTGTGTGCTTGTGTGCTCAGCTTTACATATTGAGAAAACTGATTCACGTGATAACGACTGCTGATGGGACAGACGTGTTTGGAGTCTGAATGCACACAGGACACTCTTTCAGTTGCATTAGGACGCCTGATAAGCAGCAGGAGATGAACATCTGTGTTTGTCTGCAGTGCGTGTTCCTGATGCCGGTGTGTATACGGTGGGCAGCGCTGTGTTTCATACCCACAGTCCTCTGAGCAGCCCCACAGCGACACACGCCTCTGTGCCCAACACACTCGCCAGGAGCATCGAGGTAAACATACACACACAAAAACAACTCCTCCAGATCTAGTACAAAAAATCTGAATCTGAAAAGTCAATCACTGCATACATGCATACATACATCCATTTATTGTAATTTTTTAAAACTCTACTTGTATTTTTACCATGAAAAATCTTAGATATTCAATCAAATTTAAAGGTCTAATACACTGTAGTTTTTATTGTAGTTATTTTATATATATATATATATATATATATATATATATATATATATATAATATTTATTTCTAAAAATTGTAGGCAGTTAATAAATTTAAAATGCAAAAAATAAATAAAAAATTATAAATAAATTCATTAATGCCAGGCAAAAAATGTATCTCGATTAATAACATCCAAAATAACAGTTTTTGTTTGCACAGCTTATGTGTGTACTGTGTATAATTATTATGTATATATAAATACATATATAAATAAATATATATATATATAAATAAAAATGTTATGTTTATATTTTAAATATGTTTATATATAATATTAATTATATGAATAAAAATATATACATATAAATGAATGTAAATATTTACACAGTACACACACATAAATTATGTAACAAAAACGTTTATTTTGGATGTGATTAATCACGATTAATCTTTTGCCCGAGGCTAAAATTAATATATACATACATATGTATTTATTTATTTATTTCTAAAATTATGTTTATATTTTCATCCAGACAAATACCATGTAGTTAATCAAATTAAAATGCAATAAATAAATAAAAAATGAGAAATGAATACATATGTATGTATGTATGCATTTATTTTTAAAATGAACTTTCTTTGTATTTTCAGCCAGACAAATTCTAGGAATTTAATCTAATTTAATTTACTTTTTAGTGTAATGTTAGTACAAAAGGTGTAGAATACAATACTTAAATAATTATTAATAACTGTTTTTTTATTAACTTTATATTTTTGTATTTGTATTTTCACCAGGACAAATTTTAAGACTTTAATCAAATTGAAAGATCATGTATTGTTAGCAAGAAATCTTGTTAGAAGCCTATTTGTGCATTGGTTTTGTTGAGTATTGTTATCTTTTGTTGTAAAATGCAATAAATATATAAATATTCTAGTAAATTATAATAAATGTGACCATGGATCACAAAACCAGTCATAAGGGTCAATTTTTTCAAACTGAGATTTATACATCATCTGAAAGCTGAATAAATAAGCCTTCCATTGTTGTATGATTTGTTGTATGATAGGACAGTATTTGGCCAAGATGCAACTATTTGAAGTATTTGGGATCTGAGGGTGCAAAAGAATCAAAATATTAAGAAAATCGCCTTTAAAGTTGTCCAGATGAAGTTCTTAGCAATGCATATTACTAATTAAAAATGAAGTGTTGATATATTGACGGTACCCTACCCTATCCTACCTTTACAAAATATCTTAATGGAACATGATCTTTACTTAATATCCTAATGATTTTTGGAATTTAAAAAATCAATAATTTTGACCCATACAGTGTATTTTTGCCAACTGCTACAAATACACCTGTGCTACTTAAGACTGGTTTTGTGGTCCAGGGTCTCAAATAATTCTGAATCGTGGAACGTGTTCTCTAGTAGTGAAAAGCATCTTTGTCAAACTCAATTAATGAAAGCTATGACGTTAAAACATAGAAAATAGCAGTGGCTTCAGTATCTCAAAATACTCAGGATGCTGCCTCATAGTACTCAAATGACCATTATAGATGTCATTTTGTTTTAGCCAATGTAACCTGTCTTGTCTTAATTCTTTAACATTTTACAAGAGATTATGGAGGTGAAAGTGGAATGAATTTAGTGATTTCACATCCATCAATAATACTGCACATCCAATTACTGTAGGTGCTTTTAGCTATTATTAACAAATCTTATCTGGGTCTAAACCCGTGAGCTTTGACTCTGAGCGGTTATCTTGTGTCTTCAGTAATCCTGATGACTGCAGGTTAGTGTGATTCATTTGCAGACACAGTAACACTGCAGTATGTGCGAACAGTGAGCTATAAATGTACCACAGTGACATTTTGTAGTAAATTATACCTGCTGTGGCTCATAAATCCATCCATTATTGAGTGAAAATACAAACAGAATTCTGTTGACTTGTCAATCAATGTGCACATTATAACTGCAGTTAGTTTTGACTTTGTTTGCACTTTAAAACTGAATTATTTTTGGTATAGGATGTAGATATTGTTTACATAGGTGATTTTGTTTTCTTTCGCTTCTATACAGAAATGTACACCAGCTTGGACAGACATTGTTGTGATTAATGTATGATCTGCGCTAAACGTTGGTTTAGTGATGTTGTCTTGTTTACCTGTATGTGTGTGTGTGTGCAGCTGCTGCTGTTTCCAGGACTGAGTTTTCTGAGCGCAGGACGTCTGTCGTCTCTGGAGTTGATCACACAGTCTCTGAGCACGAGCACTCAGCTGCGCTTTCAGGTGTACCGACCGCACTGCCAGAGATTCACACACAAGCTGCTGCCAGGTACAACACACAAACTTGATCTAAATGAGGACATACTGTACACTAGCGTTCAAATGTTTGCTGTCTGTAGGATTTTATAATGTTAAAGTCGTTTCTGCTCAGCGGGGCTGCGTCTATTTTTTTTTAAAAAATACAGTAAAAACAGTAATAATGTGAAATATTATTCTAATTTAAAATAAGTGTTTTCTGAGTGAGTATATTGTAAACTGCAATTTATTCCTGTGATGCAAAGCTGAATTTTCAGCATCATTACTTGACTTCAGTGTCAAATGATTTTTCAGAAATCATTCTAATATGCTGATTTGCTGCTCATGAAACATTTCTGATTATTATCAGTGCTGAAAAGTCCACTCAAACAGACACTAGATTCATTTTCATAAACCAGATGAACCTGAATATGCTTCAGAAACATGAATCTGGAAGATATGGGGATGAGAAATGAAAACGAAATGTAGTTACTGGTGGATAGTGGCTGTTCTGTTGGCTCTGACTGATACCAGCACGGAGTCATCAAGGTCACTTTATACTGCACAGACACCTTCCCATCTGAGCCGTTACCCAAAAGCCTGTGCTGCTTCCTCCTGATCAATACGACATGAGCAGAGACAAAAGAATGTCAAACATCAATCGATCCAACACACAGAGATAAGCGGCGCTGGCGCTACAAGAAAAGAGCAAGCTTTAGGGGAACAAGAGATATTATTATTTATATTTATGTATTTATCGTGTCTATATATAATGTTACTAATACTTCAGTCGATTTTAAGACTGTGCACACTTTATATGTTTAGTTCACGTCTAGAATAAAAATTTCCTGATAATTCACACCAATGTCATCCGAGATGTTCATGTCTTTCTTTCTTCAGTCGAAAAGAAATGAAGGTTTTTGAGAAAAACATTCCAGGGTTTTTCTCCATATAGTGGCTTGAAGGTTCAATCCAGCTTCAAAAGGCTCTACACGATCCCAGCTGAGGAATAAGAATCTTATCTTGCAAAACGATCTGTCATTTGTAGGGATGTAACAATATAAAAATCTCACGATACAATAATATATCCATTTGAAGTCCACAATACAATTTTTATTGTTTTTTTTTTTTGTTTTTTTTAAAGATGAATGAAGTTCATTTTTGTACATTTTAAAGTTAAATTCTTCTATCTAATCCACTCAGAGAGTTTAAAATTCAGAGCTCCAATCCATGTTCTTAACTAAGAAAATTTAAGTCTGAAAAAAGTCAGAGAATTGACTTGTACCTGAACTTTAAAGGGGACTCAACCCTCTTTTTATTTGTGATATAGTAAATTACATTCACACTGGTGTTTTAGAAAGCCAAACAAATTAGAGTATAATAATAATAATAACAACATTTTTGTATTTTTGCATTATTCCTATGACAGTAATAGCCATATG
This sequence comes from Cirrhinus mrigala, assembly GCA_036247105.1. Lineage (NCBI taxonomy): Eukaryota > Metazoa > Chordata > Actinopteri > Cypriniformes > Cyprinidae > Cirrhinus > Cirrhinus mrigala. The sequence goes on from CM070007.1 coordinate 8,401,804, forward strand.
TGAAACTGGACCACAAAACCAGTCATAAGGGTCAGATTTTTGAAAAGATTTCCATTGATGTGTGGTTTGTTAGGATAGGACAATATTTGACCGAGATACAACTATTTGAAAATCTGGGCTCTGATGGTGCAAAAAAATTAAAATATTGATAAAATCGCCTTTAAATTTGTCCAAATTAAGTTCTTAATAATGCACATTAATAATCAAAAATTAATGAATTATTAATTAATTAATTTTGATATATTTACAGTAGGAATTTTACAAAATATCTTCATGAAACATCATCTTTACTTAATGCCCTAATGATTCTTGGTATAAAAGAAAAATCAATAATTTTGTCCCATGTTAGGATAGGACAATATTTGGCCGAGATACAACTATTTGAAAATCTGGGCTCTGATGGTGCAAAAAAATTAAAATATTGATAAAATCATATTTTTGGCTATTGCTACAAATATATCCCAGCTTCTTAAGACTGGTTTTGTGGTCCAGGGTCACATATATTGTAAAACAACTGCACTGTAAAATAAATGAAAATAAATATTTCATAGGTATATTATTGCGTTACACTACAGCAGGGAAATTATAATACTGCTTTCCTAATTTCTCCACTTAAAAAAAAGAGATTTTGTAAATTTGGACTGCTGTAACGTTACCCATTTAAACCCATTTTTGAAGCTTTTATTTTGAAGGAAAACTCCAGCTTTAGTAAAAACATGCTTATAAAAACATGTCTCACTGCAAACCTGGTGAGATGCTGTAATCATCTGCCACAAAAATAAAGCATAACTGGTGGGCGTTGTGATCCCAAACGCATGCTAAACTGACAGCACATGCAATAAATAAATTCACTGCAATCACTGCGAACTGAGGCGCAAAAACACCAGATCACAAGCTGATCGCCTGAATGAAGTGTGCACTTCACTTCGACAGACTTCATGAAGGGATTAAGCCGCATTCTGCTTTCGCTTTTAGTTTGTTTGACAGATACTGTGTCAAAACATAATGGCCCAAAACACAACTTTAAGGACCTTTTATGTTAGAATAAGAAGTTTAAATATGTTTTAAAAACTACACTTTTTGCCCGGAAGACCTATTTTGCTATTTTAATACCACGATATTGATAATACTGTTACATCCCTACACTGTGAAACATTTTTACCAGTTTCAACTTTAAAACTTAAGTTTAGCAGCTGGCTTAAAATTTTAAGTTAAATCAACTTAAAAGTATTTTATTGTAGTGAGTTGAAATGACTTGTACTTTTAAGTTGATTTAACTTAAAAAGGCAGCTGCTCAACTTAAGTTTTTAAGTGGAGAAAATTTTTACAGTGTAGCCATTTTTATTTTAAGAAAATATATACATATATACTTTTTAACCACAAATGCTTGTCTTGCACCAGCTCGACCTCGCGCATTACCCACCGACCCAGTGTTTACAAAGCAAACATGCAAAGAAAGTCAAATGCCCTTTACAAAAAAAAAGGTAAAACAATGATGTTGGACAGTTTTAAACTTATAGGAGAAAATTTTCACCCTACCCTACCTTTTTGTACCGAAGTAGACAGTTTCAATGTGTGACATTCCCAACGTGATTACGCAAGAGTTAGTGCGAGACAAGCATTTGTGGTTAAAAAAAAGTATATACTTTTTTTTTTCTTTTTCTTTTTTTTCTTTTTTTTTTAGAAAATGACAGATCATTTCACTAGATAGCACCTTTATTCCTCAGCTGAGATCGTGTAGAGCCTTTGGAAGCTGCATTGAAACCGCAATTTAGACCTTCAACCTGTTGATCCCCATTGAAGTCCACTATATTGAGAAAAATCCTGGCATGTTTTCCTCAAAAACCTTAATTTCTTTACTACTGAGAAAAAGAAAGACATAAACATCTTGGATGACGTGGGGTGAGTAAACTATCAGGAAATTTTTATTCTTGAAATCAACTACTCCTTTAAAGAAATGGCTCAACGTATACATTTAGCTCTTTTTCCTCACTCGCAGCTGTCATATGAACTTTCGTCATTACCGTTAATGCGCCGGTACATTGACGTTATCTCCGGACGGCCATCGTCATGGTAACAGGCTTGTTTGATGAGTTGGCCGTTTGCCGTGCAAGAACAGACTGGCAGACGGTGCTCAGAGATAAACAAACAAACAAACACATGCATAAGCAGCTCTGCAAGCGATTAGTACCACGAAAGTAGTTCATAATTTTACTTTTAAATGAAATCAGATGCGAAGATTGTTCTCGGCGGACCGCAGTCCGTTTTCTTTTGCCAGTCAGGCTCATTTCTTCGTGTCGATTGTGTTTGCAAACCGAGCGAACTAATAAACAACCTCCAGACACATATCGACTTGCTGAAAGATCAACTCTTGATCCGTTCAATCAGGCTGCTGAGAAAAATAGTCAAGTGAGCAGTGATTTGTTGTTCAATGAAGATGCGTCTTCAGGGTTTAATAATTTAGTGATCAAATATAAGATGCGTTCACTGTATTTTTATATTTATATTTTAAATTTATAAATATATATATATATATATATATATATATATATATATATATAAAATTTTGTTTTGACAAACAAAAAAAAGTACTACCAAATCGGATTTAGATCTAAAATCTAAAGGTTTAAATAAAGCATTAATATATTCATTTTAATATATTATTTATATTAACATATTTTATAAAATATATTGTAATATAAACATAGTTTGTGGATGTTGTATGTGTTAAGTTTTTATGATTAACTGATTTGTATGGACTCTGCTCCAGGTTGCGGTGACCTCTGCGCCCCCATCACTGTCTGTCAGGCCCCGGATGAGTGGATCAACGACACATCCGTCCCACCAGCGGCCACACAGTGTCCAGCGGGACGCCAGTACTGTCCATATGCTGAGCGCTGTCTGCCCTTGGCCAGCCCTTGTCATCCTGGGGCTTGTGTTAACTGTTCTGGGGTCAGTCCTCTGCCTGCGGGCACACAGTACCCTGAGTACAGACTCGTCGGAGAGGTGCTGATCTCCCTACCAGCTGGACCGCCATCCAACATCCTGGTGAGTTTGACTGAATACTTAATCTACTTTATTTTGCATTCACAAAAATGGTCAAGAACATTTCTTAGTCATATTTCATTCCTTATTCAAAAGAAAAATGAGATTTTAATTTGTGTAAAGCAAAATATTTTCACTGTACCATTATTTTTGACAGTTAAACCCCTTTTTCTGAAAATTTACATGATCAAAAAAAAAAAAAAAAAAAAAAAAAATCATCTAAGAAATTCAAATTTTCTATTCACAAAAATGGTCAAGAACACTTCTTTATCATGTTTTATTCCAAAATCAAAGGGGGAAAAAATGTGCTTTGTGTAAATAAAGATTATTTTCATTGTACCATTTATTTTTGACAATTAAACCCATTTTTCCTGAAAATTCATATTATGATAATACAAAGAAATGTTATTCAGCAGTGTTGTTTTTATAAACTAAAACGATTTTGTTAATTGATTGATTGGTTAATTAATCTGAAACAAAATATTAGATGAAAACCATATTAGATGATAAAAAAATAGTAATATTAGAATATGAATAAATATTGGATGAATACTTAAACTTAGAAAATTAGAAACATTGCCTTTATAATGAACTTAAAATAAGTTTCAATAGTGAAATACCTCAGCTTAATAAAAAAAGCTAAATGGAAATATTGAAACAAAATATATAACAGAATATTTAAACACAAATATAAAAAATATTTCTGCAAATTAAACCAAAATTAAAACAAAAACTGAAAATATAAAAATAAAGCTAATTTAAATTATTAATAAATAATATAATAGTATATAATAATACTAAAATGGCACTTCCGTTATATTATATATGACAATAAATTAAATATCATTATGATCTGAAAATGTATATAATTTAAACACATTTATGTCATGTTATGTTTTGTTGTGATTTTTCTTTTTTTTTTTTACTTTAATTTACATTTAAAAAAAAGTTAAAAGTTGTATTAGTCACTCATTTTTGAGCATTGTGTGAATTACAGAGATACAATGCAAAAATGACAAAATAGATAAATGCAAAAAATCTTCATGGTTTTATATATGTGCCACTCTGGACCACAAAAACTGCTAGCTAAAAGAACAGTGATATATCTGAAAATGTCCTTCATATACGTGTTTTTAAAAGTGTGAAATATGGATGGGTCCTGACAGGTTTCATTAGATTCACCCGCTGAATGTCATAGTTCTCATCTGATATCTGCCGTCTGGATAGACCTTATGTCCAGCACGATTGAGCTCCAGGATGAAATGCGAGAGCATTTAAGCTTTTAATGAGAGGTTGAGTGTGTGTGTGGGCCTGCGGGTCGTCTACTTCACCCTCCTTCAGTGTGCTGTTCCTAAACGAAGCGTTTGAAGAGTAAATGCGGGGCGGCTCAAAATGTCCTCGAGTGTTGTTCAGATCACAGTTAATTATTTCCACTCCCTCTCTGCTGCTGAAAGCCAGTCCTAATAATGACCCTCAGTCTGTCTAATAAAGAGGCACATTACAGTGAGACAAGCTTCTCTTCACAGCTTTCTTTTGGGGCTGTTTTTGTGTACTTTCTGTGGTATTTGTGGTCTGTTTCGGGGCATGGAGTAATTCCAGAGGTCGGGACCTTATTAAGTGTAATCACTGTCCCCTTCGCGCTCACCGCAGTGTTGCCTTTTGGTCTGGTTTTTGCTCTCAGAACAGTCCTTTTTATAAATGATAGAGTGTTACCGCAAGCAGTGTTTGGAAATGGGAGATGATGAACAGAAAAATAAATAAATAAATAAAGCTGGTGTTTTTCTTCAGAAAAGGATATATATTGCCTAAAAGGACATTTTCAGATATAGGTCTCTTATATATAGACGCTTGTTCAGCAAAATGCCTGTGTGCAGAGAGTTTCAATTCAAATACAAAAGTGCATGTATGCACAAAAATTCCATTTTATGCATTTTGAATGTCCAAGCAAGAATCTGTATTTGATTGGTGAATTAATTATTTACACTATTCACAAGATTGGGGTTGGGAAGATTTTATTATTATTATTTTTTTTTAAGTCTCTTCTGCTTGCCAAGGCTGGATTTATTTGATCAAAAATACAGTAAAACTGTAAATTCATGAAATATTTTTACAATTTAAATTTCTATGTAAATATAGTGTAAAGTGTAATTTATTCCTGTGATCAAAGCTGATTTTTTTCAGCATCGTTTCTCCAGTCTTCAGTGTCACATGATCCTTCAGAAATCATTCTAATATGCTGATTTTCTGCTTAAGAAAAATTATAATTAAGCATTTGTAATTAATATTATCATTGTTAAAAACACTTAAAAATACTTATGTGGTACATTTTTTGATGAATAGAACGTTAAAAAAAGAATTATTTGAGATCTTTTGCAACATAATGAATTTCTGTACTGTCACTTTTGATCAATTTAATGCATGCTTTAAATAAATCTATCAATAAAACTAACTCTAAATTTTTGAACGGTAGTGTATATGAACCATGCAAATGAACCCATTTAAAGTAACGTGATAAATGGCTTATGTTTAAATACCGTTTTAGCAGAATTAATAAAAATAAAACACTTAAAATGAATTAAAATTAATCATTTTTAATGCTACAATGAATGCATTAAATGACTCAATAATAATCTAAATGTAAAAATAGTACATTTTTGCATAACGGATACTATACCAATATATTGTGCATTTTTAATTGTCCTAGCTAGTGGGTGCAATAAAATATGACCAAATAAGCTTTTTTTAAAAAAAAAAAAAAAAAAAAAAAAAAAATAACATTTTGAGTGCGCACATTTGAGTATTCATTCTGCCACACTTTTGTGAGGGTAAGAAAATGAAAAACCTTGATGGACAGGTCTGTAATTTGATACAATAGGACTGATTTAATTGCCTCTTACTCTCTGCCCTGTTCTCAATCAGGTCCAGGAGGACATAGAGGACCTGTTAGTTTCCCCTGGCGACTTCATCGCCCTGCAGCACGACGCCGGGCCATCAAGCCTCCTCCAGTGCTCCTCCGACCCCACGTCGCCATGGAAACAGAGCGTGCTCATCCAGAACCGCTCCGATTGGTGGGATGCAAACGAGACGCTGCAGGCGGATGCGGAGGGCAGCTGGGAAGAGGGCGTGGTGTGCCAGGTGAGGGTGCTGTACGTGGGGGAGAACAGCACTGCGCTCCAGGGTCCCTTTCTTCGCTCTGGCCTCCCTCAGCCTGGCGACTACAGTTTGGAAGTGACGTCCAGCGATGAGGATTTTCCCGTCACCGCATCCTGTCCCATCCACGTCATTCCACCTCTGGGCCCAACCGTGATCTATCCCACCAATCACAACGGGACGGTGTACTTCCTGCCCAATCAGACGTGGATTCTCATCGTGGTCCGCTCGCAGCATGACGCTGTGATTGGATGGCAAGGCAGCAACATGACCGTTCCCTTTCATACTGTGTGTCCTGAGAAACTTGTGGCAAAAGTGGCCGAATGCAGACAGCCCGACCCAAACAACGACACCATGTTTGCGTGGTTCGACCTCCAGCTCGGGTCCACTCCGGGACAGACCAGCATACTGCTGCTTGTCCAGAGCAACGTTACCAAAGCATCGCTACAAATTCAGGCAAGGGTGCAAGAACCTCTCTGGGGGCTCGTCATCAAACCCCATCCTGCTCACAGAGTCCTCATGGAGTCCGTAGTGGTGAGTGACATCCTCACTGCTGGTTTCCCAGCTTCACAAGTGCCAAAATCCCATCTAAAACCTTCATTAGGCTGGTTTAAACCACTGTTTCAACCTTGTAAAGGTTTCAAGGATTGCATTTATTGCTAATATTATAAAAAATGTTAAAACCAAGAGGTTTGCTTTTAAACTGGTTTTAACTAATTTCCCAGCTGACAAATGCCTAAATCCCATCTAAAACCATCCAAACGGACCACGTTAAGCTGGTTTAAACCATTGTTTTAACCTGATAAGGGTTTCAAGGATTATGTGTTTATTTTTAATATTGTAAAAACCATTTAAACCAAGAAGTTTGATTTTAAATTCATTTTAACTGGTTTCCCAGCCTGACAAGTGCCAAAATCCCATCTAAAACCATCAAAACGGACCACATTAGGCTTGTTTAAACAATTTTCTTAACCTTGTAAAGGTTTTAAGGGTTATATTTTATTACAAATATTGTAAAAACCATTTAAACCAGGAGGTTTTCTTTTAAACTGGTTTTTACCGATTTCCCAGCTTGACAAGTGCCCAAAACCCATCTAAAACTTTCAAAACAAACCACATTAGTCTGGTTTAAACAAATGTGTCAACCTTGCAAAGGTTACACAGATTATATTTTTATTTCATTTTATTCTAATATTGTAAAAACCTTTTAAACCAAGAGTTTTGCTTTTAATTTGGTTTTAACCAGTTTCCCAGCTTGACAAGTGCCCAAATCCCATCTAAACCATAAAAAAGACTACATTAGGCTGGTTTATACCAGTTTTTCAGTGTGACTTCTCCTTCTAAATACCTACTATCCAAGGCTAGTGTATTTGTTAATACCTGGTGGTTCTGTTTTTTTGGGTGTGGGTGTGTGTGTGTGTGTGTGTGTGTGTGTGTGTGTGTGTGTGTGTGTGTGTGTGTGTGTGTGTGTGTGTGTGTTGGTTTAAACTGGTTTCCCAACCTGACAACTTCCCAAAACCCTTTTAAAACCATCAAAACAAACTACATTAGGCTGGTCTAAGCCATTGTTTTAACCTTCTAGACAACTATTGTTATTGCTATGTTGTCTATGTTGAAACATTTAAACCAAGAGATTTCCTTTAAACTGGTTTCATAGTCTGACAAGTGCACAAAAACCATCTAAACAAACCAGATTCCAGCATGCCTTTACCTGATAAACATCTACTGTCCAAGGATACTGTATTTGTTGTGAATACCAGGTGGTTCACAGTGCCCAAAACTAAATATAAAACCACTGAAGCAAACCAAGCTAACCTTAGGCTGGATCAGCCCAACCTTAGGCTGGTTTAAGCCACTTTTCAGCATGAATTTAATGTTCACAGATAGTGTATTTATTGCTAATACCATGTGGTTTGCTGGTTAAAACTGTTTTTCGAGATTGACAGAATAACCACCTTTAAAGCTTAAAACTACTTAAACTAGGTGGTTTGCTGACTTTATGCTGGTTTAAACTGGTTTTCCGGCCTAAGTCCTCAAAGCCTGTCTAAAACCATCAAAACAGACCAGAAAACCACCTTAGGCTGGTTTAAAGCTTCTTTTTCTGCATGACTTCATCATCTAAACTTCTGCTGTCCAAGAATAGAGCATTTTTGCAAATATTTTGTTTTTTGTGTTTGTTTAAACCAGTTATTCACCCTGAGAAGTGTCCAAAACCTGTCTAAAACCATCAAAACAGATCAGATACTCACATTAAGCTGGTTTAAACCATTTTGACCTTTTACAACCATGACCTTACCTTTCATCTACACATCTACTGTCACATCTATTGCTAATATTTTTAAAAAACTTGCTTAAACTAGGTGGTTTACTGTTGTTTTGCTGGTTTTGCTTGAAACCATCAAGCAGACAAGCCTAACCACACTAGACTGGTTTAAACCATTTTTTCAGTGTGCTTTTACCTTGTAAACATCTACTGTCCAAGGATAGTGTATTTATATTTTGAAACATTTCATGCGAGTTTTTTAAAAACTGGTTTGCTAGTTTAAGGCTAGTTTAAATTGGTTTCTAAACATCTGCGTTCCAAGGATAGACTATTTATTGCTGATATTTTATGTTTTTGTCCATAAAAGATGTCTGTGAGACAGAAGCTGAAGGTTTCACGCTGTTCATTATCCACTATGTCACCTTTGTTATGGCCCTGACCTTCATCTTTAATGGTCTTATTATTTGCTTAGCTCCTCTACTCTCTATTGTATTTCAGAGTTATGTGGCCTCTGTGGAGGGAGGTACGGACCCGTCGTTCAAGTGGACAGTGGATGATAAACCATACTTCACATATTATAACAGCATGTTAAATATCATCTACCAGAATGCAGCAGTGTACAAACTCACGGTGACTGGTTTTCTTTGAACTCAGGCCAGTTTATGTAAAGGCCACACCGATTCCATCAGCTTGGCAACTGACCCGTCTCTCATCTCCTAGGTAACGGCTATGAACCAGGTTAGCATGCTGACGGAACACTTCAACGTCACAGTGGACCGCATGAATCAGATGACTGATCCGATCGTCTATGGAGTCCCCAAAATCGTGCAGCAGGGTTTGCCCCTGAACCTTTCTGCGTTGGTGAAGATCGACGTGGCGGTGGATGTCGCCTTCTGGTACGTTCTATGACAGTGAAGCTGTGATTGGTCAAATTAAAGATTGAGGTGTAAAGATTCATCATAATTATTGAAAGCTTTCACCAGGTTCATGATTCATAGGTCAATATGAGGGACATTTTAATATGAAAATAAATAGTAATTTAAATTAGGGTTGCACTTATATTACATTTCGACAATTTTCATGTCATGTCATTGATTTTTAAAATTCTATACTATGTAAGGAATTAAATAATTAAAAATACTCTACCGTTCAAAAATGTGAGCTCTGTAAGATTTTCTTTTTCTGTTTTTTGCTCACCAAGGCTGTATTTATTTGGTAAAAAAAAACAGTAAATACAGAAATATTGTTAAATATCGTTACAATTTAAAATAAATGTTTTCTATTTTAATATATTTTCCTTTATTTTATCAGGATGTTTTCATGAATAGATGAAGTTAAAAAAAAAATAACATTTTTCAACATTATAAATGTATTGTATTGTTACTTTTGATCTTTGAAACAAAAAAACATTAAAAATGATATGAGGGACATTTTGATATGAAAAAAAAAAATAGTAATATAAATTGGGGTTGCACTGATATTAAAATTCGACAATTATTTTCATGTCATTGCTTTTTAAAATTCTATAATATTGGTATGTTCAAAAATGTGGGCTCTGTAAGATTTTCTTTAAGTTTTTGTTTTTGCTCACCAAGGCTGTATTTATGTGGTCAGAAATGCAGAAATATTGTCAAATATTGTAAAATAAATGTTTTCTATTTTAATAAATTTTAGTTTATTTTCCTATATTTCATCAGGATGTTTTGATGAATAGGTAAAGTTAAAAAGTCTTTTTTAACCTTATAAATGTCTTTTATTGTCACTTTTGATCTTTGAAAAAAAAAAACAAAAAAAATTAAAAAGAGAAAAGCTTACTGAACTTACCTAACCTTTTGAACACTAGTGTATTTCTAAATAAATAGTTTTTGATGCTACAGATACTGTACATTTTGGAATTACAATTTTTGTTTTAATTAATATTAATTGATATTTAATATATTAGCAATTTATATGTATTAATTAATATAATATTACTTAATATTCAAAAACAGGATAAAATGAACATGCACAAATAAATATACACTATCAGCTAACATTTGCAAGAGCGAATCTCTAATATCAGCCATTAGCATTGTATGTATTCCTATTTCAGTCTTTTTAAAATTGAATGCAGAGTTAATGCGGTAATTTAATGCCTGTGACTGCTGTTGTCGTCATAAAAAAAATACAGCAATAATAGCAAATAATGATTGATCTGAAGAAGTCGTCGTAGAATTGGGATGCATTGAGATGAAACACCCAATTACAATCTAATAAGTTCCTGATGGGTGAAATCAAGTTCTTTCATGCCTTTTTTTCTCATTTATCGCATAAAATGGGTTGTAAATGCTCTCTTTAAATAACTGTCTTCTTGAAGAGTTAGACAGCTTTCTACATTCGTGCCTCGTGTCTGTTTAATGTGCAGTCTGCACACAAACTTTTTCTGTTCAGCTTCCACCGCCTCACACACTTACACTCCCAGCCTGCTCCCCTTTAATGGCACTTTTCTCTAGATTTACAGTCTGTGGTTAGCGCAGAATGCTGACAAGAATTTTCCCTTCAACGCCGAGCATAGAAAGATTCCCAAAGTTTCCATTCCATCCCCCAGAAGCCTGCTGCGCGCCACTGCAGATGTCTGCTTTATTTATTTATTTCTTGGATTTCTCTATTTATTGTCAAAAAAAGTCTGTCAGACAAGTACTGTAGGGCGATTTCTTCCCCGCGCTTTCATCTAGTCTGCTCAGTATCTCTGGAGTTCAGCCCTGCCGCTTGTTCAGTCAATCGTGATACCTGATTCTCCTTTGGGTTCCACTTCCATAGAGAAAGTGGGGATAAGATGGAGCGAGAGATGAAGGTGCATCGCCGGGAGCCGGGGCGATGATTCAACAGCAGCTCCGCCTCTCCCTCCCGCAGCGATGAGTCAGACAGCGAGATTTGCAAGAGAGAGCTTTTATTCCCTCCAGCTAAAAATATCTTCAAAACAGACCTGCCACCTTGCTTTTACAAATTCCCGAGGCACCAAAAGAGACTCAAAGTTGTCTTCCCCCCATCCTTTAGTCCCCTGTTTTATACTGCAATAAGCTTGTCTCTAAAGCCACTCTAGTGAAACTAGAGTTAACTAAATACTTAATACTTAACTTAATGTTTTTGTACACAGTGTATAATTATTCAAAAGGAAAAAAATCAGCAAGGTATTTTTTAACACCTCCCCAAGCACAGTTCAATCAAATCCCTACTGATGAAATAAAATACTGTCTGTCTCTCTTTTTATTTTGTCACATTCCATGATGGTTTGCCATTCATGTTAACTTAATTAAGATTGCCTGAAAATGCTTTTGGTAAGGTCACGGTTTAACATTCCCAATGACTTGTGCAATTAAAAACATGATGCAGTACTTTCCAAGACTTTGTCTACACTGTGATAAACCAGTTACCATGTAATTCAACATGCAATGTGTGTGCTTGTTTGTTGATGGTTTTATGTGTCACAGGTGGTGGTTTGGAGATGGAGGAAACCGTACACATCAGTTTAAGCCACCTTATGACAACCCCTCTAGTAATCAGGTGGAGATTCATGACGACGTGGAATACATTTATGCACAGCCAGGTAAAAAAAAAAATAATAATTTTTTTTACAGATTGTACATCCATATTACTTCTCATATTGATTATAGTTTATATCTATACTGATTTTTTTTAAATCATATTTTTTGCAGGGGAGTACACCCTATTGTTATCAGCTTCCAACCGCTATGAGAACAAGACGTGCAAGGTCGACGTTTACGTCTTTAGCATTCTGACAAGTGTGCGGATCGAGATTGACCCGCCCCTGCTACATGCCGAAAAACCAGCTGACTTTGAGGCTCATCCTCTTCCGTCTCCCTACGGCATCATCTACACCTGGAACTTTGGTGATAATTCATCCATACAGCAGGGGCGTGAACGTAGAGTTCCTCATGCTTACGCTCACAGCGGTTTCTACAATATCTGTGTGAATGTGAACAACACCATTAGCTCGACAGACACCTGCTTGGACGTTATCGTCTATGAGGACGTTAAGGGCTTGGAGGTGATGTCATCTGCTCCCACAGAACGCAACACGCCTACCACTGTCACGGCAAGTCTGGAAGCAGGCAACAATGTAACTTGGAGCTTTGACATGGGTGATGGAACGGTGCAAACGGGTATGGAACCCAAAGTTGAATATACTTACAGGAAAGATGGAAACTATACGGTCAATGTCACCGCAACGAATGCTGTGAGCTCTCATTGGGTGACAATACCTGTTGAGGTGTTTGTGCTACAAGTGTTATCGCTAGAACCTTCGGGTTGCATTCAAGAAAACAGAGAGGTACGCTTCTATGCATTTGTGTCAGGGAACGCTTCGGGACATCAGTACGTGTGGAGTTTTGGTGACGGAAGCCCCAACGAAACTCAATACGGAACGCCGATGATAACGCACTTGTACGTTAAAAGTGGCGAGTACCATCTCTCGTTACTTATGTCGAGTGAAGCCAACAAAGCAAATTTTTACACGAGGATCTGCGTCCAACCTGAACTCACAACAGTGTCTTTGTTCCCTCTGAGAACACACATCAAACTTGGTGAGGAGAGCAGATTTACAGTAGCTGCCTTCCCGGAATTTAACTACACCTACGTATGGGATTTTGGAGTGCTTGACTCAAGAGGTCCTGTTCGGGGTGGCAAGGAGATGGTCTTTACATTCAAGAGTCCTGGGGAATATCTGGTCACGGTTACTGCTCTCAACAACATCTCCCGTATCAACGACTCTGTTGTAGTCGTGGTGCAACAATCTGTCGGGTTTTTGCTGATCAGCCATAATGGGGATAAAGAGAACAATCTTTCTTTACACCAAGAATATGCATTCAAGGCATCTTCAGACTCTGAAAATGCTGTCTACATCTGGGATTTTGGAGATGGGACTAGACTTAATGGGACAAGCGTATCACACGCTTACAATTCCTCGGGCAAGTTTAACATCAGTGTTACAGGCAAGAATGAAGTGAGTGAGACCAAAAATGAGAGTTCTGTTGTGGTCCTGGCCCCAATCAAAGGACTCTCGGTAAATGCCAGCCTTGTCAATGTCCCTTTGAACACTTCCGTCCACTTTGAGGCACATCTCGACCAAGGAGATGGTGTTAGGTACTCCTGGATTCTTTGTGACCGGTGCACGTCTATCCAAGGCACTCACACCATGTTCTATACGTTTCGCTCCGTTGGGACTTTCAATGTCATCGTTACTGCAGAGAACGACATCAGCACTGTTCAGGCAAGCATTTCCATCTTCGTGCAACGTGAGTTGGAGGGCTTGCAGATAGTGGCTGATGAGCTTATTAACGGATGCTGTTTTGCAACCAACCGTGTCCTTCACTTGCAAGCCTCATTAAAAGAGGGCACCAACATGACCTTCAGCTGGAACCTTCTGAGGGAACATGAGAACCATGACTCTAACCTTACAGGCAAGACCATAGACCTCAATTTTTCTACCCCAGGTCCTTGTGATGTGCTCCTCAAGGCAACCAACTTACTTGGCCAGCTGGCTGTGAACAAAACTATTGAGTTTCTGGATCCCGTGAGGGAACTTGTCCTTGGGATTTCACCAATCCCTGCTGCAGTAAATTCCATGATAAACATGACAGTATCTGCAAGTTTTGGGACAGACCTCCATTACAGATGGTGGGCAGATGGTGAACTGTTAACATCTGACATGTCGTCCATCGCTCACCGTTTCGGAAGCGCAAGTTTGAAACTAGTTAAAGTGGAGGTTTCCAACAAGGTCAGCTCGGAAACAGTCTCAAAGTTGATCAGCATTCAAGAACCAATCACGGGATTGACTTTCGTCGCCACAAATGTTACAGAGTACTTTGTAGCCTCAGGGGACAATGTTACCCTGCGTGGAGAAACACAGATGGGATCCAGTATTTCGTGGATGTGGCTACTGCCAGATAACACTAAATCGAACCAGCGCACCACTTCCTACATCTTCCCCAAACCGGGAATGTTCACTGTCGCTTTGAATGCCACTAATGACATCAGCAGAGACACATACTCACGTGACTTTACTGTTCAAGACCGTATCCAGGGTCTGGAGCTCAAAGCCAGCAAACAGATTGCTGCAGTTGGTGAAAACGTTGAGTTTACCATTTCAGTCTTGTCTGGAACTTCAGTTAATTTCATCCTGAGCATTAGTGGTGATGCAACTGTCGTTCTGAACAATCAAACCTACATCCACCAGTTCACTAGTGTGGCGAAGTACTATGTCAACCTTACTGCTCACAACCAAGTGAGTTCAGAACGAAGGACTCTGCACATTGAAGTCATGGAGCCTGTGACTAAGTTGACTATACAGGACTGCTGTGATGCCGCTATACCCGTTGGCGTACTTAGGACTTACGTAGCATCTACGCCGACACGTGAGCCGCTGACCATTCTGTGGACCTTTGACCTTCATCATGGTCAGAAGATTTCTCGAGTTGGCAAGTCAATGACATATGCACCAGAACAGCCAGGCAACCTCACCATATTCCTTAGAGCATTCAATTCTCTGAATGGATTGAATGTGACCAAGGTTATACGAGTTCAGAACAGTATCAGGTCAGCCACCTTGAATGCTGATCCAAGCTACACTTTCGTCAACAAGACGGTCAGCTTCCATGTGGTAATCACTCCTGTTTCCACTCCAGCAACATATCAGTGGGACTTTGGAGATGGTACTTCTGCAGTTGTCACAACTACACCTTCTCTCAGTCATATCTACATCCTTCCTGGTCACTATTTGGTGCGAGTTAATGTCAGTAACCTGGTGAGCTGGGTCACAGCACAGGTTGATGTCAACATCTTGGTCCTGAAGTGCGACGAACCAGAAGTTCAGATTATTCAAGCTCCACGACTCGCCATCTGGCGTTACCAGCCAGCCTTGGTAGAGGCCAACGTAAACTTGAAAGGCTGTGGCCACTATGGAGTAGGGTACCTTTGGGAGATCCTTACCTCCCCTCGCTGTCAGGATGATGACAAGAAAGGTCCACCACCGTCTAAGGTCCGTCTCCCTCCAGAGGTCAAAGTCCAGAGGCTCCAACTTTCAGTGCCCAAGATGTCGATTTCCGCTGGGAACTATACTCTAGTTTTTTCTCTGTCCTATGAGGGGGTGCCACTACGAAAGGCAGCCTGTATTCAACTTTCAGTCATGTCCAAAAAGCTGGTGCCCATCATCGAGGGTGGTACATACCGTGTGTGGTCCAAAACTCAAGATTTGCATTTGAACGGAGAGAAATCCTACGACCCGAACCTGGGCCCGGAGAACCAGTCCCTGCTCAGCTACCACTGGGAATGTGTGAGCACCTCAAAGGTAATCATGACTGAAATTTCACAGATATATAAAAATAAATGCTTACAATGAAGGATGGCGTGTCCAGTCCTGCTTTGGGAGGGCTACCTTCCTCGCTTTAGCTCCAACACATCTGCCTGGAAGTTTCTACTGATCCTGGAGCTAAACTCTGCTAGAAATCCGCTCTCCAGGAGCAGGACTGGACATCCCTGATTTAAGCTGTAAAATAGCAATATATTTAAGAACTAATGTTGCTTCTAATATGTGAAGGACTTTGTTGATGACTGTTCATTCACTGCTCAAGTGTTTTAATTTGAACGACCCAGTTTGAGAGGGTTTTTCTTCTGGAAATGATCAGTGGATGAAAAAGTAAAATAAACATTGTGTTTGAGAGAGAGTTGGAGAGTTTAAAGCAATGAACGATCAAGTGCTTTTGTGCACTGAGCTCATTGAGAGCTGAGAACTCTTAACAGATATGTTAACGTGTGAATTTGAGAGAAAAGTTCTGGTATTAGAGGCTTAAATTTGCACACAGCTACTCGGAAAGATAAAATATGTCAAGTATGAGCCACAAACGTGGATGTTTGGGTGGTGTATACTTGAGATCAGTTACATAACTAGCAGCAGATAAACTCAGCATTCCTTCGAGTTCTCCCAGCCTATCAGAATCAGTGCTGGAGGGGAGCTAGAGATTCCTGCTTTTTATTAAAACATTTTATCATTGACAGAAATTCAAAGGAATATTGTATTAGGTATAATGAAATATTTCAAGCCCCACTGGCACCAAAAAAATAACACTTAAGCCACTTTAAAAATGTATGAATGCCACTGCATTAGATAATAAAATAAAAAACCAAGTGGCATTTATTTTAAAGGAAACACAAGCACACCCTTTAAGCAAAATGTGTCTCAAAACAACATTTTTAGATACTAAATGGTAAAGCAGTAGATTTATTGTCCAAACTGAAGACCAAAAGTACACTTTGTGGGTGTCAAACATGTATAGTGCATAGTCAGTGATTAAAATGCTATTAGAAAAACTCATTAGGTGAAGTCATTAAACAACAAAGTTACCCAAACTTGTTTGATGATTTTGCTCTTGTGTTGCATATCCTGAGGCAGGTAAATGAGTTGATTAATTACCATCTGTTGTGATTCTCTCTTTCAACTTCACCCTGCAGGGCCCGGCTCACTGCTCCACTTTGCATTTCGGGTTGGGTCCGAGCGACCCGGTTCTGGGAATCTCTGGTTCTGAACTAGAGGTAGATGTTGAGTATACCTTTCGCCTGACCGTCAGCAAAGAAGGCATGACCCCAGAGTCCACGAACCAAACGGCGAGTGCTCTTAATATAGATTACTGCAAGCGTTTCATTCTTGCCTTACATTACGAAAAGTATCTCATCACCAGTGTTGGGGGTAACACATTACAAGTCATGCGAGTTACGTAATATTTGTACTTTTTCCAAGCAACTAGTAAAGTAACGCATTACTTTTTAATTGACAAGAAAAGTTACTTTTTTCAAATAAGTAACGCCAGTTACTTTTCCCCCCATTTATTGATTAAAAGCTCTCCTGTCCCCATGTTGAGAGAAATCGGGAGAAAGATGTTAGTTCTAGAATAAATGTGAACATGCATTAATACATCTCACTCACAAAAAACAGATTCAGTATTCCTCAAAATAAATAAAAACAGTGAAATTCAACTCAGAATATGACGCAAGCCTGCAATAATTAAATGTTAAATAATACAAATGTCCTTTATGCATTTAATCCCATTTTATTAATGATGTCTTTGCTGCCGACCTTTGATGATCCAATTCAACCATACTAATAAGCAAAAATTACTCAAGATAATCTAACATTTGTTTTCCTTTTTTTTTAATTGCTGAAGAGATGACATTTTTTTTCTTCTGTGGTCTACTGTACAGACGTGAATTTACTTTTCTCAAAGCCTGAGGCTTTTGGTGTGAAAAGGCTTTTACATTTGCCAAAAATAGAACTTTTTATATTAAAAACAAACAAGCAAGCCATGCCCAGATTTAAAAAGTAATGCAAAACTAAAGTAACGCATTACTTTCCATAAAAAGTAACTAAGTAACGCAATTAGTTACTTTTTTAGGGAGTAACTCAATATTGTAATGCATTACTTTTAAAAGTAACTTTCCCCAACACTGGTCATCACATTTTAATTCTTTGTATTTTAATCTTTTAAGCTATTTTTATCTTTTTTGTGCATGGAAAAACTATTTTATTCTAAAACTACCTGCTGTTCAAGCATGCACCGAGTAGAGCTCAGTCATATTTTAATGAAGTCATTCTCATTCTTTTCAGTGCAAACACACCTCTTCTATGTAAACTAGGCTCATTAAAGAATACTAATTATCCCCAATCAAAAACTCAGGCCATTTTGAATGGCGCAATTAACGCCACTCAGTTACCGCCCCATGAAAAGCTGGACAGATTTTAATTTAAGAGAAACACTTGTTTACATGTTCTAGCAATCATGACCACAGGAAATCATCAAATGATGAACAAAAGCACATCCTCCACCATCTCATTACTCAAAACCGGCCTGCAAGATGTGGAATTGTGTCTTTTGGGGGGGTGTATTTGTGCTTTTACCTGATATGCATACTTTCAATAGTGAAGCGTGAGAGAAAACAATGTGGTGCATACAAATGAGCAAAGTTACGAATGGTTGCTATTCACTGTTAGCGCTTCCCACCTTTTTGTTTTGTTCTACAGCATTCAAATTAGTTGCTCTCATCATTACAGAGTATTCATTCTTATTTAGCATACTCTACGTATAGCTATAATTAACTGATCTGAACAAAGGTTAATTACGTAATTCAAAGCATAATTTACCTTCCGACCTTCAACATTGTAAGCTACATGTGAAAGCCTGACATGATACGAGTTTTGAATTAGAATGTACGTGTATGAAAATAATTTCACTCACTGAACTGAAATGGTCTGACGGACACTGAGAGGAATATTTCATGAGATTTAACTTTGAAGGTCTGATTGCTTTGGGAACATGATTAAACCAATTACAATGTTGTTAGAGTCACAAGAAACTCTATTGACCCCTACAGTCCTTTTATTACTTTATATATCCATTATTCCTGTGTCACGTTCTGTCTCAGCACTAACATTGTTAATAGTTGACGGTCAATAGAAAATGGTCAATAGAATGGTGAATAGAAAACATAATTGCAAAGCTTAAAGTTTGTTTCCTCTCTGTTCTTCTGGTTATAGGTGTGGGTGCAAAGCGGTCGCATCCCGATGGTGTCGCTGGAGTGCGTGTCGTGCAAAGCTCAGTCTCGCTACGAGATCAGTCAGAGCTCTTATGTGTACCTGGCTGGCACCTGCATTAACTGTCAGAGCTCACACAGAGGGGTGAGAGCAAACCTTACATGCACAGCCCACTCATGACACTTCATCATCAATCTCAGGGTTGCTATCAAACCACTGTTGCCTATGGGAAAGTGCGGAATGCAAAAATAATTACTTTTAAAGTAGGTTTTCACAAATACTCCCTGCTGTTCAGGGTTCTACGCTTACTTTTCTCTTACTTTTCATAACTTAAAAAATGTAGGAACACGTTTAGGAATCAAAATTTCAGGAGCACCTTTTAATCAATAATCAAAAAATCTGATCCAAAAATTAGCCTTTCCATTACAAGGTGATATTTAACTCCTTAAAGGAGAAGTCCACTTCCAGAACAACAATTTACAAATAATGTAGTCACCCCCTTGTCATCCACGATGTTCATGTCTTTCTTTTTTCAGTCGTAAAGAAATTGTTTTTTGAGGAAAACATTCCAGCATTTTTCTCCATATAATGGACTGATATGGTGCCCCGATTTTGAACTTCCAAAATGCAGTTTAAAACGATCCCAGATGCAGTTGTAAACGATCCCAGCTGGGAAAAAAGGGTCCTATCTAGCGTAACGATCAGTTATTTTAATAAAAATAATACAATTTCTATACTTTTTAATGCCAAACGCTCGTCTTGTCTTACTCTGGCTGAACTGTTTTTGTTCCGGTTCATGACAGTTAGGGTATGTCGAAAAACTCCCGTCTCATGTTCTACCTCAACTTCGAAATCGTCCTATATCGCTGTTTTACCGTTTTGTTAAGGTTGTTTAATCTTCTTTGCATGTTCACTTTGCAAAGACTGGGTCGGTACTTCTGCAGTGATGTAGGATGATTTTGAAATGATTTTTGAAGTTGAGGGAGAAAATACGGTCGGTGTTTTTCAACATACCCTCACTGTCTTGAACCAGAATACACAGAGTTCAGGGAGAGAAAGGCAAGATGAGCGTTTGAGATTAAAAAGTATTTCAATTGTATTTTTTTAATAACAATAGCCGATCGTTTCTCTAGATAAGACCCTTCTTCCTCGGCTGGGATCGTTTACAACCACATTTGGGATCGTTTGAAGCCGCATTTAAACTGCCTTTTGGAAGTTTAAAATCAGGGCACCATATCAGTCCATTATATGGAGAAAAATGCAGAAGTGTTTTCCTCAAAAAACAATTTCTTTACAACTGAAGAAAGAAAGACATGAACATCTTGGATGACAAGGGGGTGAGTAAATTGTATGTGAATCTTTGTTTTGGAGCTAGACTTCTCCTTTAAAGTGATTTTACAGGGGAATTTTGTTTTTACCTTTGTAATGGCATTTTTTAACTTTATTAAAAGTATGTCATCTTTTATGTCAATTTTAAAAAATATATATATATATTTTTAAGCTTTTTAAAATTTCTAATTAAAACAACAGAATAAGAACAAGTGGAATAAGTTACCAGTCAAATGAAATCAGTATTAACAAAATTAATTTGTACTACAGAAATGGCACAGAAGAACACAAAAGTGGCTTGTAGGTGTATTTTCATGTTTAATGAGTGCAATCAAATTCATAAATTCATGTTGAGATTAATGTTTTAAATATAAAAATATATAAAAATTTAAATACAGAAATATTAAATGATTGAAATAACTGAAAAGATATTTTAAAAGTGAAACTAAAACTCCTAGTAGGTGGCAGTAAGCCACTGATTTGTTTATTGAATCATTCATTTGATTCGTTTGAATGGCTGATTCATTCAGGAACAAAGCAAGTGACTGTCTTTATGAATGGGAAATTGAATCATTGACTCACTAGATTCATTTTAAACGCACGTTCATTCACAAACAAAACAACGCTGCGTTTGAATGGAGATGCACAGTGGCTCAGTTGTGACTTGTTTCAGACTATTTTTGATGACGAAATAGAGTCAGACAATGTAAGTCACTTAATAGTAACTTCTTGTTCATCTGACTGTTGTATTAAATCAATCTCATTTACAAACTCCCTTAAAAATCATTTAAAGCTGTCACTCATCTTAGTTCATTGCGATCTCACAAAGTTCCTTTATAATCAACGAAGCTCTACACTGCAAAATGACTCTTATTTACACTCTCTCCACACTTTGTTTATGAAAAGATTTGTGAGATATGTCTGTGATACATTACTCAACATTGCAAAAACACATAGAAACCTTTGAAGCTCCTCTCAGTGCAAACACAAATATGCTGATCGGGTCAGTCGCACATGGTGCTCCTAAATATTTTTTCATAGTTGCACGCATTAGTTTTCCATCCCAAATGCAACTGAAATGGTCATACTGTAGAGCCCTGCTGTTTCGGGCAGGTCAGGATGCGCAAATAGATTACTTAAGGACATCATGGAATCAAAATTTGACTTTCCATGTCTCTTCATTTTTTGGCCAGGGATAGCATTTTGATTTCTTTATCTTTTAGCTTTCCAAAAAACATGGAAAGCATGATATAATTTGTCCCTAAGATTAACACCGTCCTCATCGAATCTGAATGTTGGGAATGACATATTTGGATTTTGTGAGTCACTCATGCTTTATTTATTAGAGGAAATATGCCGTCATAATTTATTGAAGAGCTTTACATGGAGAGATAGCAGCATGATGTCATGCTCTTTTTTTTTTTTCACAGGCATTCCTCATGCTTTTTTCCCGACCTGCTTTCTCTAATGTTTAGACTGAGACTCGAGTGATGTTATGGTTATGGGAACCAGAGGGAGGGGAAACCTGAGTTTGAGTATGGGGTGATGTCATCATCATGATGTGATGTGTTCCACTGCATTAGCCGTTAACGGCATGCCAAACCTCGTTAAACACGCACAGACGTTTGCTTGGTGACCGAGCGGTCAAACACTGATCCCCTTGGTCTGGTTCCTGTGAGCGAGAGACAGTAAATATTATGGTACAACTCACAGATGCTTATCTAGCGGTTCAAACACTCAGTCTGAGATGAGTGCGGATCGATGGTGAAGGAGGTCACTGCAAGGTTACTGAAAAACCTGTTCAGAGCTCATTAAAACAATTTAAAAAAATTAATAATATTATTTATATTTAATATTAGTTTTTTGTATATAATTTTTGTATAAAGAAATTATACAATTAATAAAAAAAATTGTATATTATTTTATATTAATATTAACTAGAAATTTAAAATGAGAATTATAGAGAATTGAGAAAATATATGAGAATTATATAATGTTTAAAATGTAATTATACATCTATGACTGATATTTAATAAAACTAACTAATATTTAGATTTATTAATTAATTTTGATAATCTGCTCTGTTAAAATGCATGAAACTAAAAACATTAAAATGGCATGGAATTACACAACCGTTCCTAAAGCCGTTAACATTTTTTGTAACTACATAAAAGTTTATATGTAATAAAAATGTTTTTAAATGCTTTGAGTGTTTATTATTAATATAAACATTAATATATATTTTTTATACTTTTTAAACGTATAACAATGTAGTTGTATTCAAAAAATGTTTATTATTTTAAAGAGAATTCTTCAGTTAATATAATACATTTAATTTTAACTGGCACATTTATTTAATAATTCACTTTAATATAAAGAAAATATTTTAATAACTAATTCTAAAATTATAATTAAAATACTACTATTTAAATAAAATTTAAAGAATTTTAAAAGTAAATGCAATGCTTTTAATTCGTTGATGTGATAATTTTGTACCTACAATTAAATTATATAATAAATTTAAAACATTTTAAATTGTAATGTATTTTAATAATCTGTTAATTTAAATAAATACAGAAATATATATAAATGACATGGAAATGCAATGCCTTTTTTTAGTAGTGTCAGTTATTACTTTTTTTATACCTTTTTTAATAGTAGTGTCATTTATTAATGTAATTTTTCATTTGAAAATGTGACATAATGCACTTAATTTAATTTAATAATTCACTTTAATTTGATATATTTAAATTAGTGCTGTCAAATTGTTAATTATAATTAATCGCATCCAAAATAAAAGTTTTTGTTTACACAATATATTTATGTGTACTGTGTATTTATTATGTGTAATTTATTATGTATATATAAAAACACACAAACATGCATGGATATATTTAAGAAAAATGTTATGTTTATATATTACATATATTTATATATAATATTAATTATGCAAACTATTTACAAAATATTTTCACAATACATGTATTTTATGTGTGTGTATTTATATGTACGTAATAAATATACACAGTATACACACATATATTATGTAAACAAAAACTTTTATTTTGGATGCGATTAATCGTGATTAATCATTTGACAGCGCTAATTTAAATATTTAATTAAGTCAACATTAATATGGAAATGACATGTAAATATCACTGACGTGTCCTCTGTCTGTTGTTGTTGTTAGCGGTGGACGGCGATGACCGGCGGGAACGAGACGCTGGTGCTGGATCTAAACACCACCACCACGGGCAGTGACAGCATGAACCTGGTCCTGAGACAGGGCATCCTCCGAGATGGAAACTCCTACATATTCAGCCTCCATGTGACCGATGACAGCATGGACCGTGAGGGCGTGGCCTACATCGAGCTCCACCCCAACCTGCCGCCAGCCGGTGGGACATGTTCTCTGTGGGCGGATGGTGACGGGCCTCAGGTGCGCACGCTACTGGAGAGAGTGCACTTCAACTGTTCAGGTGAGACTGGAGAAGAAGGACTTCATGTAGGATCCTGAGAAAGTGCAATGCTGAACAATCACATCTCGTTTTCAGGTTATACTGATATGGATGAGACTGAGTCTCCGCTGGTCTATAGTCTGCTGGCGCTGCGCTGCTCTGGGCTGTACTGCGAGGAGTTCTGTGTCTATAAAGGCACAAGTCCAGAACATGCGGCCTTCCTGCCGCCTGGCTTCAGCTCGGCCCAGTACCAAGTAACTGCGATTGTCATGGTTGAGGACCACCAGGGGGCGACAGTTATGGCCCGTAACAAGTAAGACACAGTTTGGTGTAAAGACTTCACGTGTTCCCTTCTTAGCTGCCAGTGTTGTGAATGGTTTGTAATGCATGTGTCAGGACGATGAAGGTGGTGCTGCCGGCGGTTCCTGACGGATTCAGCTGTCTCCCTCACTGGCTCAGCAATCTGACCGACTCCACCCTGAGAGAGCTGCTCC
Organism: Cirrhinus mrigala; assembly: GCA_036247105.1. NCBI lineage: Eukaryota > Metazoa > Chordata > Actinopteri > Cypriniformes > Cyprinidae > Cirrhinus > Cirrhinus mrigala. The sequence continues at coordinate 8,426,122 of CM070007.1, forward strand.
GTCAGGGAGATTCACAGAGAGTACGGGAGCTCTCGCTCGCTCTCATCACTGTCCTCAATGAGGTGAGACCCACTGTCTGCCTATGTCAACTGTCAACTATCTGTATCTATCCATCTGTCCATCCGTCGTCTGTTTTTTGGTCTGGTTATATATAACAGACTACATACTCAACATTTGCCAGACTACATAATAGAATATATACTCAACTATATACTAGACTACATAAGACTATATACTGAACTATTTACCAGACTATATACAAGACTATATAACAGACTATATACTCAACATATACCAGACTACATAACAGACTATATACTAAACTATATACAAGACTACATAACAGAATATATACTGACCTATATACCAGACTACATAACAGAATATATAACAGACTATATACTAGACTACATAAGACTATATACTGAACTATTTACCAAACTATATACAAGACTATATAACAGACTATATACTCAACATATACCAGACTACATAACAGAAAATATACCAGACTATATACTCAACTATATATATGACTGCATAACAGACTGCATACTGAACTATATGCCAGACTATATAACAGAATATATACTCAACTATATACTAGACTACATAAGACTATATATTGAACTATTTACCAGACTATATACAAGACTATATAACACACTATATAATCAACATATACCATACTACATAACAGACTATATACTAAACTATATATAAGACTGCATAACAGAATATATACTGAACTATATACTAGACTATATAACACTATATAGCAGGCTATATACTAGACCACATAACATATACTGACCTGTATACCAGACTACATAACAGAATATATAACAGACTATATACTAGACTACATAAGACTATATACTGAACTATTTACCAAACTATATACAAGACTATATAACTGACTATATACTCAACATATACCAGACTACATAACAGAATATATACTGAACTATATATTAGATTATATAACACTATATAGCAGGCTATATACTCAACTATATACTAGACCACATAACATATACTGACCTATATGCCAGACTACATAACAGAATATATACCAGACTATATACTCAACTATATATATGACTGCATAACAGACTACATACTGAACTATATGCCAGACTATATAACAGAATATATACTCAACTATATACTAGACTACATAAGACTATATACTGAACTATTTACCAGACTATATACAAGACTATATAACAGACTAAATACTCAACATATACCAGACTACATAACAGACTATATACTAAACTATATACAAGACTGCATAACGGAATATATACTGAACTATATACTAGACTATATAACACTATATAGCAGGCTATATGCTCAACTATATACTAGACCACATAACATATATACTGACCTATATACCAGACTACATAACAGAATATATACTGAACTATACCATACTATATACTGAACCATATACAAGACTATACAACAAACTATATACTGAATTATATACCAGACTATACATACTATATGGCATATAGTACATAACAAACTATATACAGAACTATGTAGCAGACTAAATAACAGAATATATACTGAACTATATACCAGAGTATACAACAGACTATATACAAAACTATATAGCAGACTACATAACAGGCTAGATACTGAGCTATATACCAGACTATAACAGACTACATACAAAACTATATACTGGACTACATAACAGACTATATACTCAACTATATACCAAACTATATAACAAAATACATACTAGACTATATAACAGACTATATACAAAACTATATAACAAACTACATGACAGACAAGATAATGAGCTATATACCAGACTATAACAGACTATATAATGAACTGTATATATACTGAAATCTATCTATCTATCTATCTATCTATCTGTTCTGTGTGTCTGTCTGACTTTCAATTATTCATCTCTCCATCTGTCCATCATGTCTTTCTCCGTGTGCTCATCCTCTCGTGTGTTTCTGTGTGTGTGTCAGTATGAGCAGGGTGTTTCCCACAGACGTGAGCGTGTGTCTAAGGCAGAGCGTCAGTATCGAGTGAGCGTCAGAGGTAACATCACCAGAGCGCTGACATCACTGGACCTCACCACCGTCAGTGACATCCAGCAGACATCAGCGGCGCTCGCACAGTGCACGGTGAGACGAAACACTCCATATGGCTTCAGCAGCAAAGTCTGAATCTGAACTACTTCAAAGACATGTGACACATGACCAGTCAAAGGGTGAAAGTTAATAAAATCTACCTTGTGTGTGTTTGCTTGCAGGCTGTGAGTCGAGAGTTTGTGTGTGAAGAGTGTCAGAACAGCACTCTAGACAAACTGGAGTCGATGTTAGAGATCCTGCAGAACGACACTAAACAGGGCACAGTCACCCCAACTGAGATAGCAGACAACATCCTCAATATCATGGGTAACACACACACACACACACACACATATTCAGACTCCAGTGAGACACCCAACAGAATTGCATCCATTTCATGGCTGGGTTATGCTAACACAGTCACAAACAAACAAACAACGCCAGAGGCAACAAGCTGTTATGATTCATTTGTTTACATGTTTTCATTTTTCTCTTATCTGACTAAATCTTACCTAAACTGAATCTTAAGTATAAAATTGCTGTCAAAAAATTTAGTTTAAATAATTCTAAAGAAAATACATTAAAATATTTTATTGAAATGCCCCTAACCTGTATTTAATTATTAATAATGTTAAAATTATCCTTCTGATTACAAGATCTGTTTCTCAAGATTAATGTTTTTATTCATTGAAAGTATATTATATTATATATTATATTATGTTACTGATTTACTCATCTATCATGAAATGTCTTTAATTTATCTTAATTTTGGGGCTTTTAAAATGTTTTTAAAATTGCCTTTCTGTTTAAAATATTTGTATATTTTTATTTTAATTAAATCTTATTCAATATTAATATCTATTTTAATTAATACAAAAATATATATTGTATTATATTATGTTACTTATCTGCCACAAGAATTGTTTATATTTGTCTTTATATTATTTGTAATCATGTTATGGTTTTTCTCAGCAGTGTGATTAATTAAAATGAATTCAGTTGATTTATCGACAAATAACTTTTTTTTTTTCTGCGAATGTCTTTGATTTGTCCGCATTTTGGGCCATTAGTTTTGTATAGCTCTATTTTAATATAATATAATATAATATAATATAATATAATATACTTTTTATAAATTAAAATGCTATATTATATTATTATGTTATTCCACAAAAGTTTTTATTTATCTTCATTTGATTTATCTTTATGTTGTTGTTTTTTTTTTTTAGCAGCGTAATTAATTATATTTAATTCAGTTGATTTATCAACATGCAACTCAATAAGTCAACTTTTTTTTTTTTTAATTGATAACCACATTAAATCAAACTCTAATCAGTCTTAAAACACATATTTCACTCCTCTTTTTGGTCTTTCATGGAGCCTTTTATCCTGTTCCTGCTGCTTTTCAATGTTCATCCAGTCAGTAAATCAAACCTCCACACTGTTTCCTCCCTCAGGTGACCTGATCCACCAGGTGAGCCAGGCTGCCTCCTCTCCACCACCGGAGGCCGAGGATCGCGAGGACCGAGGTCTTTCCCAGCAGCCTCCACATATCTTAGAGGAGCAGCAACATCACCCGCTGCGGGTGGCCGCTAAAGCTTACACCCTGTCCTCCGTCCTCATGAGAATCCTCATGCTGGGCCGCGTCCTCAACGAGGAGCCCCTGATCCTCCGCGGGGCCGAGATTGCAGCCGCCGGCAAACGCGCCGACCCACAGAGTCTGCTCTGCTATGGTGAGAGCGACGCGCCCGAGTGCCAGCGCTTCTCCATCCCTCGAGCGTTCAACAACAGTCTGGGACGGGCAGCGGGGAGCGCTCTGGCACCCAACAGCGAAGACGGCATCGTGCAGCTGTTGTTCCAAGTGGAGCCCAATCCGTTTCCGTTCAACTACATCGCCAATTACACCGTGTCGACGGAGGTGGCATCCATGGAGTTTCGCACTGTAAACGGCACGCAGATTCCCATCTCGGATCTGGACGACAGCCATGCCATAACAGTTGCTGTTAATAACAGCAGTGTGGGTAGGCTGGACGCTAACGGATTGGAGGCCATCCTGCCGCCGGCGGGAGCCGAAAACATCAGCCGCTGCGGTTCAATCATTGTGAGGGTGAGCACGAGGAACACCAACCGACAAGCGGGAATCTACGTCCAGCTCAACTTCACCGTATTAGACGGTAAGATGCCCAACACAAGAAAAAGGGGGAGCCACTAAAAATACAGAAATTAATACTTTTATTTAGCAAGGATGCTTTAAATTGATCAAAACTGATGATTAAGACATTTATAATGTTACAAAAGATTTCTATTTCAGATAAGTGCTGTTCTTCTGAACTTTCTGTTCATCAAAGAAACCTGAAAAAATTCTGCTCAGCTATTTTTAACATAATAATAATAATAATAATAATAATAATAATAAACATTTTTTGAGCAGGAAATCAGAATATTAGAATGATTTCTAAAGGATCATGTGACTGGAGTAATGATGCTAAAAATTCAGCTTTGAAATCTCAGGAATAAATTACATTTTAAAATATATTCAAATAGAAAACTGTTATTTTAAATAGTAAAAATATTTAAAAATGCTAGTGTTTTTGCTGTATTTTGGATCAAATAAATGCAGGCTTAAAAAAGTGAATATGTAAAAAATAAAAATAAAAAATATTATTTTAATATTATTTAATTATAAGATTATGTATCTGCGATAAGCGCTTCTATGATCGTTTTTTCCCGCCACAAAATTGTGGATTTAGTTTTTCTTCCTGTTAAAAACGTGCTATGATAAAATGATATCTGATCAGTATTTATAAATCTGAATGAGAAAATATTATGAAATGTCCAAAAATAAAGAAACAAATGTATTTCATGATAATTATTAATAAAAGACATTCAGTCGGCACCCAGTGTTATCTTAGTATTGTTTGTGATTATAGTCATTTTTAATATTTTAAAATAGCTTTTATTTATTTATTTATTTAGGTTTTAGTAAATTGGTAATATGCTTTTGTCAATTTTATTAGTTTTTTTTTTAAATAATTCTGTTAACCTAAATTTAATTTTTAAATGAAATGAATTCACTTTCATAATTCTGGTTTAAGTTTTTCACCTAATATTTATATTTGTATTTCATATAAGCTTTATATCAGTTACTCCCTTCAGGTTTAATTTAATTTTTCAAAATATATAGAGTATGTGTGTGTATTTCTATATACACATAATAAATAGTATAAACAGTATACACACATATTATGTACACAAAAACTTTTATTTTGGATGTGATTAAACGTTTGACTGCACTAAAGTATAAAATATGATAAAGTATAAATGTATATATAGTAATGTATTGTAAAAGTCAACTTTATTTCTCCTCATCGAAGGTGAAATAGCATTTTCAGGAAAATTCATCCTCTATTTGAGTGTCTTTTGTTTTTATTTATCTCTTAACACCTATTTCTTTTCGTCGATTTGTCCTCAGATTCTCCAGAAAAGTGGGAATTGGATCCAGTCATCACAGCCTATCTGCACACCTCCGAATGGCCCAATGAATACAACAGCACTGACAGGAAACACATCGCACTCAATATGACACGGGGGCGGGACCTGGACCACCGACTCTACACTTTCTTCCTGTCTCCGAAGTAAGAGGCGTCATAAATAAAGCCTTTGCTAATGTTTTGATGTTTCTCTCTGTTGTGTATGGCTGAATAATATCAGAAGTGCTTGTTGATGGAAGGCCGTTCATGTATAATAAATGATGTGTTTGGAAGCGGGTGGCTCTTTTGTTTGTTAAAATAAACTTCAGCCGCCACAGGAGAACCTGCTGAGTGACTCATTCATTAATATCATCAGTGATGATGAGTGTTTCACAAAACACACAGAGAGTGGCTCATCCTGCCAGATATAAAACTCTAAATAATTCATTTTGTAAATTACGTTTTTGATCTTCAGCCAATAAAATAAAAGCATTTGTGATTACGCACTAATAAACACAAATTCATTATTTTACTTTTAATTTCCGTTCTCCGCCAGGTCCTATGACACCACGCGCGATCACTTCATAAATGTGTCCACGGGCTGCGCCGCCGACGATCCGGATCTGATCCGGCTGGAGGTGGCCGTCTTCACGTCGCTGTGTCAGTATTTCAGCGAGAGCGCCAAACAGTGGCGGACGGACGGCATGGATCCGCTTCCCGAGACCAGCATGGGCCGAGCCGTGTGCCGCACTCATCATCTCACCGCTTTCGCCGCCAGCCTGTTCGTTCCTCCTGACGCCGTCTCCTTCATCATTCCTGTAAGCATTACAACTGAACTCTGTGGACATTTTTTGTTTTTCTTTTATTTTTTTTACAATAAAATTAACCTTCCTTCTGTCCAGACTTTGTGGCAGTGGTTCTTTAAAATAGTTTATAAATATGTGTCATAATTTCTTCCTTTTTTTTTTTTTTTTTACATTTTAAATGTATATTATATTATATTATATTATATTATATTATATTATATTATATTATATTATATTATATTATATTATATTATAGTATAGTATATTATAGTATATTATATTATATGTGTCCCAGAACCACAAAACCAGTCATAAGGTTCAGTTTTGTGAAATTAATTGATTTTCATATCATAAGATGACTAAATAAGCTTTCCATTGATGTATGGTTTGTTAGGATAGGACAATATTTGGCTGAGATACAGCTTTTTGAAAACCTGTAATCTGAGGGTGCAAAAAAATCTAAATATTGAGAAAATCTCCTTTAAAGTTGTCCATATTAATGTTCTTAGCAGTGCATATTACTAATCAAAAATTAAGTTATGATGAGGAAAGTTACAAAATATCTCCATTAAACATGATCTTTACATAATATCCTTTTAAATACATTTTTATTCATTTCATATATAGTTGTTTTATGTTTTATCTATATTATATTATACTTAAAAATACTTAAAGAATAAAAATTAGCATTTTTTTTTTGTTTGTTTTTGTTTTTCGAAAATATATATTTTAAAATCATATTTAATTCAAATATATTCAATATATTTCTAATTAATTCACTTAAATTGAAATATTAATTTCTATTATATTACTAGTACAATATAATAGTATATTAGTAATGTTTTTTTTTATATATTTCTATTTTTCTGAAGTTTAATATATACATTTTTTATACATTTTTATTTTTGTAACTATAGTGTGTGTGTGTATATATAAATATATATATATATATATATATATATATATATATATATATATATATATATATTATTTTTTTTTTTTTTTTTTTTTATAAAACTTTTAAAATCATCCTTCCTTCTCTCCAGATATATAAAAAAAATATTTAGTGGAGTATTCATTTTAAATTATTGATACTGATAATTTTTAATTAATTTGATTATTTTAATTTTCAAAACTTTTAACATCTTTAATGTACAAATTAAACATATTTAACTTATTAACATATTAAACATATTCATTGTACAAATAGATATTTTTAAAATATTATTCATAGATATTGTTATTAAATAAAATATTATTAAAAAATATTTTAAATTATTATTATTATTATTATTATATTAATTTTCTCATTTTAATTTTCAAAACTTTATATTATTGTTATTATGATTTATTTTTTATTATATTATATTATTATATATAATATTAAATTATATAGTGAAGTGTATGGTCTGATGACTGGTTGAAGGGCTAGTAAGTAATAATTCAGTGTCATCTATCTCGTTCATGTCAGCAGCTTCCGGTGACTCGTAGTCTGGTGGTGGTGTTGGTGTGTGTGATCGGACTGCTGTGTTACGCCGTGGCCGGTGCTATAATGCGCAAGCTGGATCAGATGGACCTGAGACGGGCCTCTGTGGTGCCGCTGTGCGGGAAGGACGGTCTGTACAAGTACGAGATCCAGGTCAAGACCGGCTGGGCCTATGGAGCAGGTGAGATCCGGATGTTTCCCAGATCATCAATACGTTAGGAAAGTCTAAACGTCCACTTAGACAGAAAGAAAGAAACCATCCGTACTACATGTAAAGTAACCAGCCTCTGACTAGTTCTGCCTCACTGTATCAAGGTATCTGTTAAGGCTGTGAGATTTTTTTAGATTTTAGTTTTTTTGCTTTCAGTTTTAGTTAACTATAATAACCCTGACTGGTTTGTTTACATCAGTCTCGATTAATAAATTGTCATCAGTTTTATGGATTAGAGCAAAGAATATTTCCCATAATTGTGTCCCTCACTGAACGACTGCCAGTTGTTTCGTTTGAGCTGCAGTCTGAGGTTTCACACAAACGCCTTTATTCCCGCTCCAGGAACCACGGCTCACGTTGGCATCAGTCTCCACGGCAGTGAGAGCCGCAGTGGACACAGACACCTGGACAGCGTCGGCGCGTTCGCTCGCAACAGCCTGGACATTTTCCACGTCGCCTCCGACACCAGCCTGGGCAGCGTGCTGAAGATTCGCGTGTGGCACGACAACAAAGGTACCTGAACGGACCTGCCATAAATAACACTACCAATGTGGAATGAGGCAGATCAGTAAAGACAAAGCCGTCTCTCTCTGTCTGTGTGTCTGTCAGGTCTGTCTCCTGCGTGGCTGCTCCAGTACGTCCTAGTGAAGGACTTGCAGACAGGCAGCAATTATTTCTTCCTGGTTGAGGAATGGCTCTCGGTCGACAATGAGAAAACGGACGGCAGAGTTGAGATAGAGGTGGAAGCCTCAGGTAAAGCCCCGCCTCCTCAGATAAAACAACTGATGTGATTGGTTGGTTCTGGAATGACATGCATAAGATCATGAACATTTAGAAACAAAACAACTTATTTTTTTTTTAATATATACATTTATTTTACAGTACAGTAAAGTTCAATTAAATAATGATTACATATGGGATTTAGGTTATATATAATGTATTTATATTATTTTTATATTTATATATTTGCATTAATTTCTATTATAATTCACAAACACACGCATATATGAGAATATATGAATGAATATTCGTGAATTATTATAAATACAATATCCAAATATAAAAATAATATAAATCAACAGTTATTAATTGTTATACCATATGTAAACTATATAAAAATATAATAAAATAAGAAATAAATAATAAATGCTATAATAATTTTAATATTAAAACATAGGGTACAAAAATGGGGAAAAAAATATAAAGCTTTGTATTTGTAATTCATAAAAAAATGATTAAATTGATTTATTTATTTGTTTTGTTGTTTTTGGAAAAACTAACTTGGATGTTATGGTGTAAATTAAAACAAATGTTACTTGAAAAAATAATACTTTTTAATCACATTTTATCAATCATTTTATATTTTTAATTTCATTAGTTTATTTTTTTTTTCTTTTAAAAATGAATAATTAATTACTCATTTTAAATAAAATATTTTTTATCTTTGTACATGTATGAATTGATATTCACTTCTATTATTTATATTTATATAAATGAATATATGAATTAATATTCATGAATTATTATAAAAACAAATGTAAATATCTAAATATAACAATAATATAAATCAGTTGTTTTAAATTGTTATACCATATCTGAAGTATATATAAATAATATAAAAAAAAGAAATAAATCTAATATTAAATGTTATAATAATTTTTAATATTAAAGAATAGGGTGCACAAATGACAAAAAAAAAAAAAAAAAATATATATATATATATATATATATATATATATATATATATATATATATATATATATATATATATATATATTTGAATATTCATGAATTTTTTTTTAAACTAATATAAATATCAATATCTATAAATATATAAATATAAAAATAATATAAAATATGAAATAAACGATATTAAATGTTATAATAAATTTAATATTAAATAATATTGTACAAAACTGGAAAAAGAATATATAGCTTTAGTATTTATAGCTATATAGCTATAGTATTTGTAATTTGTAAAAAAATAAATTTTAAATACTACTTTTTAATCATATAATCTAATTCATTTGTGAGCTTGCTTTCTGTTAATCCCAAGAAAACGGTAGTCAGAAAGGGCTGTTTGTTAGTTAGACAGCTAGTTAGTACTACTGTTAACAGCCTACTTAGTACAGCAAATGTTCACTTCTGCATCGTGTTCAATTAACTCATCACTCACCGTGCCCAAATGAGCGAAAGACCAGCGCACTGATAACCCGTGCTAAAAGATGGCATTTGCACATCTTCCTGTTGTCTGACCGCCGTGTTTCCTGTGTGCAGAGGAGGCGGAGCTGCGCGACCGGCCACGGATGCTGTCCTGGGAGCTGCAGAGGGCCGTGTGTGAGAGCCACGTGTGGCTGTCGCTTTGGGAACGACCTCCGCGGAGCCCGTTCACGCGGCTGCAGCGGCTCACCTGCTGCTCGCTGCTCATGCACCTCTGCATGCTGGCCAACGCCGTGTGGTACGGCACCGTCACCTACGGCAACAGGTGAAAGCCAGCGGCACCCATGCGGCTTTGTGAAGTTTACTGAGCAATTAAAAAGTCTGATTATGAGTAACTGTGTGAATGTGTGTTTTAGCTCTACGCCGGTGTCTGCTCTGGTGTCTGTGAATGTGGAGACGCTGTGGGCGGGGCTTGTGAGCTGTCTGCTGGTCTATCCTGTCTACCTGCTCGTCTTCTGTCTGTTCAGACTCAGCCGCAGTAAGGTGAGACACGCTCACACACATAATCATCTCCTAAGGAAATCACAGCAGTGATGTGTAAAATTAATAAGTTGTTTTTCTATTAATGATGGTCAGGTTTCTGTGGAGCAGCTTCCTCCTCAGGTGGACCAGGAGTCTCTAGAGATCGATGACTTCCTGGATAACTCGATGACAGGAAGCTCTTTTCTGATGTTGAATGGAATTCCAGGAGAGGTATGTTGGAGTTTGGATGGAGATGTACATAACTAATTTCCACTGATCCACAAACAGAAACCAATACTTACTAACTACTAGTTTTACTTGTTTGTTTATTTTATTTTTCTATTTTTTTATTTGAATATTTACATTTTTATATTAATTATTAATTTACTAATAGAAAAATACATGATTATATTTGTATTTATTTTTATAAATATTTTTTTCTTTTTATTTCATTGGCTTATTTATTTTATAATAATTATTTGTATTTTCTTTTATTAATTAACTAATTATTTACATTTGTACATTTATTAATTGATGTTTATTTTTATTTTCCCAAAAGCTTTGTTTTTGTTTGTATGTCTTATTTTTGTTTGTGTTTTATTTATTTTTGTTTGCGTTTTATTTTTCATTAATTTTTTGTTAATTATTTATGTTCACTTGTTTACCTTTTGTTTTTATAAGTAATGGTTTACATTTGTTAAGTTGTGATTATTTATTTTATTTTTTTATTTATTAACTTTTTAATGAAATATTTGTATTTAGTTATATATATATATATATATATATATATATATATTAGAATATTAATAATAGAATAATTAATTTAATATTTTTATTTAATTTTATAAATCTTTTTTTCATTGGTTTATTTAATTTATAAAAATTATTTTAATTTTTATCTTTTAATTAATTATTTTCTTTATTTTATATCAAATCTTTAATATTTGTAAATTTGTAATAAATTAAATTAAATGTATATTTATTATAATTTTTAAAAACCTTTGTTTGTAGTTTTTTATACTTTATTTAATACATTTTTATATTTGTTCATTAATAGCTTATTTAGTTTACTTGTTTTTTTACTTATTTGTTTTGTTTATAAGTAATGTTTTTACATTTGTTAATTTGTGATTATTTTTTATTTATTAACTTTTTAATGTTATATTTGTATTTATTTTTTTAACTTTTTTATATTTTTATAAAAATGGGTTTGTTTAATTTATTTATTTAATTTTTAAGAATTATTTTTATATTTGTTTTAGTTGTTAATTCAATTATTAGTAAATTTTATTTTACTTATAACTTTTTCTCTATTTTACATTGTTAATTAATTGTATTTTTTATTTTTAAATTATTATAATTATTATATTATATTAGTGTAATCTTTGTATTTGTTTTTTTGTTTTTTTTACATTTTGATGTTTATTAATTTTATTTATTTATTTATTTATTTTATAATAATTATTTTTATCTTTGTAATAGTTGCTATTTTATTTAAAAAGGCTTCTTTCATCTCTTTATCTAGTCTGTCGTTGTGAATTACCATGAATATATTGTTGATGTACATTTCTTAGCATAAAGCCAATTGCTAAATGAATAAATGTGTAAACATATATATATTAATTGCTGAAATTTGAATATTCTATTATAAACATTGCTAATATATAGTACATTGGTCACAGTAGAAATACTATACTATACATCACTATACTATGTACTATATAGTATATAGTAGTAAACGTGAAGTGGATCAAAAAGGTCCAACAGAGTTTTGGTTTTAGGACAACTTTTATGAAAGGTTTTGATCTACTTCAAATGTTGACTACTATATACTATGTAGATCACAGAGTAGAGCACAAACATGAAGTTTGGATCACTGAAGATTAAAACACTCGCTGATGATTCTCATTAGACTCTCATTGTAGTAATTAGATTCTGTCTTCACACATTGATTTTGTTAATTAAAAACAGCCCTGTAACTACTGCAAATAATACATAACTTACGATTGATGATTTTGATGATATATGATGATTTTGTTCTCTGAGAGGTTCATCTTGAGCATTGCAGGATCTATCAGCTGAGCCGATCCCTCTGTCACTGAACAGTATTTCTGCTAGAGAGATTTTGATGCAGGAATATCTTTTATTCAAAGGGAGAATATAATATATGTATTTTTATTTATTCTGACAGAGACCCAGATGTGTTTCTCTCGTAGCCTTCATGAGGTGCAAATTGAAATGCGTTTGCCGAATACTTTGTTTGCATTTTCCAATTGATGCTCAGAAACACGAAGGCCGAGAGAAACCTTCATCTAGACCTTTCTCTCATTATGTTTCACAAAGTCATAGCTGATTTGTTTCCATTTCTCTGCGGTGCGGTATGAGGACTAAATGAAATGGTTTCAAAATGAGTGTCTGAGTCTTGAAAGGTGCTTTTGTCCTCTTCATAACATTTAAATGTGCAGCAGTTGAGTCTGTCACAGCCGCCACTGAATGTCACATTTCCAGGCCGTTTTTATTAAAATGCAAAACACGATGAACAGACTATGAACAGACAGTCTAAAGAAGTATGAGGTACAAAACTCAGACAAGAAGCTCTATTTAGATTCTAGCTGTGAGCTGTGTGAGGGGAGCAAATGTGAAGCATATCAGCATGAGCTGATATATTTATATATATATGTATTTCTATATATACAGCAGTAAACACGTATCCTGAGGTGAACTGAGTGTATTGTGTTCCTGCAGCAGAATAAACTCGCAATGTGCTGTTTCTCTTTCTCTCTCTCTCGCTGCAGACATACTCAGAGGAGACCAACATCGACCTGCCCACACCATCCACTAAGAGGTAAACATGAGGTCACAATGTGCTAAAACAGCTCATTAGACACCTGCAGGATGCCCAACACACAACAAATACACGACTGAATGAAAGAGTGAATGACTAGCCTAAATGACTGAGTGAGAATAAACAAGTGACTAAATGAGTCAATCAGTGTTTTTAACTAAAAGTACTGAAATTGGTTTTGGTCAGGTGATAAAAACTTAAAAAAACATTGCATTGGCATCTGACTGAAATGAAATAAGCTGTAGTGCTAAAATTACTGAAATAAAAATAGTGAAAAAACTATTAAAAATCATAAAAGCACTTAACTTAAAACTAAAACTGAAAAATTGGTAATAAAAAGCTACTCCAAAATATTAATGCATACTACAATAAATAAATAAATAATACTAAAATAACACTGGAGTAAATCAACTGGTTTTGAGTAATGCGTGCTGGGTTTGTTTTTTAGATTATTTATTTTATTTTATTTTAAAGTGTTTGTATAAACTGATGAAATAAACAGAAAAAAAAATTAACAGCTGAGTGAAAATCAATTTAATAAATGGTCTTGAATAAAGGTCTGATTGAGTGAAAATATCTGTGTAAATGAAAACCAATTCACTGAGTGAGTGAGTTAGTGAGTGAATGACTGAATAAGTGAATGATTCAAAAAGTGAATGCATCAAGTGAGCACAAGTGAATCAGAGTCAGTGAAAGACTTAATGAGTGAGTATTAAAGTATCAGACTGAATGAGTATGTAAGAATCAGACTTTGTGAGTGAATGACTGAATAAGTGAATGAATTGAGTGTGAGTGAATCAAAGAGTCTGTGACTGAATCAGTGAGTATGAATGAATCAGACTGAATGAGTTTGTGAGTGAATGACTGAATAAGAGAATGATTCAGAAAGTGAATGAATTAAGTGAGTGTGAGTGAATCAAAGAGTCAGTGAATGACTCAGTAAGTGAGTATGAAAGAATCAGACTGAATAAGTTTGTGAGTGAATGACTGAATAAGAGAATGATTCAGAAAGTGAATGAATTAAGTGAGTGTGAGTGAATCAAAGAGTCAGTGAATGACTCAGTAAGTGAGTATGAAAGAATCAGACTGAATAAGTTTGTGAGTGAATGACTGAATAAGTGAATGATTCAGAAAGTGAATGCATTAAGTGAGTGAATCAAAGAATCAGTGAATGACCGATCAAGTGAGAGTGAATGAATCGTAGTTAGTGAGTTACTGAGTGAATGGTTGAATGAATGTAAAAATGAAATTAAGCAAGCATAAGTGAATGAAATATAAATAAGTATATATGAATCAGAGTTTCAAGAGATTGTGGGTGAATGAATCAATCAATTAGTGTATGAAATGAGCGTGAGTGAATCAGAGTCAGTGAATGAATGACTCTTCGAGTATAAATGAATCAGAGTCAGTGAAAGACTGAATGGTTGAATGTGAGTCAGTACAAAGGAGAATGAGCAAGTGAATCAGTGATCAAATCAGACTGAATCTCAGTTGCTGTTCTTTTTCTGTAGTCTTCAGAGGTGGAGTATTCCTGACTGTGATTGGCCAGATGTGTTGACCGACCCGTCTGTGGAGATGGGCCCAGTGTTCCCGCCTCGGCTGAAAAGAGGTCAGGGCAGCAGGCATCTGGGAGTGGATATTCCCTTCAGTCCCGACGAGGAGGACACCATCTGTGACAACAGGAATAAATACTTCTCCTCTTCAGGTAACACACTACCCCCTTTCCTCTCTTGTACATGTATTTTTTTTGCATACTTCGTACTTAAGTACATATTTAGTACATGTTTTAGATGAACAGAGATGGTTGTTGATTGGACGCTGCTTTTGATTGACAGATGAGGATCTAATCAAGCGCATTCTGGCCGATGGACAGCTGCTGTCTCAGACGGACAGTGACATGGGTGATCTGTAAGTCACACCGCAGTTTCTTATCTGCACTTCAGTTTGTCTATAGATCCCTAAGTATATTAAAATGTCTCAAAATTATTATTTTGAAAATGTAAGCCCGCAAAATCTTTTATAGTGTAGAAAAAGTCTTGAATTCTATCCACAGAAGTCTTAAGTTTGTTTTCAGGAAAACAAGAAATGTTTCATTCAGTCCATAAAATAAAATATTTAAATAGAACTTAGATAAATTAATATAAAGTTAAAATAGAATGCACAAAACAGATTATACAGTGTAGATTTAGAACAGCGTGCATGTAAATGAAATGGCATCAGATTCATTCTAAATTTGGAGGTGGTTCTTCAGCGCTCAATCTTTTTTTTTTTCATGAATTACGCATTGATCAACAAGTGCATGAATGCTTCATTAAAAAAAAGTGTTTAAACATTAATCATTCAAAGTGTTTTTTTTTGTTTTTGAAAAATCTCTTATGACTGCATTTATTTGATCAAATATATAGTAAAACCACAGTAAAATAATAATTTTTTGATCAATTTAATGCATCCATGCTAAATAAAAATTGTGTGTGTTTAGCTCCAGTATATTCGGTGATAAGACTGAGGTGATTCTGCTGCAAAAAATGAATGAACCTGTTCCGTGTGCAACATTTAGACGAGACCCTCCCAAAACTGCCTTTACATCACGCACAGGTACAAACACACTCTCCTAAAACCACTTTTACCTCAGAAACAGACACAAACAGCTGAACATCTCTCTCTATATCTCAGTGGTGACGGATGTGTGTAAGCCCAGGCCGTTTCCTCCTCTGTGCGGATTGGCTACTCTTTGGGCCAGCTGGGTGGGGCTTATCCTGTCCAGCAGCCTATCAATGTGGTTGGGGCGGAGCTTCACTGAGGGCGTGGCTCTAATGTGGCTCATCTCCTGCATTGTCAGTTTCCTGTCGTCATTCCTCATTCTCGAACCTCTGAAGGTACAAACACGCACCGCAGCAGTTTAGACGCCTTTAAAAACGTATTGTGTGGATTTGAGTTTATTTGACATTGAGTTTTATGCGTTTGTTTGTTGTGAAAGCTGCGTGGGCTGGTTTTACTTACTTTTTTTTTTAACATATATGTTGTGTCAAACAATTTAATTAATTATTGCTCATCTTTGTTGGAGTTGCCTTCCAAGTTTCAGTATATGTGTTAAGTTTTAGTGGTTCACTCCTTTTGATGACACAAAAATTGAAATTATGATATAATGTGATAAAAGTTCAAAATATCAAAATATTTTAAATGCTGTGTTGGCTGATTCTGTTCTGTTTGTTTGTGTGTTCAGGTGTTGTTGGAGGGTGTGTATTTCTCTCTGATCGTGGGCCGTCTGAGAGCTGAAGAGCAGGATGTGCTGGTGGACTGTCCGCGTGTGGAGAGGGTGGTTCAGCGAATCCCGCGAGTGAGGCCGCCGCAGGGATTCGCCCTCTCACAGGCCCGAGAGGAGGCGCGCAAAGTGCGCCTGCTCCACACCATGCTGAAGGTACGGCAGTCACAGCGCTGTAGAGTCTGATTCATTTTAGTCAACAGTGAATGAAGGCTCCATTTCAAAGTCTGTCTGTCCTAGAAGCCCTTTGCTAGCTTCAAAACCAGCATTAGCCCATATCATAAAGCCACTAAAGACATTTTTGTCATGGCTGACAGCTGCCATACATACTAGGCTCCATTATTGTCATTGTGATTGCCAGGTTATGTTTTAGGAGTCTTCGAAGAAAATTGATTGGCTGTTGGACAGGACTGGCTTCTCCTCATTAGACTCTCTGAGCCGTGATTGACGTGTGTTTGTAGCCGCAGTGGCAGAACCGCTCATGAATGTGAACGAGTGGGTGTCTGAATAATAGATGTGTTTTGTGTCGGATTGACAGGGTTTCCTGCTCTACATGCTGTTCCTGCTGGTGGTTTTACTGCTCAACTACTCAGACTCAGCCAAAGACGCCCATCGCCTACGACTTCACACTCAACTGCAGGATCACTTTCTCACAGAACACTTCAATAACATCAGCAGGTACGACACACACACACACACACACACGGATGTAGCTCATTTTGAATTACGCAACTTTTGTTAAGCAGCAAACAAATAGAGGGGCATGTAGAGCAGAGATTAAAGACTGTTCTGACTCTGTACGTTTTATTTTGTCTGACTGTAAGGCAACATTTTAAAGGGTTTTCAACGAGTTTAAACTTTTTAGACATCTTCAAAAAATGTATCTTGTCCAGCTTCCCTTTTCTAATAAATGTTATGTAATTTCTAATTAATATTAATTTCTAAGATGATGTTAATAAATAATATCAATTTATCTTTTTATATTATTATTATTTAAATTAACAATACATTTCTTAATTATAATTATTTGGTTTTCATGTTTGTATAATAGATGAATTAATAGATGATTTAAAAATTTAATTAAAAAAGGTTAAACTTTAACTAATGTTAACAAATGAAACCTGATTGTAATGTATTACCTAATATAAACAAACAATGAACAATACCTTTATTGCAGTATTTACTGTATTAATCTTTGTTAACATTAGTTAACAAAAATACAGTCGTTCATGTTAGATCACAGTGCATTAAGGTTACAGTGCAACTGTCACAGTGCAACTAATGTTAACAAACACAACAACAAACAGTAAATGTTGAAATGAATGTTAGCTAAGATTGATAAATGCTGTAGAAGTATTGTTTATTCTTAGTTCATATTAACTAAAGTAGTTAACTAATGAAACCTTATTTTAGAAAAGCTTAGAAATTTTAGAAAAACTTAATTTAGAAAGTTTAAAAATAAAATAAAATTTTATCATTTATAATATTTAAAATTTGTTAAACTTTTTAGACAAGGCTTTGGCAGGACAACCTCTTTCCTTTTCTAATACGTTTTAATATAATTTGATGATATTCAGTAATTATATTTTAACAATTTTAATTAGTTATATTTATTAATTAGAATTTATAATTAGTGTATTAATGTTATTGATATGAATTATTGCCATTGTTGTTGGTACTATAAATGATGAACACTGATAATATTAATAGCTGTATTGATATCAGTGCGGCTATGAATAAATATGAATATTTAATTACGTTGATATTAATATTTATTAAAGTGAATATTCATAAATATAAGCATTAAAAAATATTATTAAACAATAACCTTCTGAGACCCAGAAAAAAAATGTAGGAAAAACGTAGTATTTTTTCATGTCATTATATTGTTTAGAGTATAAGGAAAAAATTTTTTTTATTTTTTATTTATTTATTTTTTAAAAATTATGTTTCATTCATGTGTTATGCTATTTCCTTGGTAGAGGACACCGGGACTCGATTAAAAAATAGATAGATAAATAAATAAATAAATAAATAAATAAATAAAAAGACATGAATGAACATGCATAGGCAAAAACAATTGATTTTTTAAAATCTCAACTATGTTGTAACAGAATGATTTGATATAATATATGATTTGATATATTTTTCTTTATGCAAAATGTGTGTCAAATGGCCACAAATGGGTTTTTACATCATATACAATGTATCTAGAAACTGTATCTAATTAGCATATTAATGTGTTTTTGGGGCAACATGTAATGAAAAATGAAATGTAATAATGGGAGTAATAATTGACAGGATTTTCATTATAATATATAATATATTATAGGAATATTGAAATATATTTTCTTTCCCTATTCATTTGTTGTGTCTCCCAAAATACATAATGAATATGCTTTTAGTCCCTTTGTCCTCAGCTGAGGACATGAGTAAAAATAAGTCAGATTTAAATAATTACAAAATATTATCATATTTCCACGAGTGTTATATTTGATCACTAAATTAATGTCAGCCATTTTTGAAGCCCAAGGAGAAGGAGTGGTCCTGGTGAAACATCCAAACATTTGGTATCTCTGAAAAGCCCTAAATGTGTTCTTTACAGGACATCCAGACTTAAAACTGTGGCATGTATAGTCTCAGAAGACACAGGGTCTCAGGTGGTTAATATTAATATAACAGTATTTTTCTGCACACAAGCTGTCTTGTTACGTCAGCACAAAAGTTTTTGCAGGGACGGAAACGTATTTTTCTTTAGGATATTGTGCACTGCTGAATCCTGCCTAACAGGACACAGTCTTTCACAGTTGTCAAGTTTCTCTTCTTCACCCATCTGTCGGGTCAGACTCCAGGCATGTCGGCCTGACAGAAGTGAGTACATGTGTTGATGTATCAGATCAAACAGTAGTGTTTTCGACAGGTGGATGCTGTTTCACACCACGAGCGTCACAGTAGATCGTTCACACACACTCGCACAAATCTTGAACTTGTCTGATCTTGTCTGCAGACGTGAGGATGTGTGGGCGTGGCTCTCAGACTCCCTGTTACCACGCTTACTGGATGGACCCGACCTGATGGAGAAGACGGGCAGCCTGCTGATAGGTCGAACCCGCCTCAGACAGCTGAGAGCTCAGCCAGGTGCTCAAAACAACATAAACACACTTGCTTATTCATTGTTAATGGAGGGGGGAGCGTTTCTGGAAAGCCTTATGTACATAAAACATCTTCTTTTTATGCTTTTATTACCTTTGTTGGTCCTACGCTTTCTAATTTGCATAAGGCTGTATAAAGAGTGTGTGTGTGATTTCATTCCTGTCATTGAGAGGTCAGCACTCGCAGATGGATGAAATGTTCTCTCATTTTCCCGAGAACAATGAGACCGACAGAGAGTGTTCAAGCAGCGATGATGTCAGACTGAGACACAGAGTGTTTCATTCTGACTGAAATTGATTTTTCCTCAAATATTCGCACATTCATATAACAGGTTCAGAATGCACTTCAGTGACAAACAAACTTTAATTTAAAGTTTTGTTAGAATTGATTCTTAGGAAACAAATAATAAAAGGACGAATCACTCATGACTAGGGTTGGGTATCGAGAAGCGGTTCCATTTTAGAACCAGTTCCACATTTCCAAGAACCGGGTGTTTGATAGATGCGTGTATTTCGATTCCGCTTAACGATTCCTGCGTTTGCATTTTAATGTGATTTTAAAGTTTAAAATCAAATGATTTAAGCGCAGGAGGGAAAATAAGTTGTGCCCCGTTTGTAGTGAACAGCGGTGCTGGTGCGGGTTCCCAGCCGTGCCTGTTCTTGATCCGTTCTGTGCATTTCCACTGCAGAGAAGGACGTTCCAGGCCGGATCTGACTTCTCTTTAATTTTTTTTTTTTACATTTTTTTTTTTATTATGCAGTTATGTACATATTAATACAAATATATACATCTCACAACAGTGACAGAAAAAAACTGAAAAAGGGTATACAGAGGAAGAAAAAACTAAACAAAAACAAGTGCATGTACATGGATAAAAGAAAGATCTATGCCAGGGAAAAAAGAATTACAACATTTAATTAACCAAATTAAAATGACTTTGTGCTTCATAGGTCTTTTTAGCTTTTCTGTTTCTCATATTTTGCAAAGCAGAACCATATTGTTTGATTTCTTTAATAAAATGTTCACAATTCGGCACAAGTTCATTTCTTTACATGAATGTGATACTTTCCAAGTAAAATAATTCATTGTGTAAAAAAAAAATTGTACTTTTAGAATCAATGGTATCTTGTACAAAGAAAATTATACTTCTCTTTGACATTTACCGCCCAATATGCACAAAAATACATCAGTATATAATTATAAACAGACGTTTTTTTGTCGAAAGTGAAAGAAAACTCATGGATCCGCGTGTGTTCGGAGTTAAAGAGGCAGCAGCCTAATAAACGTGCTGCCTGTCATTAATGTTAATCCAAGAACAAAAAAATCTTGACTATTATTCTTGAATATTAATTTTATATTTTATTTACGAAATCAAAACTATGCAGTGTTTTTAAACTTTTGATTTAAATTTCTGTACCTGCAATTTGTTCAGTTGTATTTATTTATGCTATTGCTAATTTATTTGCTTGTTCCCATTTTATTACTGTTTACTTGTCTTTAACAATTTAATGTTTGAAATTTATATTAGTCTAGTTGTTTTTGCTGTGGTATTTTTTTTGTTAAAACCATAGACAAATATTCCTTTTAGGTCTAAGTGTTCTGTAGGCTTCTGATTTTTGCTCATGTTCTTCAGCAGCAACAGAAAGCTTTGTAAAAATACAGAATAAGAATGTTTGACTTAATTTTTTTATTGACTTTTTTATGTTATTGGAATCAATACTAGGAACCGTTACGAATCGGAATCGATAAGCAGAATCGGAATCATTTAAATTCAAATGATACCCAACCCTACTCATGACCTTTGACCCTCATCTTTGATGTTTTCCAGAATGCCCCGTCATTGGCTATTTCCCAGCAGCCTCGTGGTTTGGGTGTGCCCCACCCAAGTGGGCGGAGTCAGCTTCAGGATTGGTGCAGAACTGGAGTATCAGTACAGCTGAGAGCAAAGGGTAAGAGTCACATGATGCATTTGTCTTCTTTTTGGCAAACTGAAAATTAGAGAGTGAAATGTCAATTGTGAGTTGAAGCTCCAGTGCAAACTACAGGATGAACGTTCAGAGGGTGAATCTCAATTGGCAGAGCAATTTAATCTAAAAGATTAAAGAAGCCTTTTTCTTACATGACACCACTTGAAAAACTGTTGTCATCCGAATTTGGCTTTTGATCTCATTTTTTTGTTTCTACTGGAATACAAGGGTCAGAGTCCGTTTGGTCTATACAGATCTTTAGATGAATAAATTATGACCCGGCTAATCCTGGATTGAGTTTTTTGGGTTAGAGGTTGTCTTTGTTTTCTCCTTTGCTCTGGAGCCTCGTCCGCATGTCAGTGAGATTCTCAAGCAGGTTTGATGTGTGTGTAGTGTGTGGCACTGGGGGCAGGTGTCTGTCTACGGCAGCGCTGGATTCGTGCAGGATCTCAGCAGGACCGTGCAGGACTCCAGAGATCTGATCAAACAACTCCACACACACCAGTGGCTCGACCCGCTGTGAGTATAAACTCACACAAAGACACTGATGTATACAGCCAGTACATACTGATCAGTTAGGAAGGAGATGCTCAGCAAAAGGCTGAAGAAGAAGAAAATGGAGGAAGCTGTCCGAGAATAATTATTGGATACTCATTTGCATTACACAGTTGTCCTTTAGGAAATTGAGCAAATCAGTTTCATCATAATTCATCATAATTTGCTTCTCAAAACTGAGCTAAAAAAAATCATTACCAGTTATCAGGCATGTCATAGTTGCATTATGAAAATTTGGTAATTTCTAGATTATCAATGATTTAATATTTTTCAATAACTTATTTGTTTTTATTAATCAAATATGTTTTTGATTGCCAAGTTGATAAGCAAAACATATGATTTTAAAATTGATTTGTAAAAAAAAATAATAATAATTTAATTATTTGCTTTTATGAAGCAATCAAATAATTTTTTTGATAGCTAAATTTCTTTTTCAAATCTTATTATTATATTATATTATATTTTTTATATTAGATTATATTATATTAGAATAGATTATAATTTTTCTTCATCACTTTTAGTGATTTCTTTTACATTTATGTTATTTGTAAAATAAATAAATAAAATAATAATAATAATAATGTAATTATTTGCTTTTATGAAGCAATCAAATAATTATTGATAGCTAAATTTCTTTTTCAAACAATTTTTTCTTGTTGAGGCATGTCAATTCATTACTTTTAGTGATTTCTTTTACATTTGTATTATTTGTAAAAAAAAAAAAAAAATTCTTTTTCAAACATTATATTATAATTTTTCCTTGTTTAGGCATGTCATAATTAATTGCTCTTAGTGATTTCTTTTATATTTTAATTATTTGTAATACTAATTCAATTATTTGCTTTTATGAAGCAATAAAATCATTTTTAATTACTAAATTTATTTTTCAAACATATATTATATATTTTCCCTTGTTTAAGCCTAATTCATAGCTTTTAGTGATTTCTTTTACATTTTAATTTTTTGTTACAATTTTTGTGATGCAATCAAATAATTTTTGATCGCTAAATTTAATTTTCAACCATGTTATATTATAATTTTTCCGTTTCGGCACGTCGTAATTCATTGCTTTATTCAGTCCTTTTACATTTTTATGAAGGAATCAAATAACTGTTTGATTGGTAAATTACTATGTTAAGACGTCATAATTGATAGTCTTTTTTGACTTCTTAAATGATTATCGCATGGCACGAACATTATTACAATATTTTATTTTCCAGTAGTCTAATTAACTGGAGTGAATGAGACAGACCTTTCTCTGATATTTTGTGTTTGTATTCAGGACGAGGGCTCTATTCGTGGAGTTTCCACTCTATAACATCAACACAGACTTATTGGCCGTTTTCACGTTCCTGCTGGAGTTCCCTGTATCTGAGCGTGCTCAGTTGAGTCTGGACCTCAAAACCTGCAGCCTTCACACGCTCAGTCACGGCATGGACCTGCCGCTGTTCCTCACGGTAACCGTCAGCCAATTAGAAAACACTTAGCTGATCTCATTATTTATTTTTTTGCTGTTTAAAAAAAAGCAGAGGTTCATTAAGTGCTCTCTTTCTCCCACAGATCATCCTCCTGGTCTTCGTGATCCATTTTGCTGTACGTGAGGGTGCGGTAGTTTGGAAACAGGGGCGTGGCTACTTCCTGCGTTTGTGGAATGTAGCAAGTGTTTGCAGTCTGCTGTTGGCGATTTGCATCGCCTCTCTACACCTGAGTCGCACCGTGCTGGCCGCCCACCAATGGGGGTCATTTTTACAACAACAGGATGCTTTTACGGACTTCTTTCCTCTGGCTCAGCAGAATCAGGTTCTGACCCAACTCAGCGCGACGCTGCTATTCCTGCTGGTCCTCAAGGTGAGCAAATCAGAATCAAACATACGACTTCATCATTGGTAGAGAGCTACAGAATGCCTTAATAAATGGTGTAGCAAAGTCCCTACTATAAAATTATCCAAAGCTTATAAATATGGAGTAGTGTGACAAAATGTGTACTAGCTGGAGTTCAGACCTGATAACTAGAAGAATGAACCATTGTGCCCTTGAGCAAGGCTCTTAACCTCAGGTTATTCCAATGAGATGGCTATCCTGCTATTAAGATTGTACAGGACAGCTAAATGAATGCAACTTTATGCAAACGCACATCTGCGAAGTTATAAATTCCAACCTCATGCTCTCCTCCTGTACTTCTGCAATAATTCATGGTATGAGAATACAAACTGGTGAAATATCATCCACTTCATTTCTCTCTTTTTAGGCATCGCACCAGCTGCGCTTCATGAGAGAATGGGGGGTTTTCGGGAGAACTCTGAGAAGGTCTTTCTGGGAGCTGCTGACAGTTGCTGTCACTCTACTCGTGTTCCTGTTGGCATACGCACACACTGGACACCTGGTTAGGACACGCACACACAGATGCACAGCATCTGCAATATGACTTAAACTACATGCACTTATGGTTTCTTAGTAAACACAAACCTGTCAAGTGTTTTTTTTTCCTGGAAAATGAATAACACATTTTGCCATGATTATACCGGTGACCTAAGCGCATCAACAAATTTCCTACTAATGCAGAGGAAACAAGTATAATTAAAGACATTCATTAGATGCATGAAGGGCATGAGTTCATAAAAACAGCACATATCCTTGACGTCAGTCTATGATTTATCTGAACTGAATGTTCGAGTCTTTTAACTGCGTACATAGCTGAGTGTACGAGGACCTTGATTCTGCCTGAATTAGAAATTTTCTAGAGAAGGAGGTAGAACTTGGTATGCTACAGTGACCTTCTGTATACCCAGCTGCATAAACTGGCTATTGTTATTAGTTGCTGTTAAGCCATGCGTTACTATTGCTGTTACTCATACAGAGGGATTTGAACAAACACAAAAAACGAATGTATTAAACATCAGGACGTAACTATTTGTGCTCAGATCATGTGGCTTAAGGAGAGTTGTGCTTTTAATTTTTTAAAACAGGTGCAAAATCTCATAGACCAGATTTTTCAGCAACCATCACCTTAACAACCACATAACAGTGCCCTAGCAGCCTCTTAACAATACCCTGGCAACAGTTGTGGGTTCAGTTGTCTGTGCCAATGTGCAGATTTGTATATGCATGTTTGTGTCCGAATATAAACACACCGCCCTTTCCTTTTCTCCTGAATTATTAAATCCAAATTCCAAGAAGTTCCAGTCTGTTTATGTAAAGTATGTGCAAAAAACGTTGACACAATGGTGAGGTGGATGTAAGAGACTGTTAAATTATCTCCCTCACTCACCTAGAACATTTAATGGGTCAATTATGAGCCATTAGTGAACATTTATGTCTGCTAAAAGCAGCCTTTCCTGATCAATAACTCTGATACGTCTTTTCTGGATTTAGTCCAGAACAGTGTTTATAAGAAATTTAGCAAAATGTTAAAACAAGCACTGTCTTTTTTTTTTTTTTTTTTTTTTTTTTTTTTCCCTCCAGCTTTTCAACTCTGTCATGGAGGGCTATGGAACTGTTAGCTCTACTTGCTTGAAGTTACTAGGCTCTTATGGACGTGGATTGTTGTCGTGGCGACCGGACAGTGGCTTCTCGCCGTGTTCTGCTTCCTGTTTCATCTTCCACATTAGCTTCACTCTCCTCCGACTTGTTTTGCTGTGGCTTTTGATCTCGGCGTTGCTAAGGAACTATCGCCGGGCAAGGGCAGAACTGTACCGTCCAGCCGTTGACCTGCAGGACTATGAGATGGTGGAGTTGTTCCTGCGTCGCCTCAAAATGTGGATGGGGCTCAGCCGTGCCAAAGAGGTGCGTGCACTTCCATGATACCCAAAATTTGTCCAATGTATGTTTTTACCAATGTAACATGTCTTGAATTAGGTCTTCTTGAAAGTATCTGATGTGTTATGAACTTAAAGTAGGTTTACAGAATCACAAATAAATGATTACTTCAAGGGAACCTTGGGCATTAAGACTAGTATGGCTTGATATAACGTAAATGATCTCTTACTGAAATATGTAGTAAAAAAAAAAAAACATGAAATATTTATTTTAAAAATCCATATCGTACATTTTTTTCAACTATGGGGAGCGCCATTATGACGTGAAATGGTTGCACTCGGTGAGCCACTGCCGCTACCTGTTGTTATTTTTACCGCGACACAACTCGGAAAATAATATACTGATACGATGACCACAGCTACTGAAAGAGCTTACAGGTGGCAGTGGATATAAGCATAGGTTTAACCAAATGCCGTACAATTGATTTTCCCCACAAGGAGTCTAACAGCCCTGGATATTGAGAGAAATCCACATTGCGAAACTGCTTCAATGGCTGCAAGTGTTGGCATGTTTACATCTTGTCAGGATGGCATATAGTGTTTCTTGTTTCTGCCGTTTGTCAGCTCTTTCAGTAGCTGTGGTCTACTAAAAGCCTCAAAGGCATCAGGGCTAAACTGGAGAGAACAAAGACTTGAGTCTTTAGGAGGTTTTATTTATCCACAGGCATCTTCCCATCCCAGGAATCTTAATACCCGGGGTTCCCGGGCATTAGTTGCTAATTCCATGTTTTTTTTTTAAACCAAAATTGAATAGCAGCTATTCTTTGTTAGTGGATAACACATTATAGATGCTTCTAATCCACAGCAATTTGGTGACCAAAAAGATTCCTCCTGAAACAGGGACTTGATAAAGCAGGATTTTAGTAACTATGGGTGTGGCATAGTGGCTACAGCTCAGGTATTGTAAGTGGTTGCTGGTAAAGCCCGCCAAAGAATGAGCCATGAGCTGTTAGCATTGTGCTTTTGAGGGCACCTTACTCCAGTTTGCTCCCTGGGAATCATCTTTATAAGCATCTAGTAAGTTGCTTTGGATAAATGACTACTGGCTTCTTACCGACACTCTAGTACAGGGCTAGGCGACTTCGGTTTTAAAGGACCACTGTCCTGCACAGTTTAGCTCCAACCCAAATCAAACACACCTGAACAAGCTAATCAATGTCCTTAAGATCACTAGAAAGCTACAGGCAGGTGTGTTTGATTAGGGTTGGAGCTAAACTCTCCAGGAAAGTGGCCCTCCAGGTCCGAAGTTGCCCAGTCCTGCTCCAGTCCTCCAGATTGAACTTTCATCCCATACCTATGATATTTAAATTACCAGCACCCACTTGTCTTGACCCTGTATCCCTTTCTTCCCCAACAGTTCCGGCACAAAGTGCGATTTGAGGGTATGGAGCTCCCTCCTTCACGTTCCTCTTCAACTAGTGACTGCAAGTCCTTGTGTCTTCCTCCTCTGGACACTCCCGAGGCTCCCCCAACTCCCGACAGTGTTGACGGAGGATCTGAGGCCTCCTGGCGTCCCACATCCAGCAGCCCTTGCAGTTTGGCTGAAGCCCCAGGTCTGGGACTAGGCCTCACCTTAGGTCTTGGGGTGATAGTTGGAGGCCAAGGCTGGAAAGAGAGAGCCGAGACGGAGGCGACACTCCGCAGAATCCTACCAGCTTTCGATGCTTTGCTTCTGCAGCTGGACCGGGTCACCTATGCCACAGAGGAACTGTATCGAACAGAGTGTCGTCTAGAGAGGCTGCTGAGGAAGAGTCGAGGCCGGGGCAGGGGAGTACGCCGCCACAGAAGTCTGGAGTCTGCAGGACAGAAGCGATATAGATACAAGGGGACAGACAGGAGCACACAAGTGTCTGAGAGTAGCAAATATCCCTCGAGAACTGAAATAAGTGCATCTGAGAGAAATCTTCACAAGAGAGATCGAAGATCAAAGAAATCAGACAAGTTTTCAGAAATCACAAGTGCTCTTCCCACAAGCACCAATAAGGTGGACTCGAGTCCCCACAGGACTGATAATCTCCAAAAGATTCAAGAAACCCCTAGTAGCATGGTGGCAGATGTCGGCATGACTGAGAAAGACCCTCGCAAGGTGGATTCAGGTCCCCTCAAAGCAAGTGCACCTGAGGGGGACAGTAGTCAACCCAGAGGCCAGAAGGCTGACAAAGCTTCTCATAAAGGGAAAGGAACCTTTAACAAGGTGGACCCAAATTTCCAAAGGGATTTTGAGGTTGCTGGCTGTGCCAGTCGACCTGTCCCTACCCCTGTTCCCACCCCAGCCTCTGCTTCCTCAGCTGCTCCTGTTTCTGCCATAACTACACCCGTACCGATCCCTCGCTCCCATGAGTGGATTCCTTCCACCGAGAACCTTCCCTCCAGCGTATTCCGGCACCCTGCACACACCACTACGAATCCCATCCGCAAGCGCAAGCACAAACCTCCCCCACTTAAGAACAAGGTGCACCCCAACACGGACAGACCTATCTCAGGACACCCCAAACCTTGAAGCCCCAAGGTTCCAACAAGTAAAGGCAGGAATTAGGAATCGAGTCGTAAGGCTTAGGAACTCAAGGATCGTTGAAAGGGTTACAGGTTTTTAATGAAGGAAGGAGGACCTGGTCACAGCAGGTTTTGTAACCAGGCCCTCAAGAAGAGCAGAAGCAATACTAGTTGCTTAAAACCAAATAATACACCATAGCCTTAAGTTCCAACCTACAAGTCTTACTAGAAGTCTCAAGATGGAAACTGGGTGCGGGTCACCATGGTTTCTACAATCCTCAAGAAGTTTCATTTGATGATGCAAGTTGCCCTTTTCCGTCCCCTCTCGCAGTGACCTCAAGTCCAGCCTCTTGACCCTGGTGGTCAACTGGGTTGAAACCGACAAGAGCACACCTTGTGCTGTCACAGTACAAAACAAACTCTTGAAAGAGACAATGAAGGACTACAACAGCACGCCTGTTGATGCAGGATGGCTAAAGCTTGATGGTATTTGTTGTATAATGTTTTTAGTTATGTTTGATGAATCATGTCCTTTTTTTGTTGTTGTTGTTGTTGTTGTTGTTGTTGAAGGAAGCTATATTAAAGTCATGGGTGTATGTATTGCCCATCGATGCAGAATAGGCACAGCTTATTCAAAAAGGGCTCACACTGACAAACTCGCACACATACAGACATAAAAAAACACACCTAGATTTGCAGGTACATATTTGATGCCATTACATAAATATTGAGCTATGCTTCGAGGTACTTATGCATAATTCATGCTTCTTAATATAATGGCATGTTGCGAAGAATAGACACAGAAACATATCAGAAAATATATGGACTTGTATGATTTAGCCACCTACACTTATACACACACTAACATACTTCTGAAGAGGCCATCAGGGTGCTAAACAACTAGTAATCCTCAGGATTTCAAATGTATTTCTCTGACATAATTGCGTGTCAGCTCCATTCAGAGGTTTCTCAGAGCGAAACGGACCAGAGGGCGAGTGAGAGAAGATGAAATTAGAAGGAAAACGAGGAGAGAAGGAGAAACGTGCCAGAAAGTGTGAATTTAAAGGGAGACAAAACATTTGGGATAAGTTAAAAGTAGGACATG
Source organism: Cirrhinus mrigala (assembly GCA_036247105.1). NCBI lineage: Eukaryota > Metazoa > Chordata > Actinopteri > Cypriniformes > Cyprinidae > Cirrhinus > Cirrhinus mrigala. The sequence continues at coordinate 8,456,080 of CM070007.1, forward strand.
AAACGTTAGATGAAGTAAGGAAAATGTTAAGAGATCGTTAAGACAAAGGTACGTCCCTCATTCAAGCACAACTCCCAGAATTCTCTGTATGGGGATTTGTTGTTCCAGCAGGTAAAAACGATGTTCCATAAAGCATTATTATTGAAAAACCAGCTTAGGATAAATGGAAGTATGTTTGTTGCTGCCTTCTATGATGTTTTGAATCTAATTTAAAAAGCACTTTGTACTGATGTTATAATATGAATGATTGTGATGGCACCGGTGTGATTTAGTTTGAATGTGTTATGGAAAATGTTTTGCAGAAATAATAAAATAAGCTTGGTACGAACATAAGAGATAGTTACGACAGCATTACCCTCCATATAATTTGCCAAAGCTTGCTACTCAAGTAACGAGATTAACTTAAGTTTCTTTTGAACTTAGCACTTTATTTCAATGTCAAGCTTTAGTGCTTTGCTATATTTAAACTAGTATGTAATATTTCTTCACGTACAGCTTTTCCAGAACTATTCTCTTCGAGTATTATACATGAGCTGCATCAGGATATTAATTACCATTAATTTTCATGTATTTGTGTTGATTTTATGTCTCTTGTGAAGTACTAAAATATTGTTTACCGTGATGATGCTCAGGGACCCTCTTTTTAAAAACCCAAACCAGGATTTTTTTTTTTTTTTTTTTGGTTTGTTGTTGTTTTTCCGCTTTAATCAATACATGTAAGATCTCATATAATGAAATTAGAGTAGTTGAGAGTGATCTGATGATTAGGTTATGCTTAAGCACTCAAGAATATCCACTACAGGGAGTTTTGATTCTGTCAAAGGTCACTTCCACTACAGTCACGTCCTTATTCAGGCCATTCCAGATGAGGTTTTGAAAGGTCATGTTTATCTGTACATATTGGTGTGCCCTGATGTAAATATTGTATTAGAGTTTGAATGCATTGTTGTAATCTCGTTTGCCTTCACCGCACTGAGCAGAAATTTCTGTTTTGTTTTCAATGCATAAAATGGATGGCCATATGCACACTCATTTCACACAGATGCTTTGCTGCGCATTTCATTTCTCCCTGGCGCTGGCCAAAGGAAAAAATAACACCCCAAAAAAGTATGAAAGCATTGCTGTTTTTTGTAACATTTTCAACAGAACTACACACAGCACAAGCAGTCATTTTAAAATATAATGGCTTTTTAGTAGTTCTTTGCAGGATAGTACTGCCGCTGAAATATTTCATACTTTTAGAAGGAAATCACGTCTGCCATTTCAAACCAGCCACAAGTGCCAAAACATATGTGCATGCAATATGGTAAAGTTAATTTTTTATTTTTTGTTTGTATTAAATGCTGAAGGTAATGTTTTGATTGCAGGTTTGCCATTTTGTGTTGTATTGTGCTGTTGTACTTGTAACGTTGTAGCACTTCGCTTTACATGCTTTTGCACTTGACAAAGTCAAATAAAGAGTCTGACAGCTGAGAGGACTGTACCTCTGTGGAGCTTCAATTCAAGATATTGATTCACCATTCTCTTGTCTTTCAAATCACAACTGAAAACTCATCTCCACACACTATCTTTTGGCTGCTAATGTTTAGGTTAACATTCAGCGTTGGGCATGATTACTGTAATTTAATTACATTTACCTTAAAAAAATGAAAAGTAAGGGATTGCGCTTAATTTTATTACTAACATGATGTAATTGCATTAAATATAGGGGAAAAAAAACAATTGTGGATTTAAAATCAGAAATGAATATTGAATGTTAAAATGTAGGTTTTTAACAAACTCAGTTCAGAATCATTTATGCAATGTTTTAAAATTTATTTAAAAAAAAAATTAAAAGAGCAGTTTAGTAATGCAATAGTTTTTAAAGAGAGCAATTAGTTCAGTAATCTAATTACACTGTTGAAGATGTACTAGTGGCTAGAAATGAATTGCTTTTTAGAGACACTGGTAATAGTGAAGCTGTACAGATGCATCTCAAAAAATTAGAATATCGTGAAAAAGTTAATTTTTTGTTTGCAACATTTCAAAAACTGAAACTTTCATATATTCTAGATTCATTACATGTAAAGTAAAAACACTTCTAAAGTTTTTTGTTTTAATTTTCATGATTACAGCTTACAGCTCATGAAAGTCAATAATCCAGGATCTCAAAATATTAGAATATTTCCTAAGATCAATAAAAAAAAACGGATTTGCAAAACAGAAAAGTTCAAGTTCTTTAAAGTATGTTCATTTATACACTCAATACTTGGTCGGCAGCACATATTACAGCAAATTCCTTGCTCCTAGCACAAATTACAACATCAGTAAAGTGTGACATGTAAGTGATCAGCCTGTGGCACTGCTGAGGCACTATTGAACCTTCAGATCATCTGTATATTGTTGGATCGACTGTTTCTCATCTTTCTCTTGAAAATATCCCATAGATTCTCTATGGGGTTCAGGTCAGACATGTCGGCTGGCCCGTAAAGCACAGTAATATCATGGTCAGCAAACCACTTGGAAGTGGTTTTTGCATTGTGGGCAGGTGCTAAAGTCCTGCTGGAAAAGGAAATCAGCGTCTCCATAAAGCTTTTCAGCAGATGGAACCATAAAGTGTTTCAAAATCTCCCAGTAGACAGCTGCACTGACTTCGGACTTGATAAAACACAGTAGACCAACACCAGCAGATGCCACGGCAAAAGAAACTTCACACTGGACTTCAAGCAGCTTGGATTCTGTGCCTCTCCAGTCTTCCTCCAGACTCTGGGATCATGATTTCAACATGAAATGCAAAATTTACTTTTATCTAAAAAAGAGGACTTTGGACCACTGAGCAACTGTCCAGTTCATTTTCTCCCTAGCCCAGGTAAGATGCTTCTGACATCGTTTCTGTTTCAGAAGCCCTTTTCCTGAAGACGTCTGAGCTTGGTGACTCTTGATGCGTTAACTCCAGCTTCATTCCACTGCTTGTGAAGCTTTCCCAAGCAGTCTTCCCCATTATTGTGGTTTCAAAGAAGGAGAAGAGACACCTGGAATTTATACTGTAGGGATGGACATTTAATGAAACTCAAATGTACATATTCTAATATTTTGAGATACTGGATTTTTGACTTTCATGAGCTGTAGGCTCTAATCATCAAAATCAAAAAAAAAAAAAAAAAAAAAAAAACTTGTGAAAAACTTTTTACTTTACATGTAATAAATCTGGAATATGTTAAAGTTTTAGTTTTTGAAATAAGTTACAAACAAAACTTTTTCACAATATTCTAATTTTTTAAAAATGCACCTGTATATTGGCGTCCGGGTTATCGTCGTTCTAAACAGCGCTTTCAAATCCGTGTACAGGAACATTTCACTTTTATAATTCAGAAGCGGGATTAGCAGCGCGTTCGTTATGATAAACCTGTGCAGTTTGAAACGACGTCATGACTAGAATACTTAGCAGCAGACACCCAATCACGTTCCTCATATTCACGTGCTTTCGACAGTAACGAAACAACGCACGTTGTATAAATAGTCGTTTCAGTGTTTCGGGAGAAGAAATGTCCAATGGTGACGGTAAAAATTGTTAATTTCTTACCTTTAAATTCAGAAAAGTCCGCTCAGGAAAAACTTTGTGCGGTCTACAGTTGGCTAATGCTAGAGCGGTTACGTAAACAGATCACGTGCTGCGTTCGTCCAATCAGTGTACATCGCGAATATTCAAATAAGAACCGTGACCCGGGTTTTGAAAACGTACATACCTGTCAAGTGTTTTGGATTTGAAAATAAGGGAAATTTTCCGGCGCCCGCCGCGAGCAGTCCCACTACCCCAACCAAGCTCCAGTATCCCTTACATTTTAAGACAGGTGACAAGAAAGCTAAAATCACCACTTGTCAACCACTTATAAACTACAATCGGCTTTATGCACTGCTGCACTACTTCCTGAACTTCAGGCAGCTCCTTTGTTTCCTGTCTGCCATTATTGGACAACCTGATTAATCCAGGTGATTGTCCCCCACAAATACGGGAGAATTACGGGAAAATACTAATACGGAAGGACGGCGGGAAAGAAGGGTAAATTACGGGACTTTCCCGGCCAAAACGGGGTACTTGACAGGTATGAACGTACGGTGTGAAACGTCAGTTTATGAATAGAATTATTTGTTGAATCAGGGTAAATTATGAGTAGTGTGAAATAAGCCAGGGTTAACTATTTCAAGTGCAAGAATCCCTAGATGTATTTGCTCTATTGTAATGCAATCTTGCGTTATAACATACATACATACATATATATATATATATATACTATTATATTTATTTATTTATTTATTTCAACGAAGTGCCCCTCAAGCAATGTTTCACATACATGTGCGAAATTCGGTAGACACCTGTAACACACCAATACAAAAAGGTCCCCCGGTACGAAGTCCCAAACCCAACAGGAAGTCTGTTATTTTTAATTTTCTCGGCATGTTTTGTGCCGTTTTTTTTTCTCCATTGTTTTATTTAAAACTCCTCCTAGAGATTTAAACAGATCAACACCAAATTTGGTCAGTCATTTCATTTCATTATAATTCAGGCATACAATGTCTGAGCTGCACCAAAATTAACGTTTGATAAGAGTCCTGTCCTGAACACATGCCTATAAACATTCAATTATAGCAGTATACACTAATGAACTTCTCATAAAGGGCGTGTCCATGGTGGCCTGACAAAGTTTGATGTTTCGCCATGGGAATAGAAGGTGTTGTAACTCAGCCATACAATGTTCGATCTGCCCTAAACTTCACGTTTGATAAGAGTCCCGGCTTGAACATATATAAAGGCCAATATTCTGTTATAATAATAGCACCACCTGCTGGCAACAGGAAATTACTTGTTTACACTAACTTAAACATGCAGTGTCCAATCAGCACCAAACTTCACGTTTGGAAAGAGTCCTGGCCTGAAGACATCTAAAGGCCAATATTCAGTTATAATCATAGCGCCACCTGTTGGCAACAGGATGTGTCAAGGATACACAAGATTTAGACAGTAAATGCTGACAGAAGTACATAAAGGTTTTACTCAAAAGTGAAAGCAGACTCTGAACAAGCGGAGTATTTGCACATTTCAGTGTTTTATTTGGTAGCGAAGCGCACACATGCACACACGTTTGATGCGGTTTACTGTACGAGCTGTTGTTCTGCAAATCTGTTGTTCTATTAGAAACTTATCTGATAAGCATTAACCATCACACACAAAGAAACCAGCAGAAAACAAGCCAAAACATTTGGGTGATTAATGTCACAGACCATTTTCATATATTCAGAGAAAAACAACAAAAGAGAATGAGTGTGTGAACAAGTGAAGATGGGCAGAGACACGAAAGCGTGTTAACCGTGTGCGTGTGCAATTTTGTCGTACTGCTAAAACGGCACGTGACAATGCCAGTGCGTGTTTACGCCATCTTTTAGCAGACGGAGCAGCGCTTTGTGAAATTCGTTCATACAGTCACAGCATTGAGTGAAGCTGCGCCCCGGCTGAACGGATCTCTTACTTCCTGTGGCACGCTGGGATGTTTTAAAGGTGATCAAATCGTACAAACACCAAACTTCACTGCCCTCTGCCTTCAGGAATGGATTCATTTGTCAGGACTGATGGTAACGCACCGCCTCTCAGTGTCAGTTAAAAACACGTCACGGGACTCTCGCTAGACAAAGTCCGTGAAATCGTCGACGGTGGACACCAGCCTCTTCCTCTGGCCGGCGTCCGGGTTCGAAGCAGAACCGGAAGGCTGGTGGGTGGGTTTATTCTGCATGGGGGCGTGGCCTTGGGTCAGAGAGATTCCATGAGTGGGGCGCGACTGAATTTCCTCCTGAGCCTGTTGATGAGGAAAACAGAGATATTTATAGTTAGCATTTAAAACTTACATATCAATATAGAAAAACAGATAGATAGAAGATGAGCTCTCGTACCCGTGTCCTGATCCTCTTGATATGTCTCAATCTTGCCAGCCATTTTGAAGCGTAGGCATCTGATGGGTTCGCTCTACACTGATGCACCAGCGAAGCCATCTTTACAAGACAAGAGAAGACAAAACACTCTTTGAAGAGGATCAAATGCAACTGTTCATTTTCTAATATCAAAGATATGCATGTGCATATGCATGTCATCATTAAAAGCATACAATTGGACTTGATTTTATCTGTCAGATTGGACTGTGAAAGGTGGGTGCTGTATCCTGGTATATAGTTTGCAAAGTGTACTTTATGGTTTAGGATAGCAACATGGTGCCAGAATCGAAAACATAAATTCCCAAACTGAAGTACTTTCTGTCTCCTAAAGTTCCGTGGTAACCATAGAAACAAGAAGTTAATAATCCCCCCCCCCAAAAATAGTCCAAGTCCCGGGTGAAACCCGAGTTCTGCGTTTATCCTCCGCTGACCTGCCCGCCATTTTGAGGCATGTGTTGCTAATTGGTGCCAGAGGCAGTGGGCTGCGCTCTCCTTGAGTGATTTGGAGGGTCTCAGAGGAAAGCGTGGGTGTGTGACTCACACCAAACAGCCTTATTACATAGTCTCCACTTATCACAGTAGGTGGGAAGAGAACCACCCCAGAAAAAAAAAAGCATATATATGCTAAACAGACTGCGTTGGCGAGAGCAACGGGCACTGAGATCTGTATGTGACAAATGCTTTCCTGTCTAACAGAAGCTGTCTATATTAGTGCTTTTTGTTAAGGCAAACTTTGCTATTAATGCACTAGCTTTGCATCATTTCCACAGAAATAATACCTCAGATTATGACATATGATTTGCACCTGAGAAAAACAGCCCAAAAATACCATTACATAAAATATATTAAAAGTAATTCCAACTACCCAAAACCAGGGATGTAGAAAGTACTCAAAAAAAAAACCTCAGAATTCTGTAAAAATAAATAAATAAACGAAATATAAACTCAGAATTCCAAGAAAAAAAAGTCAGAATTGTAAGACGTACACTCAGAATTCCAAGAAAAAAAAGTGAGTCACAAAGACAAACTCAAAATTCCAAGAAAAAAAGTCAGAATTGCAAGATGTAAACTCCAAATTCTGAGATCACAGTTAGAATTGTGAGATGTGAACTGAGAATTCCAAGAAAAAAGTTAGGATTGCAAGATGTAAACTCAGAATTCCAAAACAAAAGTCAGAATTGCAAGATGTAAATTCAGAATTCCAAAGAGAAACAAGTGAGTCACAAAGATGCAAACTCAGAATTCTAAAAAAAAAAAAAAAAAAGTCAGAATTGCGAGATGTAAACTCAGTACTCACAAAGACATAAATAATTCACAAAGACATAAACTCAGAATTCCCAGAAAAAGTCAGAATTGCAAAATTCCAAGAAGAGAAAAGAATTCCAAGGGAAAAAAAGTCAGAAATGCAAGATGTAAACTCAGAATTCCAAAGAAAAAAGTCAGAAATGCAAAATTCCAAGAAGAGAAAAGAATTCCAAGGGGAAAAAAAGTCAGAAATGCAAGATGTAAACTCAGAATTCCAAAGAAAAAAGTCAGAAATGCAAGATGTAAACTCAGAATTCCAAAGAAAAAAGTCAGAAATGCAAGATGTAAACCTAGAATTCCAAGATAAAAGTTAGAATTGCGAAATGTAAACTCAGAATTCCAAGAAAAAAAGAATTGTGAAACGTAAACTCAGAATTACATAAAAAGACAGAACTGTGAGATATAAACTCAGAATTCTATATTTAAAAAAAAGAAGTTTAGTTAAGTTTACTTTTATTCTGTGGTGAAAATAAGCTTGCATATGAAATAAAGCAGGGGTGCTCAACCCTGTTCCTGGAGATCGACTTTCCTGCAGAGTTCAGCTCCAACCCTAATCAAACACACCTGTCTGTAATTATCAAGTGCTCCTTCAGATCCTAATTAGCTGGTTCAGGTGTGTTCAGGGTTGGAGCTAAACTCTGCAAGAAAGTCGATCTCCAGGACCGGGGTTGAGCACCCTTGAAATAAAAGAGACAAAAGACTAAAAGCACAGAAGCAAATGAAACTGATGGGTCTCACATTTGCGTGCAGTGCCATCTGTCTCACAAGCAGCGGTAGATTGCGGTCAGAAACAATCTTTGCCACACTGGTATCGACCAAACTCTCCAGATCTGAGAGAGAACGAGGAGTTACAGCATTACTAACCACAGTCAAACATACAGACAAACACTAGAGTGTCCTTAAATACAATACACATCTGAATGAAAGCGGCTTAGTTCACCTTTCCGGCACTGCAGTGTGACCAGGTTGCTCTCGTAGTCAAGTGGCTTTATAAGCACCTCCACAAAGTTGAACTGACCCTAAATGCATGAACATAAAAAAAAAAATTCAGAAAGAATGTCTCAAAAACAGAAAGAAAATGTGAACAGACTCTCTCACACACCTTGATGGTGCCGAGTTTGTACTCCTCTCCGGAGTCATTGTAAACCACCACCACGAAGTCGTTCCCAATGTGGCGTTTCTTATTGCAGCAGCCCTTGTCGCTCTCGCGGTTCGGCATGAGAGTGGCTATATGGAAAATGGCTGCAGAGGAACAAAAAACGACTGCATTAGTCAGACGCGATGGATTCACCTTGTGCTCCAGACACTCTTTATGAACACTTAAGAGTCTTCAGACGCAGTAATGAGCATCACATAATAAGGGATCTCATGCTCAAACACTCAAAGCAGACACTGACTGAAGGGCCTAAAGAAATTATATTTCCCATACATGAGATCTTCACAGTTTTGCTTTTATTTTTTTTTCCAGTGGTAGGGTTTTTTTTTCTAGGAACTTTCTTAATAAATAGTTATTAATAATAAACAAGAAATGTTATTATTACTACTACTACTACTACTATTATAAAAACAGCTATTAGTAGTAGTAGTAAGAAATAGTAGTTATAAAAATTATATATAATATAGTTTTATACTATAATATACTAATGAACCCTGACCTTGCATGATGTCATCGTGCCAGCAGTAGGTGAACTCGCCGTCGTCTCCGTACTGATCCAGTCCACCCAGGAAGATCTGGTCTGGGTCGCAGTCCTTCAGATGTATGAGTTTTCCCAGGCCCGTGAGAAACTGAGCGTAGCGGTTGGAGCCGTACTCGTTGGAGAGGATCGACACCTCGTTATTCGCCTGATAATAAACAACCATCAATCACACGGACTTCCTACAACATCTGCAACAGCAAAATGCAAAGAGGAACATAACTCTACCTGTCCGGCTCCAACAAACACCACACCGATCTTATGAGTGTCGTACGGAGGCATCTGATCCAAGACTTTGACGGCACGATCTATCAGCTGTGAACAAAAGAAAACACCACATTAATAAGAAACTCTGCAGCAATAAAATGAATGAAGACGCCCATGAGAAGTGATTGGGTGCATCTTAAGGACATTTCTGGGTCATATTTCATCTAAATCCAAATATATACAAACTATGTCATAAAAAATTCTACTTATAAAGAAATGTAATATAGAAATAATCTCATGACTGCAATTCAGTAATGAAAATCACTTTATTCACTATTAAATTATTTTTACATTTCCATAATAGCAGTAGTTTTGTTGTGTCTTTTTATTTTTTATGATTATTTCTATATATCCACGGTTTTTAGTTTTTTTTAGTTTTAGTTATTTCAGTACTTTAAACAAAAAAGCCTTGGCAACTAGCCAACATAATTATATAATTTTTAAAAAAAAAAATTTAATTTAGTTTATAAATATATATATATATATATAGAGAGAGAGAGAGAGAGAGAGAGAGAAATTTTTGTTTCAAGTAATGAAATTGATTTAGTTTTAACTAATAATAACCCTGATCATAACCAGATTTTTAAATAAAAAAAATCTGCATTAATTAATTATAAATACTATTAATCGCAGATACTTACTTATATGGAAAAAAAAAAACAAAAAACATTTACAATAGGGTAATGACAATTAGTTGTCAATTACATTTTCTGTGCTAAAATAAATGTCACAAAGTGCAAAAATACAACATTAATTAGTAAAAAAAAAAAATTATATATAAACACATTAATTAACATTAATTACATTAATTAATTAATGTAAATAAACAAAAATAAACATTAATTAGTTTAAAATATTAAATATAAAAATAATACAAAAACACATTAATTAGTATTAAATAAATAAATATAAAAATACAAAATAATATATAAACATTTTTAAATAATGTTTTTTTTATTTGAAGAGTTCAATTTTAAAAAACAGATAACTCCGTTTTTACGTTTTTTCATAGCACATTCAAATTAATCTCAATCTTGGGTTATTTTGATTAAGTAAAAATAACTAAAAAATACAGCTAACTAACACAACAAAAACATAACAAAAAACATGATTTTTGAAATTAAAAAAAAAAAAAAAAATTTTAAAGAGTTTTTACAAATATTCTCAATTTCTTTCCTTGGTGTGTCCATGAGATTTGCCCAATTATAATAGCCATGAGAGATATAGTCTCCTCACCTGAGATTTGGGCAACAGGAGTGGTTTGTTGGCTTCATTGCCAAAGAACGGCGAGTGATAGAGCTGCAGGAAGACGAAGCTGCCGACAGAAAGAATAGGAGTAAAGGTCAGAATGAGCTCTAATCTGCTGAATCTCCACTCCAGCACAAATGCACACTACATTTCCCGCACAGCTTTCATCTGCCTACCCGCAACTCACCTCATCACACGGGAAAATATCAAAGCTAAAGGTGAAGAAGTTTGGAGAGGATAAGTGTCCCGAAATGCTCTCCAGACCTCATGAGACCCATTAAATCCAGCCCAGCACAACTTTGCAAATGTGGATATAAGCCTAGACTTAAAATAAATCTTGCCTTGACAGTGTCAATGGAAAACACGTGCTGCAGAGCACTGCTAACAATATGAGAAGACATATTTAGGATGGTTACGATAAGCAGAAGTGCTGAACTCACTTCAATACTAATGCCTGATAGATTAATTTAACATTCATGATCGGCCGTGTATATATATATATATATATATATATATATATATATATATATATATATATAGATAGATAGATGTATAACAACCATTAAATTTTTTTTTTTTAAGAAGTCTCTTCTGCTCACCAAGCCTGCATTTATTTGATGCAAAGTACAGCAAAAGCAGTACAATTTTGAAATATTTTTACTATTAAAAATAACTGTTTTCTATTTGAATTTATTTTAAAATGTAATTTATTCCTGTGATTTCAAAGCTGAAATTTTAGCATCATTACTCCAGTCACATGATCCTTCAGATATCATTCTAATATTCTGATTTGCTGCTCAAAAAACCTTTATTGTTATTATTATGTTGAGTAACATTTTTTTCAAGTTTCTTTGATGAAAGTTCAGAAGAACAGCATTATCTGAAACAGAAATCTTTTGCACCATTATTAATGTCTTTATCATCACTGTTGATCAATCTAAAGCATCCTTGCTAAATAAAAGTATACATTTCTTTCATTTCTTTCCCAAAAAAACTAAACAAAACAAAAAAATATACTGACTCCAAGCTTTTGAATTGTATAGTGTATAATGTTCCAAAAGCTTTTTATTTCAGATAAATGCTGATCTTTGGATCTTTCTATTCATCACAAGAATCCTGAAAAAATTTTACTCAACTGTTTTTTAAAAATAATATTAATAATAATGTTTCTTGAAAAGCAAATCAGCATATTAGAATGATTTCTGAAGGAGCATGTGACTGGAGTAATGATGATGAAAATTTAACTTTGATATCAGAAATAAATTACGTTTTACAGAACATTCAAATAGAAAACATTTATTAAAATAGAAAACATTATTATTTTAAATAGTAAAAATATTTAACAATTTTACTGCTTTTGCTTGAGCACTTGTATATATATAAAAAAAATAAATTAAAAAAAACATGAAAAATCTTAAATCTCAAAAACTTTTGACTGGTAGTGTAGACTGCACAAGTTTTAGGAAACACTTATGACAGTTTTATTGTGCTTTTTGACAGCTCCCGTCCACATCCACCTTTATTGCATGAAAATCAGAAGCCTGCACATTTATAATTCTTAAAAATTACACCTTTTAGGCCTTTATTCATACAGCAAGTGTTTTTGAGTGACTGGGCCCTTCAATCCTTAGTAGGATGTAATTGTGGCTTTATCCAAAAAGACGTGCGATATACGGAACAACAGTCTGCACACAACAGTGTGAAAGGCACTGTAAACTGTTTCAAGAAAAAGAAAGACAGCTCTCAGTGTCTGATTGAACCCCATTAAACGAGACACACGCGGCCCCGATACAGAGGAAAGCGCTCTTACGGGAAACTCGCTAGGCTTTCCTGGGCATCTCTCTATAAATAGCGAGTCTATCGATTGCGCGACTCTAGCGGCACCGAACCTCACAAAGACGGATGGCAGTAATTTACAAGTAATTCCAATTCAAGGCAACAATTTGAAAGCGCTCGACTTAGAAAGAGCCGCACTTCACAAAACAAGCCGAGCGAGCGAAGCAGGCAGGATGATTTAATGTCAACAGGGCGACAGATGATGACAGTAATGAAAAAAATGAGGCGTTTCAGCCATATCATTACTCTCCATATAATGCTTTGCTTTTCCTAGAAAATGGAGCACTTCGTGCGGTGGGATCAAATGGATGCTGTTCAAAGACATTACAGGTGCGTTAACGTTAGCTGAACATAATCACAACCACACTTTACGCCATCCATTACACGACTGAGTCAACGTTCGCCGTCATGGATTCAGGGCTGGGAGATAAACGCTATCATATTGAGTCGCGATAAAATGTATGTCGATAAGCTCTGGACATTTTTACTCGATATGAATTAGTATAACAGCAGAAATAACTGCCACAACATCCAGTCAGTGCTTGACGCTAACAGGCTAATAACTCTGCATCTGAGTGCGGATCTCTGTGTAAATGAATGGCGCGGTTTCCTCAAACACACACGACGCTCGTGGTGATTTCAGCGTCCGTGTCTCAATATATGAGGACATACAAAAATGAACTTACCCTCCAGAGCTCTGAGCAACAATTTACAAACGTTTCAACGTTTCATTTGAGAAAAAAACTACCGTCAAATACACAAGGAAAGTGAATAAAACTAAAAGAACTTTAGGACAACCCGTCAAAATAAAAGTCCGGTTTAACTTAAAGAAATGATGACAGAAATATATTACTGTTGTATACTAAAATATAATTCTCAAGTAATAATATTAATGGAACTTTTAAGGAATATCATACAACTAAATGTATATCCTCATTCATTTATACAGTTATACATTGCTGTTGTGCGGCCTCTTATTTGACAAAAAATTAAAAATTATTTTTTTCCTGTAAATTAACTGCTTTCCTGTCATTACATTTAAAAAAAAAAAAAAAAAATACATTTTAAAATTGGTAAAGTTTTATTCATTTATTTAGACAATTTGTATAGTAAATTTGTTTTGAATCATGAAACACAGAATCCAGGAAACACAATGGAAAACAGAATTTAGGCCTAACAAAGATGTGGAAAACATTCCCTTCCTCATCAATGGTAAACGAATAATGTGATAAGTATCGATATTATATGTATATGGACAAAAATATATTGTCATAATATTTTTTAGGAAGGCTGCCCCCTAATAGTTGACTAACTGTTAGTTGACGAGAAGACGATTGTGGTGGCCCGCCACAATATCAAAACTGACCAACTTTGTTGAATAAACATGTGCACTGCACATTTCAAAATCAAAATGCGGTGCTAGTGTTTTTATATTAGTGTATATCTGAAAGAAACCGACTTTTTGATTTAATTTCAATTTCATCATGCCTGTAATGCCTGATAAAGCAGTGTTTTTGAGTGCAGTCCCGCTTTGTGTATGGCCATTACCGGGGAAACCGCTATTTTTACCACTCCAAAAGCGCCACCTAGTGGCAAAGAATTAATTAGCATTTTCATTCAGACCAACACAAAAATCGTCTGATGGTTTTAAATGTAAATGTGAACTAGTATATATCCCACGGGGGAAGCTCTGCCACACATAGAGTGTAAGTCTGTGGAAAACACTGAAGGCTTGGTCGACCAAACATTTATTAGTTGCGTCTGTGGTTATATAGTCGCCAGGACATCCAAATGCTCATCTATCATTTATCGACTTCAAATATGGCTTTTCATCTGAAAGATGTATGTAGTAGCAACTTTACATGGCCGCTTAATCTAATGTTAACGTAAAAAAAAATGTATGCTATTCAAGTGTGCTGAATAGTAGCGCGCTCACTGCATGACAGATAGAGGTGCCGGTGCAGTCACTTGCTCTTAAAATACTCAATTTTTGCTTATACAGATAAAAGTAATACATCTTTCGAATCTGTAAAGACTCTATGTTTATTTGTTTGCGCTCACAATAACAACGAAACGTGCTTTTGTAAAATAATTGATGTGAAAAGGATGCGCTTTCTGCCGTCTCTGTCTCTTCGAACTTGAAACTTCAAAACTCTGCGTATACTTGCCTTACAGACATGAAAAATCTATCTATATAGAGCGAAATATCTACTTTCAAATAAACCAATTCAAATAGAAAACAAATATTCACAGGTTATGTAATCTGTATGAAACGTGCATACAGGCACATCACTACTGCGGAGATGACGAGTCAGTGTCGCCGACTTCATCTCTTAAGCTGAAAACAAAGAAAACGCTAGTTTATTAATAAATTATTAAAACATTAATGCAGTCTCCTTGCTGGATTTCCCAGACACATTCAAAATGATTATATTTGCCAGTACGTTGTGGCAAGCTTTTTTTGTGGGCATTTGAGCGCTTATTAGGCTGTATAGGCAATTTAAGGCTCATTATTATGATTTAGCCCTAATGGACTGTCGATAGTAAAAGTTGTGACAAGAACTTGCTCCCTGTAAGTATAAATAGTGCACATCATCTGCTAAAAATGAGACACAACAATAGACATGTTTCCAAAAGGTCTTGATGCAATGGCAAACGCTAAACACTACATCATCTGTGCTAAACTGTGTTTTTAGGGATTTTATAATGTGTAAGTATTAAATAATCGGTGCTGAAGGTTGGTTATGAACATGTGGTTCTCATATTATGTTTATAGTGTTATTAATGAGGTGTAGCTAGTGAAAAATAACTGAATTACTGTCCTGTGATTTAAAGGGGTAGATATAAATAGCCTGTTTACTGACTTAATTATGTTACTTCCCAGGGTGCATTTAAGTAAATGGTTATTGCTAAGATGGTTTTAAAATGAGAAGAGTTAAACAAGAATTTAGAAATTTCCTGCATAAACACTACTTCTGGACGATAACTGATAAAACATTAAATGTTCACATGTATTAAAATCAAATAAATACACAAAAATACTGTAAAAATAGGAATATTGTGAAATATTATTGCAGTTTAAAATAACTGTTTTCTGTGTGAATATTTTGTAAAATATAATTTATTTCTGTAATGCAAAGCTGAATTTTCAGCATCATTACTCAAGTCTTCAGTGTCACATGATCCTTCAGAAATCAGTCTAATGTGCTGATTTGCTGCTCAAGAAACACATTCAATGTTAAAAACAGTTGAGCTACTTCGTATTTTTGTTGAAATTATGATACTTTGATAAATAGAAAATTCAAAAGAGCAACATTTATCTGAAATAAATGTTTTGTAACTTACATAGTCACTTTTGATCAATTTAATTCATCTTTACTGAATAAAATTAATTTATGACTGACCTAACTATTGAACAGTAGCATATTTATAACTGATATCGTATGACTATATCTTGCATCCCTAATTTTCTAATTAAGAATAAGCTTTTTAAAGCTTGGAAACTTTGGAAACAGTGAAAAGCAAGGCAGAACAGAGTTTGGGATTCACATTACCTGGGACTGAGTCCTGAGCTCTTCTCAGCATTGGATGGACCTCCTCGATTATGGTACGAGTCTCTGTCCATCTTCCTCTCCCCTCCTCTGCGGGACGACGGTGCGGACACCGAGATGGTGTGTCCGCGGGGTCTGTGTCCGGTGGGAGACAGGGCTCCCGGCTGGGCCGTGGGAAACTCCAGCCTCATCCTGGAGGTGGATGACGACGAGATGGAGACGCTAGCGCTGGAGCTAGATGGGCCGGCTGATATGACGCTCTCTCCCGGCCAAGTGCTTTCACCTGGGGCCTCTCTCTCAACCTGGACCATCTGGATCTTGGAGCTGAGCAAGTCCCCCCCGGAGCTGCTCTGGGCCGCGGCCTTGGTGAAGGCCTCTGGCAGAGTTTGGAGCTCTGGGGAGGAGCTGGACTTATTTAAAGTTCCATGTGAGAACGTGAGGTCAGCGTCTTGCAGACCCGGGGTGGAGAGGGCCGGCGGAGGCTGATCGATGGGGATACCGCCTTCACTCACCTCCTCCAGGGTCGACTTCTCATCGTCCTGACTAGATGTTGAGGAGGACTTGAGGAGAGAAAATATGACAGAAATGACATGAATCAGTCTGTGGTTTATAAATAAAAAAATTCACATTTATTTATTTATTACACATGTGTGTGTGTGTGTGTGTGTGTGTGTGTGTGTGTGTGTGTGTGTGTGTATATATATAGCACCGTTGTTAATTATTGTTATGTAATAATTAACTTGTAATAATGAATAATTACATATTTATATATATATAAACAATTTTAACAACATTACTCCTAATATTTGTAGGTTTCTTTGTAATTTTAATTTTTTTAATATTGTAATATACACGCATACACACATAAATATATCTATTGTTTATATATTATTATTTAAATTTATATAGACATCGTTACTCATTGTTAGTAATTAAACTTTAATAATAATAATAATAATAATAATAATCATAATAATAGTTATTCTGAATATTTCTAATATTTAATTGCAACTAATAAGTCTCTCTATATAAATACAAACAACTGTTATATCATAACTATATACTACATGACAATAATAATGTTTATAAAAATTATTTTTTATTTTATTTATAAATCGTATTCTTTTCTTTTCATTTCATTTATAATTTGGAATTTAATTTTATTTATTTTTTGTTTTTCCCCCCTAAAAAGCAATAATAATATTAACAATAACACATCAATTTAAAAGCCCTACCTTAAGCTGAAATAATGATTAACTGTTCATTTGTAGAACTTTTTTAAATAAATACATTAAATAAAAATGGATTTTATTAATAATAATAATAATAATACATTACTCTTACTATTAATAATAAAATAATTGTATTATTTTATTCTAATGTTTTAATGATATAATAATAGTAATGATAAATGATACTATAAATTATACTATTATTGAGTGTGTAGATTGACTCACTCTGCTCAGCATGCCAGCTGGTGTTGTAGCAGCACTCATGAAGATGGGCTCAGACGATACGGCCTCAAACTCCTCCAGCTCTTTGGACTCAGCTGCTGATACAATCGCTCTGCTCTGTCCACCTTCTTCCAACACAACCGAATCTGTTAGACGGCAGCAAGAGCACAATAAACAAGATTTTAATCACAACACACTATATCAGCTCCACGAGCAGAGGAGCCTCGAGCATCTACCATGTCTCTGATTAGTCTAGAAACTCTCCTACAGACACTCTAATACATGCAGAGCCATCTTAAGATCAAACCTGCACAAACACAGTCCGATCACAAACACACACAAGCTGATCGAGTCAGACACATGAAGCAGCTTCAACACGGGATTTGACACTGAAAGGCTTTACAAAACATGGTTTTAGAGACCCGTTGACATCCATGTGTGTTAGATTTGAGGTCTTTAGTCCTACAAGCTGACAAAAGAAACTAAAGCAGACACAATAAAAAGCTTGTGCCAAAATAAGGATGACGTCATGTTGCACTCATTGGTGTGTCTACTCAAAATATTGGTCCAATAATATGTTTACCTTTAACATAAAAAAAATACATTTGACTAGTAATAGTAAGTATTATAATACAGTATGGCTGAGACTTGTCAAAACCTTTTTTTATCCACATCGTCCAGCTTTAAGAGGAACACTTTTATGTGGGTCAAACTGAAATCGCACATATAAAGGGAATACATTACAGCGAAAGACGCCTTTCATGTCAAATTCATGGACACAAGAAAAAAGCAAAGAGAAGTTTAATAAGCCCCAGGAAAAGGAGGAGGAGAAAAGAAAAAAAATCAAAGCGTCCTGAATCAGGAATCAATCCCATCGCTGGTTCTGTGTGGCGACTGGTTGAGTTCACTGCTGATTAGTGGTTTGTTCTGGATTGTTGAGTGTTAATGAAGAAAGGAAGCTACAGATCACTCTAGAGCGGCGCGTGTACGTGCTCGAGGCCTCATATACACACGTGTCAGACATATCTACCTGCCCACGATATACTCCTGTGTAACCTGCCCGGCGTATCGGCGGAGCAGAGAGAGCCCAGAGCGCCCACTGCAGCGACAAACCCAGACAAAAACCAATACAGGCCAAGCCATCAACACCGCATGGACCCAGAGGAAACACACATAGAGAGTCAAAGAGATTCTGGCTGAAAGAGGGACAGATATGGTGAGCGGCCCACTTAGAGAAGGCCTTCAAAGAGGTTTATTATTATTACTCGAAATGTGTGCTGGTGCTTATAAACACACAAAACCATTTCCATCTAAGCTGTGGTGCGCTATAATTACATGAAGATGTAGTATTTGACCGCTCAAATTTATTTAATCTTTTTTTAATGTGTTCATTCATTTGCTGTATGGCGTTTGGGGAGAGTTGAGACGGCCATTAGGAGGAATAAATCACTGAAACACTTGAGAGTCATCTAAATTGAGTGTGAATGATGATGTTTTCAGGAGGCATGTTCAGATAACATAGCAAGAGTCTGACAAATAGATTAAAAAATAAAAGTTTTCAGCAGGCCAACAATAGAATGATAGAATGATAGAATGATAGATAGAAAAATAGAACGATAGAACAATTGAATGATAGATAGATAGATAGATAGATGGACCGAAATAATGACGGAAGGACAGACAGATATAACGACGGAGGGATAGATAGATATAACAGAAGGATAGACAGACAGACAGACAGACAGACAGATAGACAGATGGAAATAACGACATAGGTAGATAGATAGATAGATAGATAGATAGATAGATAGATAGGACAGATGGAAATAATGACGGAAGGATAGATAGATATAACGACAGAGGGACAAATAGATATAACAACAGAATGATAGATAGACATAGATAAAACGATAGTTAGAATGATAAATAGCCAGATAGACAGATAGATAGACAGATAGATGGATAGATGGAAATAATGACGGAAGGATAGATAGATATAACGACGGAGGGACAGATAGATATAACAACAGAACAATAGATAGACAGATAAAATGATAGAACGATAAATAGAACGATAGATAGAACGATAAATAGAACAACAGATAGATAGATAGATAGATAGATAGATAGATTGATAGATAGATGATAGATAGATAGACAGACAGATAGATAGAAATAACGACAGATAGATAGATGGATAGATGGATGGATAGATAGAAATAATGACGGAAGGACAGATAGATGTAACAACAGAGGGACAGATAGATATAACGACAGAACGATAGATATATAGATAGACAGATAGATGGAAATAATGACGGAAGGATAGATAGATATATAACGACGGAGGGACAGATAGATATAACAACAGAACGATAGATAGATAGATAGATAGATGGAAATAATGACAGAAGGATAGATAGATATATAACGACGGAGGAACAGATAGATATAACAACAGAATGATAGATAGACAGATAAAACGATAGATAGATAGATAGATAGATAGATAGATAGATAGATAGAAATAACGACATAGATGGATAGATGGATGGATAGATGGACAGATAGATAGAAATAATGAAGGAAGGATAGATAGATGTAATGACGGAGGGACAGATATAACAACAGAACCATAGATATAACGATAGATAGATATATAGATAGATAGATAGATAGATAGATAGATAGATAGATAGATAGATAGATAGGATAGAATAAATGAAGGTCCCAATGTGTGATGTAATTTCCTTCCCAAAAAGGAAATGTTTGGCTCTTTGTAATAAAACAGAATACTAGCATACTGCTTACTGCATGCTGCACACTAGATACTGTATACTTCCAGTTTTCTCATATAGTTTTACATACTGTTTATAAAAAAAAATTAGGCAACGTACGGTATCTATACTAGACAGTACATAATATGGCTGAATTAGAATCAGCATACTAGTTTTACTATTTCTGCCTTATAGTAGTAAACGTAGTATGCTATTCTTAATTTTGCCTTTTATTTCTTAATTTGAAATAGCATACTTCCTGCTGTGCACACCGCTTTAGCTGCTTTATTCAGCCAATGACAATCAGCTATGATCTTGTAAATAATTAGGATTATTTGGCATATTTAATAAGTCTGATTATGCAAAAAGCGCTCACCTTTTGGAAAATAATGTCAAAAAGAAATTAAAAGAAATTTATAAAATAACTTAAATGGATATATAAATTATAAAATAGCTAAAGTTTAATGTTATTCAAGGCAATTATAGTTCAACAAACTGAAACAACAGTAGCACAGTACACAAAAACACAAACAGTGGATAGTAGTAAAGCACAGCAGTATGCCAGTATGCTATTCTCAGACTCAAATGTCTGCTTTCTTAAAACACTGCAGCACTTGATATCTACTCTATAAACTCCATTTCAGCTCCATAAACATGTGCTAAAACAGCCATTGTTTTGAAAGACTGGAGCTCACCGGTGTTGGAGCGCTGGATGGGGCAGGGCCTCCCCTGCGACTGGGGCGCCTCGCCCTGTGCAACAGTGGCCTCGCTCTGGGGCTCCTTCACCCCGTCCATGGCCATCAGCACACTGGACAGCTCCTGCAGCGGGACGTTCCCCAGCTCGGATGAGAACGGGCTCGGCGGGTTCTCCAGACACATCAGCCAGCTGGTGTTACCTGAGACCGGACACAAATCACAGCAGAACCGGATTTACAGCGCCAAACTGTAAAGAACTGCAAAGTGCATGGTTTAAATCAGCAATACAAAAACGAGAGTCTGACTCAAATTATTAAAATAAAAAAAAACCACAAATGGTCTAATTAGACAAAAGCATCTTCTAGTAACTGTGAGATCAGTGGAACATTTATGAACCTTCTTTAGTTGTTTTATCTTCAGAACATCACATGGTAATACATAAATGTTATTAGTCATTAGGACGACTCAAAAACATTTATTTCTATGAACTAATGCAAAATACTGTTTCATGGAAAGCAAGAAAGTATTGCATACACAAACACATACATATGTAAAAGGGCAGGATGTCGTCATTAAGACCTCCAGCTGTCCGTTCACGCTTACAGCTATATGTCCATGTAGCCATTTAACCAACATCTGCATTAGCATCTGCATGCACTGCACGACTACATCCGGCAAACTCAATTACACTGACACACTAATGAAAGTCTGCTGAGCTGATGCCTCCAGGCACCAGAGACATTTTGGATTTCAGCTTATGTAGAGAGACATTTAAAATAAATAAAATTTACATTTATAAACCTACATAAATAAATAAACATTACTTGTTTAATTAAAACACCACCTAGAAAGTAAATAAGAAAGTAAACTAGCTGTAAAATTGTATTTATTTTAAATGTATATATATATATATATATATATATTGTCACGGGGGCGGAGCAACGCGACAGACACAGGGGGCGTGACGTCAGGCCTCGGAGAGGCTTTTATTAAACAATAAAACAAAGTGTCCAAAAAGGGGGGGAAAAGTGTCCAAAACAAAAGGGGGATCTGGTGTCCTCGAAGTGACGGGGTTCCGTGAAGGAGGGGTAGTGTTCCAAAAGGGAAGGGTCCAGGTAAGGGGCGGAGTCCGGCGGCCGCACGCACTCCCCGCTCAGGTCCGGGGTGCGAGGGGCGGCGGCTTCTCTAGCGGCATCGTCCTCCTCCACCTACGCGGCGCTTCTGGGGGATAACACGGCCCGGCATCCTGGCCCGTCAGCCGTTACGGGTGCGGTCCTCATCCGGACCCGCGGGGTCCGGCAACTCGTCCTGCGGCGCTGGTACCCTCTTCACCCCTTCCTGGACCCACGAGGACACCAGCGTGCATGCACGGGGAAGAGACCGGTCTCCTGAGGAGAGGCGCGCTCGGCATTTTAACAGCGGCGGTGATGAGGCTTCATTCACATCAGGTGTGCCTCATCACACGCCGCCAGACCTGGATGTTTCGGCGCCCCTCCTCCTCCCACACGCCCACTCCCGTCGGGAGCCTGGTGAAGGGCGGCGATTACCGACGGGGTGAAGCTGATAGTTAGGGGGGAGGCAGCCGACTCGTCACAATATATATATATATATATATATATATATATATATATATATATATATATATATATTCTATTTATTTGTATAAAAAAATATATATATACACGCACACGTTTAAATAAACATTCAACCTTACTTTTATTTCAAACCATTAATTATTTGATCTAACAATACTTCATTAGCACCATTTTTTGTTTTTTATTTGACTTTTAAAAGGATGCACATATTTAAAGGTCAGCATAAAAATCGGACAAAATATTTAAAGAGATCACTACATGTATAAGAAAAGATCACAGTGATATGCCATTCAGTTTCTAGAGAAAGCTGCATAATGTGACGTTTTTCAGACATAAATTCCTAGTTTAGCAGAATTAAGTTGAAGCTGAATGTGAAAAATAGGCTGTGCAAAAGTTTGGGCACCCTTTTAATAGTGCTCATTTGAATGCCTGCAAGTCAGTTAATGGTGATTCATTGTAACACAAAACTGATTTGATTTGCTCAATGAATCTTAACACTGCAAATACTTTTGAAAAATGATGTTTAAATGTAGCTAATTGCTAGTTTTGCTTCTCCCTGATGCTTTACTTAAAAGTAACAACATGGGAACCTCAAAAAAAAAACCTCCTTGAGCAGTGTTGCCAAGTGCCCGGTTTTCCTGTGAAATCGGGCTACTTTAACACTGTTGCCACAGGTTGAAGCAACCCCAATAACATTATATTTAGCTCCTGGAATGCGAACTGTACCAGGGGAACCTGCCAAAAAAAACGTGTATTTTATCCCCCAGAATGCGATTTTTACTGGGGACCCCCTTCGATACCGGATTGGGCTAGTTTTTGGCTAGATTTGAGGTATTGTTGTGAAAACCTGGCAACCCTGTCCTTAAGACTTAAAAAGTAGGATAATACAATCAATATGAATCTGGGGAAAGATACAATATATATATATATATATATATATATATATATATATATATATATATATATATATATATATATATATATATATATCACAAGAGACATTTTGCAAGGAAGAATGGTTAAAAATTTATATTGATGTAATTATTTCATTGGGATGCCCAATTTTTGCATAACATAAAACTGTGTATATATATAAAACTGATGCTGAAAAAGGGTTTTTCTGAAGAACAGTAGGCAGTTTAACTGTTCAGGACAAACAAGGGACTCATGAACAACTATCACTAAACAAAAACACAACTGTGGATCATTCAGGTAACACAGTATTAAGAATCATGTAAAGTGTATGTAAACTTTTGAACAGGGTATTTTTTTTTTATAAAATTCAACTATTATTTTCTCTTGTGGACTATCTGTAAACGTCTTTTATGTGAAATATCTATATTTATTAAAATATATAGATTTAATTTATTTAATTTATTCAAAATGGAAATCGTTTCTAAAAATATAAGTCTTTACTATCACTTTCTATCCATTTAACTCATCCTTGCTGAATAAAAGCATTAATTTCTTAAAAAAATAAAAAAAGAAGACAGAAAGAAAGAAAAAATTTTTGTAAAGTAGTATATATTGCAACAAAATTTTATTTTAAATTATATATATATATATATATAAACATTATTTATAAATCAGCATATTAGAATGATCTCTAAAGGATCATGTAATGATGCTAAAAAAAATGTCAGCATTGATCACAGCAATCAATTACATTTTAAAGTATATTAAAAATGAAAACTGGTATTTTAAATTGCAATAATATTTCACAAAATTACATTTTTGTCTGCATTTTTGATGCAGCCTTGATGAGCATATGAAAAAAACTTACTGATCCCAATCTTTTGAACAGCACTGTATTGATTTTATTTTACCTTATTTTTATTTTACACTATTAATTAATATGACTACTTGTTTATTTGCACTTTGACTTTTGAGAGTTTCTCAAAACATAAACCAAACTACTGAAGTAAAATCAGAGAGAAAGATCACAAATAAGAACAGGAAAAAAATAAAACACAAAAAAAGCTGTTTGGAGTGAAGCAAGAGCCCTATATAAGTGACTCATGGAAGAAAGACACAAAAAGTGACAGACAAACACAGAAAGCAACAAGACCACAATAGCCTCTATCTGAAATCCTCAGAAATCGCATTCAAAAAGCATCTCATCATGCGTTTTTCTTCAAGAAGTGAAGCACTCAAGGACACGTCTCAATTAATGCAAAAAAAAAAAAAAATTGTGAAATGCTCCCGAGCTATTCTTCATTTAGAGGCAGACGGAGGAGAAAAGCTGAGGAAAATCGGGCCCGTGGGCACGGCAGGTGTGAGTCAAACTATTATGAAACTTTCAAAATGGCACGGCAACCCCTGCGGGCCGAATGTGCGCTCATGCGCCTCTTGAACGCCCTTGGAACGGAGTTATTATGATTTAATTTTAGTGTTGTGCACAAATGTGTCATAATTGAGAGTGAGTGGGCGATAATTACGGCCCGAGCCAAGGTTACGAGGTTAAAAAAATAAATAAAAATGCGCCCATTAACGCGCCCCCGGATATTTTTGGCATGTTAAGTGCGCATGTTGTACCTGAGGGTCGGCGGATGAAGATCTCAGCCCAGCCCTGTGTCAGCATGGGCACAAACTCGGCCAGGCTGGACTTGTCTTTCAGCGGTGGGGAGGACTGGGATGCTGAGGGTGCCGGATGCTCTTCCACTCCCCTCTGGGACCCCAGGACTTCCAGCGGGGGGCCCGGCGGAGGCAGCGGGCCGCTGTATTCGCCCTCAGGAGACGCCACCAGAGGACTGAGACTCTGAGCCGGACCGGCTCGCAGAGCGTGACCACCTGGAGAGAGAAATCAAAGCACATTATTTTATAATAATATTGTAATAATATTATTTTATAATATAAATATAAAAATGTTATATAACATTTTGTCATAGTTTCAGTTTTATTTTTTTTTAAAGTTTATTATTTTAAGTATTATATATTATTAATATCTTGAATTAGTTCTTATTTTTTATAATTTCCTATTTAACTTTAGTATTTTTATTTTTAATTACTTTTGGAGCTATAATATCTTCATTTGTGATCCATGGATAAAAATCATACAATATTGGAACGACACAAGGGTGAGTAAATGAGGACAGAATTAATACTCTAAGTGAACTCTTTTAAGATTTTAATTTCATGTATGACTGCTCACATATTTACACATCCACTTTAAGTAACCAGCAGCTTAGCTGAGGAACTGGTTTCAGATGGAAGGCTACACAATACTTGAAGTCATTTACATATAGAAGTCCTACAGATCAAGATCAAGAAAACCTCAGGGAAAGAACAGAAGTGTAAAAGTAGTCACCCGATATGGAGCGGACGCGCGTGCGAGTGTTGGCGCTGAGCTGCTGGCCTGACTGGGACTCGAGTTTAGCAGGAGCCTCTTTCGTCTGTCGGGTGTGTAACGACGGGTCGGACCTGCAGAAGAGTCACGTTAACCTACAGTAACAGCATGATTGCCTGAAGACATAAACAAGGCCATCAATGTCGAAATGTTTGTAACCTGGTCATTTCTCCTCCTCCGGGTCTCTCGGCCATATCCACACCCAGAAGGGCTTGGGTTCGCGACCCGCCGCTGGTGGTTATGGTGACTAACTTATTCCCAACCAGCCAAGTCATACTGGGCCCACCGGATAGCAGGAACTCAGCGATGGGAGACCTGAGAGAGAGAAAGACAGAATATAAAGCCCATGAATCATCTTTATTTAGCATCACAGGACACTGGAGATGCTACTGTGAGAAAGCACATCCGTCTCTGACAGGAGTTGGACGCTTGTACTGTTCTCACGCTAAAAGCAGATGCTACACTTTCCAAAACAACTGGCCGAACAAGGATATCGGTTGTGATGTGCCTATTTACACAGAGTGACAGAAAAATAAGTTTACTGCGGTACAAAAGGTGAATCGATGCAGCGCTCAGTGGCCTGCTTTCGTCATAAACAGCAGAGATGAAAGCCAAGAACTATTTAAAGGTTTGTGCACACACTGAACAAAAGGATGAAGGTCAAGCAATTACAGCTCTAGCTAAAAGTGTGTAAACCAGCTTAAAATGAAAGAAAGAGAAGAGCAGAGACAAAAGCAGCTCTGCACACATCTTCAAGGCATTTATTCATTTAGCAGACACTTATTTCATAGTGACTGACAAAGGAATGAAATTACTATTCCTTTAAAGTAAGATGGTAAAACAGCTTTTGATGCATTATTGAACCTGATAGATTGGTCAGTGAGCTCTTGCTAGCATAAAAAAACTGACTTACATAATGAAAAAAAAAAAAAAAAAACTGGTTTAGTACCGTTTGTACTATTTTTTTTAAAACATGATAAAAAAAAGTACACAATTATTCATTGTCTCAGTTTTAAAGATAACCATAAACCATATTATTATTATCATCATCATCATCATCCTTATTAATATAATAATAATAATAATAATAATAATAATAATAATAACAACAATTATTATTATTATTATTATTATTATTATTATTATTATTATTATTTATTATTTATTATTTATTATTATTATTATTATTATTATTAGCAATTTAATTGTAACTTAATTTAAATAAAAAACAAATATAAAATATGACTTATTGTTTTAGATGAAAGTAGACAATCATCATCATTATTATTATTATTATTATTATTATTATTAAATTAATTTTTAATTAATTTTAATTAGCCAATTAATATTAATACTTTTTATAATTTTACTTTAATTTTTAAACATCAATTATTGTTTCAGTTTAAAATAAGGAAACTATTATTCATTTTATTTTATTATTATAATTATTATTATTAATTCAATTTTAAATTATTTAAAAAATAAATAAATAAAATATGACTGTTTCAGATTAAAGTAGACAATTACTATTATTATAAAATTAATTTTAAATTAATTTAAATTTAAAAAACAAAAATAAAATGACTAAATGACTAAAGTAGGTATTTATTATTAATAAATTGTTTAATGTTTAAAAAGTTTTATTTTTTAAATTAAAATTAATTTAAAATTAAATTGATAATAATAATAATAATAATAATAATAATAATATTCATTATCATCAATTTAATTTTAAATTAATTTTATTAAAAAATATAAATAAAAATTAAAATAAATTTTAAACATCAATTACTGTTTCAATTTAAAATAAGGCAACTATTATTATTATTATTATTACTACTACTAATTTTATTTTAAAAATACTAATACTAGTTAAATGCTTTAGCTTAACTTGGGAAAATTATCAATTTACTGTATCAGTTTAGTCCAATTACTATTATTTTATTACATTTTATTTTAATGTATAAGTTTTGAATCAGGAGGCATGGCTGTGGGGTTTTTTTTTTTACCATATATTTCATTATTGAATTAAATTAATCAAATATATGATTACTAAACAAATCATGTCTCCTAAATTAATGCTTTTATCTGACATTATAATGTAACATTTCTAATTATTTTCAAATTATTTTAATTATTTTTCATCAAATATTGATATTCAATGGCAACTGCTGAAGTGTTTAATTGAACTGAACTGTTAAATCTGCAAATCGTACAATTAATTTAATTTAATTGGGGTTGTAAATTTACATTTACATTTATTTTACATTTACATTTTTTCATTTTGCAGAAACTTTTATCCAAAGCAACTTACAGTTGAGGAAAACAACTGATGTGCCTGATGTACACAGGATGTGCCTGTTTTAACAAGTTTTCAATCATCGTTCAAAATAATAAAAGCTAGGACTGGGAAAATAAGAGCAAGTGAAAGAAATGGTAAAGTGTAGTTTGTAGTGAACAGAATCACACGGATCCCACGCACCTCTTGGGCAGGGCAGAGAAATTTGAGAATACGTATCGCGCCATCATGTCCAGGCAGGTCTCGGTCAGCTCCAGATGGACCGTCTTCAGCGCGTCGTCCGCCTGCATCACCGCATTCTCGTCAGCCGAGCCCAGGCTGCAGGTGGTGCTGGACGTCTGCATCCTGCACAGGACGGGGTCAGGGGTCACACACAGGCATCGGGTTACAGCGGGTACAGGAAAGGTCACGGGGTCAAAGAGTGCACCACTAGGCTTTTACTCACACATGGAGGTCAGATTCACAACCAGCTCAAACTGGTACTAGTTAAGTCAGAGATCTCAGCTAGTCTTTGACATGGTGTCCTAACCAGAATTTCTGATTCAGGAACCACTGGCTGATTCAGATTCAGGGTCATCTGATTCTGATTCATTTCACTGTGGGCTGAGCTACACAGTCTTTATCCTTGTCATGACTGCAAATGGTCAGCGTATCTCTTTTTTCACTTGTCACGGCTGGTTAGGACACAGCGTGAAGCTTGAGATGAGAGTGCGTGAGTGTGTTTGTGAAGATGTTAAGATGCCAGAGTGTCAGCAATAGTGATGCGCGGATGGCGGTTATATCCGCGGGCGCTGCGGATAATCCGCGGGTCGGGTGGGTCGCGTAAAAAAAAAAATGCATTCTGATTATTTGCGGGTGGGTCGCGGGTGGATGAGATAAATCAATAATGACGCAAATATTAACTGCTTTTTCCTAAATATGAACCTTTTTTCATCAGGCAAACGATTTTGTTTGTGTGTTCGCCTGTTCGAGAAGTTACAGTGACAGAAAAGGTGACATTCCAGATGAAGTTTGAAGGGAGCCTGTGTTAAGGCTATTGAGTAGGGTCATATGCAGTGGTGTAGTGCAGTACCTGCATATACCCACTTCTTAATCAGTCGGCTTTGTGTATACCCACTTCAAAATCCCCTCTGATGCGCATCATTCAGTAGGTTCCTGGATTAGCCAAAATCATGACAGGCCACCATTTCTAATTCAATCGTATGTGAATAAATGCAAATATTCGCTCAAAACACTCAGTAAAGACGGTAAGGACCGTGGCTCCAGCTTCCTTTGAAATATGTTTGGTGATTGTGCTACTATCAGAAATTTCTTAAACTGGGTGAACCCCTGTAAACTTTTGTCCAAGGATCCAGTAGGCGTTCGAACACCCAACCGATTTCATCAGAGATTGCGGAGAGCCACGTCCAATTAACGTTATTCTTTTTAGCGTGGATTTGGCACGAGTGATTAAGCTTATGTAAGTGTGCAGCGATGTGCAGATCAGCTGAATTAATCTGCTGTTAAAAATGAACCATCCATTCATCATATCATCATGCAAAACTAAGAATTAGAATAATTGTAAATGACGATCGGGTGCGGTTATCTAAATCAGAGAAAAATACAGGTGCGGGTGGGTGGCGGGCGGATAATTTATTTGAAGCTGCGGATTCGGGTGACGTTTGAGCTCATCCGCGCATCTCTAGTCTGCAGGTAATAAATCAGAGTCAGATGAAGATTAAGTGACCCTCCAAAAACACACACACACACACACACTGCTAAAACACAGACTCACACTTCTTTATGAAACAAATTAGAGGAATTATATGAGTCTATCTTTGCTTGAAGGAATAATTCACCCAAAAACTACTCCAAAAACTAGTGTTTTTAGGTACCTAAAACTAAAATGAAAGTATTTTTTTGTTTTTGCTGAAATAAAATAAAATATAAATATTAGATAAAATTGCAACTGAAATAAAATAAGTTGAAGTACTAAAATTAGGCTGAATAAAACTAAAACTTATATAAAATCTAAATTAAATCTGAGCCTAAACATAGATAGTGAATAAAAAACATGACAACAATTCTAAATTTTATACTAAACTTAAAATGAAAATTAAAAAATATAAAAACCTATTTAAAAAAAAGAATAAATACTAGTACATAAATACTAACATTACACTCACTCATGTCATTCTAAAATCACATGACTTTATTTATTGATTAAAGCACAAAAGCTCTAAAAATGTCAAAAAAAAAAAACAAAAAACAAAAACAAACAAACAAACAAACAAACAAGTTAACATTTTCTAAAAGCATTTCATATGACTTGAGTCTTTACAGGTAATATATATATATATATATATATATATATATATATATATATAATAAAAGTCTAATAAAAGTAATTTCTGTTAGCTGAAATAAAGCTAAATATATCATATTATATTATATTATATTATATTATATTATATTATATAAAAACTGTGGGGGAAAAAATAGAAACTGATGGAAATAAAAACTAAAACTGAAATAAAAATCAATTAAACTTTATTTAATAATCTAATAAAAATAACTATAGCACATAAAATTACTAAAACTTAAACTAACATTTAAACAAAAAAACGAAAATATAAAAATAAGAGCTAATTTACAATATTACTAGAAATGACAACAGTATATAAATACTACTTTTAAATGAGTATTCACAGTGAAGTTCATTAAAGTAGAAGTCCACTTCCAGAACAAAAATGTACAGATAATTTACTCACCCCTTGTCATCCAAGATGTTCATGTCTTTCTTTATTCAGTTAAGAAATTATGTTTTTTGAGGAAAACATTTCAGGTTTTCTCTCCATACAGTGGACTTGTATAGTGCCCACGAGTTTGAAATTCCAAATGCAGTTTACATGACGACTTACGACATGAAAGGCATGAACATTTTGGATGACAACAGGGTGAGTACATTATATGTAGATTTTTGTTCTGGAAGTGGACTTCTCCTTCAATGCTTTCACTCTCTCAACAGACATTGTGTTGCGTTAGTTGGAATATGAATGAATATGAATTCATTTTTGACAATTTTCATTTCTGAGTGAACCATTCCTTCATTTCTTTAGCTTTGTAGAAGCTCTTTCTGTTTTTCTTTTAGTGACACAAATCTGGGACTGTAATACTCGCACACCTTGAGCAGGAGTTAGAGAGAGCATAGCTGTTTAACACACACACGTAGAAAAGTTCAGCTGCCAGCTTGAGATCCACACACACACCTGTGGAGAGCCGTGTGATTATCCAGGTGATGGCATTAATCTAAGACAGCCATCAGCATCCTGCCCTTCTGTAACCAAGGCAACCGCATCCCCAGGGAAATCAGCAGAGCCCACATCATCTCCATACACTAAGAGGACACACACGGCAACCTGCGCAAACACACACCGCTGCCAACGCCGCTGAGCTAAAGCGCTTCTGACTGCTACATCGGCTCGCTGACCCTGACAAACAGGCACAGGTGAACAACTCATTAACAAGACACACGCAAGAAACGCTACAGTCCTTGAGCACACACGTGTATGTGTGTGTGTGTGCCAAACAGTGCTGGCAATAAATGGAAGCAATTCATCACAAACCAAGCCCTAACTTGAAGAGCCCGAACCAGATTGTGCTGTAGACATCAGCAATTGCTCAAATCACGTGTCTGCTTGAGCAGACATGTGCGTTTACTTTACTAAGTGATCAGATGCAACCACCACCCGGTGGCTTTAGGAAAACAGCGAACGGTGGGCAATATGCATTTAAAGCCGTAAATGTAGGAACGGTGGGCAATATGCATTTAAAGCGGTAAATATAGGATAAATATGTCATTTATATGTGCCAAACTTCCTGCTACAAGGTGGTGCCACTATGACTATAACTGGATATTGGCTGTGGATGTCTTTAGGCCAGCACTTTTAGCAAACATATAAAGTTTGGTGCAGATTGAACATGGTATGTTTGAGTTGGTGCAAAGCATGACGTATCCTATGATTATAACTGAATATTGGCCTTTAAATATCTTCCGGGCAGGAGTTTTACCAAACATGTAAAGTTTGGTGTAGATTGGACATTGCATGCTTAAGTTAGTTCAAAACAAGGAATTTCCTGTTGCCACCAGGTGGCGCTATGATTATAACTGAATATTGGCCTTCAGATGTGTTCAGGCCAGGATTCTTATGGAACATGTGACATTTGGGGCAGATCGGACATTGTATGGCTGAGCTACAACACCTTTTATTCCCATGGCGAAACATCGAAATTTGAAAGGGCGCCATGGACACGCCCTTTAACTGAAAACTCAAGATCTTTACAATTTAACATTGCAAAGGCCTTTAGAGTAAACCGACCAAATATAATGTTAATGTCATTAAATCTCTATGAGGAGCTTGTTAGAGCGTAAAACGTCACTTCCTGTTGCCAGCAGGTGGCGCTATGGCTATAAGTGAATATAGTCATGGGCATGTGTTCAGAACAGGACTCTTATCAAACATGAATTTTGGTGCAGATCGAACACTGTATGCCTGAATTATAACAACTTCCTTTTTTATGGCGAAACAGTGAAGTTTTGCCACCACAGACATGGCGTTCAGCGAAAAGATCTTCAAGTTCTTCGCAATTTAATGTCACAAAGGGATTTAGATTAGACCAAAATTGGTGTTGATCTCTAGGAAGTGTTTGTTTACATACTATGTCTGAAATGGCAAAAATGGCACAAAACTATAACAGACTTACTGTTGGGTTTCAAACTTTTTTGTAAGTATTAGTGTGTTACATGTGTCTACCGAATTTCGCACATGTATGTGAAACATAGCTTGTGGGGCACTTGCCACACCCATATCCCATACATATTATCTTTGGAGACCCCCATATAATTATTGTTTCTGACATTCAGAAAGATACAAAATAATATTAAAAACCAAATTACTTTAGCGCACATTAAAAACTATACAGATTACCGTAGCCTACACTAAAGACCATCCAGATTACCTTTAGTCCACTGAAAACTATTCGGCTTACTTTAGCGCACACTAAAAACTATGCAGATTATTTTAGCGCACACTAAAAACCATCCAGATTACTTCAGCGCACTAAAAACTATTCAGATTACTTTAGTGCACACTAAAACCCACCTAAATTACTTAGCGTGCACTAAAAACCCAATACCTTAGCACACTAAAGCCCATCTATATTATCTTAGCACACACTTAAAACTATCCAGATTACTTTAGCGCACACTAAAGACCATCCAGATTGTTTTAGCGCACACTAAAAACCAACCTGATTACTTTAACGTGCACTAAAAACCAATCAGATTACTTTAGCGCAGACCAAAAACTATCCAATTACCTCATGCACTAAAAACCATCAAGATTACTTTAGCGCACACTTAACTTCCAGATTACCTTAGCGCACAGCAAAAACTTTTACCTAAGCAAACTAAATATCCATTTAGATTACCTTAGGATACTAAAAACCATCCAGAACCTACAAACACCTCAGCAACTCCGAATCACGGCGACAGTCACACGTCCGGCACTGCATTTCTACATCTGAGGTAAGAAAAAGCCAAACTGAGCTACGCATGAGCTTGTAATCAACAAAAGGCCATTTCCATTTCATCTCAATGGGGAACAAGAAATGAATGTGGAGGATATGAGCACATGTGGGCGTCAGAGACGACAAAAGACAGAAACAACTACTTCAGACAGTCAGCGTGACCCCCGTCATCTGATGCTTTATAAACCAACACAACATCTATCACAATAAAAACTATAGTCTTCTTTCATAATGTCTCTTACAAGCAGTGACACACTGATGTAGAATCTTACAAAAACACATTGTCTTGGGTGTGCACAAGAAATGTGGTTTTGGGAACATAAGATCCGAGTCTGGCTTCTTTCTTTCCCTGTACTTTCCTGTCACTCCACTATTAATTAAAGAGATTTTGGAACATGGTCTCTATCATGGTTACATGCTCAAAAATGTGTTACTGTAAACACAACCTGACTGAAGGGTCAAAGTTATTTTCTGTAGTAATTGACAAATTCTGTCGAAAGAGATTAGCTGAATCTGGAACATTCCTTCAGCTGCTTTGTTCAAGGGCACGATTGACTTTTTTCTCGCCAGAATCGATCCAACAACCTTCCAGTTAGCCGCCCTGGGCCGTAACCACCACACCAAACCAAAACACTCGAGTGTCCATCAACAGGGTCATTCAGCACATAAACATACGCTCAACACACTCGCACAGACAGGAAAGTCCCAGTTTGTGTCTTTACATGTGATCATTCAGCAATTCTTCAGCTGTAGTGGACGCCTCAACCTCAATGCTTTAATGTCCCAAAATTTTGCTGTATTGTTCATTATTTCCCAAAGCAGCAAGTCTCTAAATTCTGGGCGTCCAGTACAGCTGATCATAACACCAAACTCTTTTATGAATATTATGATATTCGCTAAGCCAGTTGATCTTTTTCAAAAGGCACAACCGCCAACATAAACATCTTTCCACTGCTGTGTCACACAGAGAAAACGTTTCACTGTTTGCCGGCTCTTCACATGCACATCAAGCCCTCAATCATCTCTATTAGCTGCAGTCGGATGATTGTTGATGTCTGTGGAATAAATGATGCGGTTTGTCAATGCAATTTTACTCTATTGATGCATTAAGCGACGACAGAGGTGAATATAAATGCGTGGAATAGTGATTGCAGGATAACAACTGAGCAATTAATATTAGATTTTTTTTTTAGAGGGAAAAATGAAGTTTATACCATTCTAAGACATTCAAAATCCGTACATTTCCATTTAACACAGAAAGAGTCAAACCGCTTGTGATTTAGATCAAGTTCGGCATAATTAGCTTGGTTTTTCTTGCCAGTGTTGCCAAGAATGCCATTACATCATAACGAGCAACCTTGAAATTGCCCAAACAAAAGCCCTTGGCACAAAAATACTTTAGGCAATTAGTAAACCGAAGGCAGAGTAATTTTCAGAGATACTAGATAATAAAAACAAATATGCCGTATGAAGTCCCCGTGCTTGCTAATAGCGGATGCTCTATTCATTAGCATCCTGTAACTTGGAGGCGCTGAACTGATTAATAGGTTTTATGGTAATTAGATGGACTGGTTTAATAAAGCACAGACGTTCCAGGGCAAATATTACTCAAAATGTCTCTCCTTTTGCCAGGATGCAGCTGTAAATTGTCTGATTCTACGCTGCCCTCTGCTGGTTCTGTGTGGCGCTGCAATGTTAATGAGTTCAGAAATGAGTGAATGTTTAAAATGATATCAGGTAAGTATGTGAAAACAGAAAACAGCATTTGAAGAGGGCATCAGTGAAACATTTTCAGCATGTTTGCAGCGTGTTATTAGGCAACTTTTTGTTCATGGTTTAAAATGCAGTATGATAAAACATGGATGGATACTGTACCTGGATCATGTTTAAAGAGTGTGTGCATATGATGTGAATAAGTGAAGGTTAAAACAGGCTCAGACAGGCAGCAGGTTGAGCAAGTGAAGTGCGCCCCCGAGTGTTTGGGAGCTGAATTTATGCCGTCCATCTCATTCAACAAACAGCAAAGACAGAGAAGCTAGTCACTCGATTGTGTAAACACCTAGTTTTATTTGCGCATGCTGCCCCTAAAGCGACATGGACATGGGGGAAAAAAAAAATAGTATAGGAAAGAAAGCATATTTCAATGCATGTGCTTTTGTCTGCAAATGCAAATTTGCACAATTTTTCAGAGGAAAGCAAAAGTTTTGCAAGAGAATGCAAAAGCATTGGAATATAATGCAGTTTCTCTGGGAAACGCAAACGTTTATTGTGCTCCCACGAGAAATTTTGTGTTAGCTTGCAAAAGCATTGAATTATCATTTTTCCTCCCACCTCATATTATTTCCATCATAAATGTTTTACGAGTGAACGCAATTTTTTTTAAGTGGAACGCAAATTTTTTGAGAGACAGCGTAAACGCTTTTTACAAGAGACCGGAAAAGTCTTGCTAGACAATCCAATGTTTCTTGGTTTCTTGGAGAAGCCAATATTTTTGTGAATGTAAACGTTTTGCAAGAAAATGCACAGGTTTCTTGGGCAAAAGCAAAAGAATGCAAAAGTATTTAAATTTAATGCAAAGCTTTTGGGGGAAACAAATGGAATGGAAAACCTCTGATATTTAGTGCAGCGTTTCTTGGATGGATGCAAAAAAAATTGGCAAGAGATTGTTAAAGATTTGCAAGCAACAGCAAAGTTTCTCTGGGCACAAAAACACTGAAATATAATTTTTCCTTCCACCTCAAATGATCTCTATGACAAACGTTTTATGAGTGATCGCAAATTTTCTAAGTGGAACGCAAACGTTTTGAGAGATAGCGCAAACGTTTTTTTTTTTTACAAGAGAAATGTATTCTTGCAAGAGAATCCAAGGTTTCTTGGAGAATGCAAAATGTTTGTGAAAGTAAAAGTTTCACGAGAAAACAACGTTTCTTGGAGGAATGTGAAAATTTTGCGAACGAACACAAAAGTACTGAAATATAACTCAAAGTTTTTGGGGGAAATGCAAAAGTTCTGCAAGAGATTATAAAAATGTTGTAAGCAAACCCACGTTCTCTGGGGACCGGAAAAGTGTGCAATAGAATGCAGTTTCTCTCACATAAATGTGTTCCACCAAAAAACTTGCAAACTCACAAAAGCATTGCAATGTTGCTTTTCCTACCACCTCATATTATCTCCATCACAACCGTTTTATGAGTGATTGCAAATTTTCTAAGCGGAACACAAAAGTTTGGAAGAGAATCCAACATTTTTGGGGAAAACAAAAGTTCTGCAAGAAAGAATGCAAAACCACTAAAGCATAATGCAATGTTTTTTGGGTAAATGTAAAATTTTGCAAGAGATCATAAAAGTTAACGAGCTAACGCAAAGTTTCTCTGTGGAATGCTAAACTTTGCAATTGAATGCAAGTTTTCTCTCGCAAATTACTGTGTTCCTCCAAAAATCGTTATGCGTTATGTTCGCTTGCAAAAGCACTGAAATATCGATTTTCCTCCCACAAATGTTTTACGAGTGAACACAACTTTTCTATGTGGAACACAAACGTGTTCAGAGATAGCGCAAACGTTTTTTACAAAAGAACGGAAAAGTCTTGCAAGAGAATCCAAGGTTTCTTGGAGAATGCAAAATTACATTTTGTGAATGTAAGCATTTTGCAAGAAAACGCAAATTTTTGGGGGGAAATGTTGAAGTTTTTTGAAAGAACACAAAAGTATTGAAATGTAATGCTAAGTTTTTGAGGGAAACGCAAAGGTTTTACAAGGGAGTATGCAAAACCACTGAAATATTATGCAATGTTTCTCGGGTGAACAAAAAAGTTTTGCAAGAGATCGTAAAAGTTTTGTGAGCGAACCGCTAAAGTTTCACAGAGTAAATGCAAAAGTCTTGCAAGTATTGTGACCCCCCTAGAAACCTTGTGTTCGCTCACAAAAGCATTGAAATATCGCTTTTCCTCCCACCTCAAATGATCTCTATCACAAACGTTTTAGAGCGATCACAAATTTTTAAAGTGGAACGCCAACATTTTGAGAGATAACGCAAACGTTTTTACAAGAGAACGGAAAAGTCTTGCAAGAGAATCCGACGATTTATGGAAAATGCTAAATTTTTATAAATGTAAACATTTTGCGAGAAACGCAAAGTTTCCTTGGTGGAACATTAAAGTTTTGCAAAAGAATGCACAAATATAAAAACTTTGCGTTATATTTCAACAAAAGCTCTTCAAGAGAGAATGCAAAACCACTACAAAACGCAATGCTTCTTGGGTAAACGCAAAATTTTGCAAGAGGTCGTAAATGTTGACGAGCTAACACAAAGTTTCTCTAGGGACCGCAAAAGTTTGCAATTGAATGCAAAGTTTCTCTCGCAAAAGTATTGTGTTCCTCCAGGAAACTTTGTGTTTGTTTGCAAAAGCATTGAAATATCACTTTTCCTCCCACCTCATATTATCTCAGTTACAAATGTTTTACAAGTGAATGCAAATTTTCTCTGTGGAATGCAACGTTTTTTTAAGAAAATGGAAAAATTGTGCAAGCGAATTTTTGGGAGAAGAACGCATACGTTTTGCAGGAGAATGCAAAAACATTGAAACATTTTTCATCCCATTTCATTTTTTTTCCCTATCACCATGTCCCTTCAGGGGCTCCGTAGTACTGCCATTTGTTTGCAAAAATAAATAAATAAATAAATAAACAAACAAATCAAAGGAACGCCATCACAAACGGCACAAAAAGCATGGTAAAAGCTAATACAAAAAGGGGGTTAGGTTAAAATCAAAACAGATGCTCGCCAGTCAGTCAGTCGCAAGGCTCAGCGCATGCAGTCAACATTACCACCAATGAAACGAAAGAAAATGACAAAACCCTCCTCCAGCATGCACTCTTCCCTGCCCAATCAGAATTATCCCAAACCAGATGTCCACGCCCACCCCGCGTCGCCAAGACAACGCCCCGCCCCGAATCCCCAAGCCCCACCCACCGTCCCTGCATACAGAAAAGGAAAAGCAGGGATATAAATCGGTTGAGTTTTGATGTTACCAAAAATGCTCTACCTGCGCACCGCATGCTCGGACACACTGATGCTTCGGGAGCGGAAGGCGTCCATGGCCGACAGATCTTTCAGGTCTTTAACGGGAGAGTTTGCGCTGGGGCCTTGCTTCGCCACTTTGGTCGTCCGCAAACTGCCCCGAGGGCAAACGAGGTCAGGTGTGCGTCAGCATAACGTCGTGACCAGGGAGGGTTGGGGGGAATTTGGGGCATTTTAACCACGTCGACATGGGTGGATGGGGGAGTGCGATTGGTTGTGGAGTGTCACGAAAGCGGCCAGCGACCAACCACAGGTGGCAGATCCGAGGTGTCAGCGCACCCCCCCACAAACCACACCCACCACGCATGGCCCAATCAGAGGAGGGGGGAGGGGTCAAATAAGGAAGTGAAAGGAAAACAAAGTAACTTGGTCAGCAGTGCACACTGAGAACCAGAAAACAGGGACGACACTTAAAAACAACAAAACAAAGGAGGAAACAGAAAACTGGAAGGAGAAACAGCATAAAAAAGATCAACAGACACATAACAAGGCATAAAGTAAGCAATATACTGTCAGCATTCTACAGAAGGAATGAAAGAGGAGAAAATAAATGAAAAACTCATCAGAGAGCACAAACATACTGGTACAGGGAAGAAATAAAGCATTCAGACACCGCTATGATCATTATACTGGAAATTAATAGCAGTAGGAAAACAGTGATATGATCATGTATATGTATGTGATTTAATACAGCAAATAAAACACAAATGAATGACCGGATGAGGTGAAACTAAAAACTGGAACAGAGAATGTAAGGCCTGGCAAACCTGAAAGATCAAAACAAAATACAAACCATGTTTACATGCACATCATTTCAGATTAAGGTTGATTTTCTGGTGAAGCCCTTATTATAAACTGAACATTTACTTGTCTACAACTGTGATCTTATTTGCCAGCCTTTGACCTAAAATAATTCTTTTATATTTATAAATTTAACAGCACATTTGTATTTTCTGCATTTTCAGATAAATATTTTTTTAGTAAGTGTTTTATGCTTGTGTTATTTAATTGGATTCCAATTGTTTTGTAATTATTATTTTTTAAATCAATCCATACTTATGTAATCAACATATTCAGATACAGCATTTATATAATTTTGTATACTAATTTTTTGACTTTTGACGCTTATTCATGTTATTAACAAAATTGCAGGTAATCAGAGTCTAAATTTGATTTGTTTGACTACATTTTCAGAAATATCTGAATATTCTTGTGCATGTAAATGCGTTGGTTGATCTTTCTCTTTTTCAGGCTTTTCATTCAAAGTGTCAGCCTCGATGACAGGACAGATCACAAGACTTACAAAAGAAAAACAACAAACACTGATGGTTACCACATAAAATTAACCTGTAATGAACCAGGACAATGAGATGAGATGAGGTTTTGTGGCTCTGGACATAGTTGATCATGGACGTTATTAGTGATATGCCTGGAAAAACATCCTTGTTGTTACTGTACCATGAAGATTTTCTGTTAAACTAAAAAGGTTTATGGGACAGTGACTGTTTTCACACCCAATACAAGAAGTGAATTTTAGAAAAGGGGAGATGGGAGAACGATTCAAAGTAGAAAAGAGTGTTTATTGCAAGAAACAAAGAGGAAATAATAAGGAATAGAAAAGAAAAGACTCTTTGCTTCAGTAAAAGCTCAGATGTTAGTAGGCAGGACTGTTAAACGCTTGCTTACTGGTCCCTTTGATAGACATCAGACTAGTTATTTTGACTAGAGTATTATAGGATGGGACACTGGCTCATTATTAAACATCAAAACAAGTTTTAGAGATGTGTATTTCTTTGTGTATGGGCATTTCTCCAACTAACGGCATTTTTATTCCATTTTTAGAAATTAAATTTCATTAACACTTACTTTTTAAACTCATTTATTTTATTTGTCAAGTAATAATTGTAATGTCTAAAAGTGGATGAACATATGAACATATCTTCACCACAGTATAATTTCCATTACACCTCAAATCATAATTTATCATCATTCTGTGGTGGAAAATTAGATGTTTTATACATTTTTTTTTTTTGAATAAGATGATCAAAAACATGGCAAGCAGTTTATGCATCCTTATTTTTACAGACTGTCAAAACTGAAGTTTAATCGCACATAAAATGTATATAAATATATATAGAATATATTTATAAACATACTGCGTTTTGCAAAATGCACAACTCTTTGAAAAAAGACTGTTATATTGAACATATTGTAAATATTGTAGGTTGTCTTAGAAATTACTCTAAGAACAGTCACAACATTTACATATATAAAATCTGCAAAAGAGGAAATGGGTAATTAATTGTTCTAATTTTTATTTTGTCTAGACAAAACAAATATGTAATACTTTTTTTTTTCTTAAGCTGAGCTTACTGATTTCAAGGCATCTGAACAGCTTCAAATCTCAATGAAGTCTTGATAAAAATTTTAATGTGATCTTCATGTAATAAATAGTGAGAAGTTGAACTATAATAGGGTCAATCCGTGTCAACTCAACCAGAGGTCCCTGGCTCAAATTTTTGATTTTGCTAATATTTATTTCTGAAAAAAAGATAGTCATGCGTAGTGATAAAAGCCAAAATATTAAATGTAATGCATAAATGTTTACTGAGCAATCCACTATTTTATAGCCAAATTACAGGGAGGTAAAAATGACTGGCAAAGATGGCAGCATCATAATGTTATTTTTACACAGAGATTGGTAGGTCTGCTAGTTAAATCTGTTGACTTTATCCATCTTTGTTGCATTATGTGCCAATGGTGATCATTCAAAAACGGAGAAACAGCACTTTTCAAGTTTTTCTCCAGATTTTCAATGGTCAAAAACCAAATGTGGGTCTGTTTGCAAGTTTTAGACAAGAACCTTAAAAATAAAGATGCCAAAAGGAAAGTTTGTTAAGACCCAAAATCTAAAAGGACATTAGGATATCTTTAATACTTCTTGAGTTACAGGCATGTAAAACTTTGGAGAAAAACCTGAAAAGTGCTGTTTTCCCATTTTTGAATGATCACCATTGGCACATAATGCAACAAAGACGGATAGTCAACAGATTTTACTAACAGACCTACCAATTTCCGTGTAAAAATAACATTATGATGTAACTTGAGACTGAATCTCAGGTGAAAATAGCTATTTTGATAGCAAAATAGTGGATTACTCAGTAAATATTCATCCATGACATTCAATATTTTGGCTTTCATCACTATACATGTCTATCTTTCCTCAGAAAAAAAATATTAGTAAAATCAAAA
The DNA here is from genome assembly GCA_036247105.1 of Cirrhinus mrigala. Taxonomy (NCBI): domain Eukaryota; kingdom Metazoa; phylum Chordata; class Actinopteri; order Cypriniformes; family Cyprinidae; genus Cirrhinus; species Cirrhinus mrigala. Next base: position 8,498,008 of record CM070007.1, read on the forward strand.
ATCTGAGCTGGGGAAGTGTTTGAAATTTGACACGGAATGACCCCTCAGAATGAAAATCAATCCTTGGGACACAAAGTAGTTGAAGAAACAGCCTTTCATAAATGAACCTGTTAATGGTTTTGATGTGATGGTCTGCATGTGAGAAACAGTCACCACTGAGACAGATGATAAGAAAAAGAGACAAACACAGAGAACGAAATGAGACTGATAAGAAAAGACAGAAAGACGAGGAAAGCAAGAGACGTCCCACAGTCAAACTAGCATCCGTGAGTGGATGTGAAAACTCAGCTGATGTTCTGACGTAAATCAGACACATAAAGCCAGAAATCACGACAGCACCATCAAAAAAATGAACCAATGAGGCGCCTGAATGACAATCATGCTTTGAGTCCTTCCCACGGCAAAACTTGACATGAGACAAACTATGATCCGGCCCTGAGTGAGTGAGTGTGCGTGTGTGTGTTTGTGTGTGTGATTGTGTGTGTTTGTGTACCTCTTGGGCCTCTCGTTCAGGCTGGTGCTGCGCGCTCTAAAGCTGCTCTGCTCGTGAGTGTCATCGAACGGCAGAAGAGCATTCGAACGGAGACCCTAATTGCATAAAAACACACTTCAAGTCAAGACAAACAGATGAATCTGTAAACACACAAGCCCGAAAATCCCATCACCCACCTTGGTGATGTACTGGACGAAGTCTTTCCTGAAAGGCAGCCTGCAGCGTATAAACCACATGGCGATCACATGATGGGCCAGAGACACTATGTACTGATTGAACCTACAAAGAAAGGAAGAAAAACAAGAAAATACATTATTTAAGGTAGTCTGCATTTGAAAAACAAGTCTCTTATGCTCATGGAGGCTGCATTCATTTGATAAAAAAGGGTAAAAAACAGTAAAAACTGAAATATTATTTTCATTTTAAAATAATTTGTTTCTATTTGAATATATAGTAAAACATAATTCATTCCTGTGAGTCAAAGCTGAATTTTCTGTATCATTACTCCAGCCTTCAGTGTCACATGATCCTTCAGAAATCATTCTAATATGCTGATTAGCTGCTCAAGAAACATTTCTGATTATTTTCAACTTGTGTGTGTTAGTTCACAGCTGTGTGTGAGCATACTCACTTTGAGGGGTTGGTGTACGGCAATGATATGGCGAACACGCTAACGTATTGCTCAGCTACGAAGTTAGCATACAGATGTGGGAGCCGCACTAATGCTAAGAGAGAGACAAGACAAAAGGCATTAGTACTTGCATCGCATTTCTGTGGTTGTATTCTAAATGTAGAATGTACACTGCATTCTGATTGGTCAGAGTGAGTGAAGATGTTCTGATTGGTCAGAAGGTTAAAATGGGTGGGGCTGAACAAAAAGGCTTGTACTCACTGGACAGGAACTCCAGCATGGGTGATGCCATGGCGACGGTTGCAGAGATGTGCGTTAGCTTGACGATGAGGGCGGGAAGGAGTTTGATCATGATGTCAGGCATCTCAACAGTGCACATGGTCAGAGCCACCACACACTGCTTAGCACAGCGGTAAATCAGGCCCTTCTCCAAACACTGAACCAGCTCCCTCTGAGACAGCAGCATCATATGGTAAGAAAACAGGTGAAAAAAAATTGTGATATAAACACACTTTTCAAATAAATTTCTAGATGCACATCTGATGATTGGCTACTATCACCTCCTGAACTGAGATTTGATTATTATTTTTTATGTTAAAATTTGTAAAACTTAATGTAAGAATAAATTACTCAATAAAATTGTAATAAATAACTATATATAAATAAATTAATAAATAAATTTACATTTAATTTAGGTATAAGAATGAATTTAGGTAAATATATTCTTGCATGAAATTTAATAATACACTTTAAATTTTATTTAATTAAAATGTAATTTAATTTACATTTAATAACAAGCTTAAATAAACATTTAATTTAAATGTAAAATTGAAATTCAATAACAAATTTAAAATGTATAATAATAAATGTAAAGAAATTCAATAAAAATAAACTTATAATTTAAATGTTTTTATTTAATTTAAATTGAATAAATTCAAATACTTTAAATGTAATACATGTACTTAATTTAGACTGAATAACATATTTAAATTATTTCATAATTCATTTAAATGTAACGATACACTTGAATAAATATGTACTTAATTTTAATGTAATAACCAATTTCAATTAAACTTAATTAAAATATTTAAACAAAAAAAAAAATGTCAAATTTATATTTCATTTAAATTGAATAATACATTCACATCATTTTATATTTATTATAAATATAATGACACATTTTAGTACATTTATACTGAAGAGTAATATTACATTTAAACAACTGTAAACTACCAGACAAAAGTTTTTGAATAGTAAGATTTTTAATCAAACTCTCTTCTGCTCACCAAGCCTGCATTTATTTGATCCAAGGTACAGCAAATACAGTTAAATTTTAAAATACTTTTACTATTTAAAATAACTGTTTTCGATTTGAATACATTTTAAAATGTAATTTATTTATAGTCTGTATATATGTATTAGTATAAACGTATTATTATTTGTAGTCATTTAAGGGGGGGGGGGGGGGGGGTAGAAATTAAAGAAATTAATACTTTTATTTAGCAAGGATGCCTTAAGTTGATTGTTTTCAACATAATAATACTAATCATAAACATTTTTTTAACAGCAAATCCGCATATTAGAATGATTTCTGAAGGATCATGTGACTGGAGTAATGAAGCTGAAACTTCAGCTTTGAAATCACAGGAATAAATTACATTTTAACATATATTCAAATAATAAAACTTTTATTTTAAATAGTAAAAATATTTCACAATTGTACTGTTTTTGCTGTACTTTGGATCAAATAAAGGCAGGCTTGGTGAACAGAAGAGACTTAAAAACATTAAAAATCTTACTGTTCAAAAAGGTTTGACTGTTAGTGTATATTCATTTTAAATGTAATAATACACCTAAATAAATTTATATTTAATTTAACTTAAGGTAAGTTACAAGGTAACAATTGTGCATATACTGCTGTCTGGATCACTAGGGTTTAGAACAGCCTAAATCTAAATTTGACAAAAACATAAAAATAACAGATGTTAATAGTATGTTCTCAGTTAGATAGCCAGGTGTGTGCCACCTGTCGGGACTGCTCTAGGTAGCTGTGGTAGGAGGTGAGGGCAGTGAGAACAGGAACCACAGCGAGCTGAACATCAGTGAGAGAGAATCCATCAGGGGTTTTCTTCAAACGCTCTGATATCAGACGGTCGGTCACCTGCACACAAACACAAGCTCACAAATCAACTCACTTCCATACAGTTCATTCCACTGAGTTACTGTTTTATAAGTGTGTGTAAGTATGTTACCATCAAGCAGAGAGTCGAGCACAGATGATCGATGTTGCATGGTGACGCCAGGATCAAAACTTTGTACTGGATTGTGCAGGACATCTTATCCAGAACCAGCTTCAGAACTTTCCAGTCAGTTTCCTGCGAACCAAACGAAGAGCTGATGTTTTACCTTTCACACCGCGGTAGTTATATTTGCACACACTGATTGTGTTATAATTGAACTATTTTGGTGGAATAGATAAACACAGTGTACTGTGTAAATAATATGGTACATGAATGCAGTACCGCGATATTGTCACAGTATTTTAAAGAGAAGAGTTGTGTGTGTGTGTGTGTGTGTGTGTGTGTGTGTACCATCTTCAGGCACTGGAGCAAGACATTGAAGGCCAGGCTGTAGGGCAAATAGGCAGTTCGAATGGAGGAGGGCGGAGCTGCTGGTGTGGGACTTCCTGTCGGCGGCGACACAGTTCCTGTTGGCTTCTTATCAGTCACTCTCTTCTCAGACTCCCTGAAAACCAGACATTTGAGATTTGGTCAATCTGAATGTTCTCCCTAATAATTCTCCTAATAACTTAATTAAATTTAACTTAATTTAATTTTATAATAAATGTAAACACATTTACAGTTAATAATAGACATTAATTTAATTTAAAAAAAAATTTTTTTAAATATATTTATACTTTCTTTATATTTCATAATACATTTAGTCAATCTGAATATCCTCCTTAATTTATACTTATTTTAATTTTAATAATAAATTGAATTAAATATATACTTCATTTATACATTTTACTTTCATTTTTTAATAAATTTAAATACATTTGCATTTTATTTAAATAATAATAATTCTTAGTGGATGTTTACTTCATTTAAATGTAATAATATAAAATTTAGTCAAACTGAATATTCTCCTTAATAATTTATACTTTAATTTTAATAATATATTTCAAAGTTTACTTAATTTAAATATAATGATACATTTTAATTTAATTAAAAATTTAAATACATTCATACTTTTTTTAATGTATTGATATAATTTAATTTAAATTTAATTTAAAATAATGTAAATATATGTATGCTTTCTTTAATCTTTGTTTAATAATTACATACTTTAATACTTTATTTCAATTTAATAATACATTTAGTTAATGTGAATATCCTCTTAAATAATTTCTAATTTAATAACTTATAATAAATTATAAAATAATAATTTATAAATTAATATTGATAATAGATGTATCTAATAGATGATACATTTATATTTAAATTCGTTAATACGGGTGGGTGGGAAAACAGCACCAAACACTCATGCTTGTGTTCTTACCCGACATCACAGTGACAGTATGGGCTGAATCTCAGGACTCCATCTTTATTGGGGACACCCAGGCGATGAAGAGAGTCAGCCCTCATCATCAGTAAGAAATCAAAGACCTGACACACAAACAATGAGAGAAAACAACTTGCTTTTATCTTAGGTCGAGGTGTTGCTATGAGGTTGTTAGAATACTCTGAGTGATCGCTACAGAGTCAAAAGTCTGACCTTGAGCCGTATGGAGCTCCCAATGGCACTGTAGTATTTGTTCTTGTAATGAAGCTGCAGATGAGAAATCAGCAGCTCGTACACTCGACTGGCGTGGCTGGCGGGCAGACTGTACAGTTTACTCTGGAAACAGATACACCATCACTGAAGCAGCTATAGAGAGTAATCATGATCACACCAATCAGAAGAGGTGTTGTAGTACCTGTAGTATGTCTAGCAGGCCCAGTATGGCGGTCCGGACATCCTCCATGGGCGACTCCACAGACAGCTCTCTCTCACCCTCCATAGAGCATGTTAACGGACGACTAGCAACCTACAGGAGCACACAGTTCGCACACACAAATCAGGTCTCATTCACATATGTTTATGAAAATCCTGGGATTTTACATAAAATACACACATATATATATATATACAGACCTTCACAGCTTAAATAATATCTTTGTCAACTGTGGAACTATTTAAATCAAATGTAACTTATTTAAATGGTGAAAATCTATATCTACACTTTCCCTTACACATGTAAACATTCTATTTTTTGAATTTTGAATGTAAAATTTTAAACAGGCAAAAAATGGAATGTCTGAGTTCCGTTAGTGACATCATCAGCGAGCAGCGTCACCTTCTCGATGATGTCGAGCAGGCTGCTGAAGTGATGCGTGTTGCAGCCCTCGGCGAGATCCACCAGCAGCTGCGTGGCTTGTTTCCTGACGGACAGATCTCGATCTTCTGCGATCTGACCCAGCTGAGGAATCACCACCACCTCGATCAGCTCCTCCTATTTACAGAGAACACAGATAATCAAGAAAAACAGCAGGGATCTCATGAACGCAAGGAGATGCATGTGTGGTTTAGGACTGACTTCATAGAGCTGCCGGTTTGTGCTGAGTACGAAGGACAGGATGTGCAGAACCTTGATCCTGATCATAGTACGGCTCTCATTCCTGACACACACACATACAGAGAGAGATGTTATTCCCAGGGATTTGTTTACAATGTGACTTTCGTGATCTTTAGTGAATCTTCCAGACCTGAAAAACTTCTCCATGAGTTTCAGCAGGTTCTGCAGCCATCCGTCTTTGGCCGGCTGGATGGATTGAGCTCTGTAGGAAATCAGCGTCAACACGGACGCATCCTACCGGACAGATTCAACAACAACCATTTAAATGAATTTATACTTTCTATACATTTAATAATAAATTTACTCAATATGGATGTTCTTTTTCATTTATACTTAATTAATTTAGATCATACATTTAAATAAATGCATACTTTATTTAAATATAATAATATATTTTAATTTAATTCAAATTTAAAAATAAATGTAAATACATTTAGACTTTTTATTCAATCTGAATATCTTTATCTTAATTTATACTTAATTTTAATTATACATTTAAATAAAGGTATGCTTCATTTAAAATTGAATACATTTTTTATTTCATTTTACTAAATTTAAAAATAATAATAACTTTAAATGCATTTACGCTTTCTTTTAATTTAATAATACATTTACTCAATCTGAATACTTAATTTTAATTATACTTTTAAATAAATGTATACTTCATTTAAATGTAATAATACATTTTAATTTATTGAAAATTGAATAATACATTTAAATATATTTATATTTTCTTTAAATAACAATATTCAATTTAGTCAGTCTAAATATCCTCCTTAATAATTTATACTTACTTTAATTTTAATTATAAATTTAATGTATATAAATGTATATTTACTTTAAATGTAATAATACACTTTAATTTAAAGAAAATGTAATAATATATTTAAATATACACTACCGTTCAAAAGTTTGGGGTCAGTAAGACTAGTAATAGTCTTTAAAGTAGTCTCTTATGCTCATCAAGGCTGCATTTATTTGATTAAAAATATAGAAAAAAAAACAGTAATATTGCAAAATGTTTTTACAATATAAAATAATGTTTTTTATTTTAACATACTTTAAAATAGAATTTATTCCTGTGATGAAAAGCTGAATTTTTATCAGCTGTTACTCCAGTCTTAAGTGTCACATGATCCTTCAGAAATCATTCTAATATGCAGATTTATTATTAGAATGATCAATGTTGGATAATATCAACAGTTGTGCTGCCAAATATTTTTTGGAACCTGTAATTTTTTTTTTTCAGGATTCTTTCATGAATAACAAGTTTAAAAAGTACAGTGTTTATTCAAAATATAAATATTTTATAACAATGTAAATTATTTATTATTAACTTTTAATAAACTTTTAATTATTAACTTAATACATCCTTGGTGAATAAAAGTATTAATTTCTTAAAAAAAAAAAAAAAGAAAAAGAAACAATAAAAATGTACTGACCCCAAACTTTTGAACGGTAGTGTACATTTATACTTTCTTTACATTTAATAATAAATTTTGTCAATCTGAATATCCTCCTTAATTTATACTTGATTGAATTTTAATTATAAATTTAAATAAATGTATACTTCACTTAAATTTAATAATACATTTTAATTTAATGAAAACTGAATAACAAATTTAAATATATTTATATTCTTTTTAAATAACAATAATCAATTTAGTCAGTCTAAATATCCTCCTTAATAATTTCTACTTAATTTACTTGAATTATATTTAATGTATATAAATGTATTTTTTTGTTTAAATGTAATAACACATTTTAATTTAATGAAAATGTAATCATATATTTAAATATACATCTAAATGTAAATCCATATATATATATATATATATATATATATATATATATATATATATATATATATATATATATATATATATATATATATATATATCCTCCTTAATTTACACCCCATTATAATTAATAAAATATTAAATATACTTAATATTTAATAAAATAATTAAATAAATGTATACTCCATGTAAATGTATAATACATTTTAATTTAATATAAATCAAATAATAAATCAAATACACAATACATTTGTACTTTCCTTAAATAATAAAATAATAAATCTGAATATACTCCCTAATTTTTATTTAATTTTAAGAATTATTAAAATTAATTTCAATTAAATTTTAAATTTAATTATAAAATCAAATAAATTTATACATTCAGCAACAGTCAATCAAGAACACAGACAGACAGAGAGCAAAACTCACGGGACGTTTATCTGCACACTTCTCCACCAGGCTGAAGAATCTCTGTGAGGATCCGTGGAAGTCATTCTGCTCGTACAGCTCCTCAACGGTGCTCAGTAACTCATAAACAATCACCTTCAGATCAGGACTGCCCATTGTCTGCACACACAACATGTATGAAGAGCGCCAGGAGATACACACCCATAAAACATCTCGTGTGTGTGTGTGTGTGTGTGTGTGTGTGTGTGTGTGAGTACCTGTATCTGCTGCAGAAGTCTCTCTATAATGGACAGCAGGATGTCCCACGTCACAACGTGCAGCTCTCGGCCGTACTTCTTGATGAGTCGTGTGATCGACAGCACGATCTCGTAGGAAACCACCTCATTAGCGCAGCTCATGGCCTGGGCACAGAGGTCAGAGGTCAAACACTAGCAGATTTCGTGATATATATAAAAACACAAACTGATGACAAATTTGTGGGCACCTTGTAGAACGAAGGCAGGACGAGAGTGGGTGTGTTTTTGAGGGCAGGAAGTCTGTGAGCTCCCCACAGCGCCATACCAACAAAAAACACAGCACCCCTGAGAAGAGCGGCGTCCTCACTGTACACCCTACACCAGACACAAAAAAAAAAGAAGGCATAAAAAAAACCAAACTCAAAATTATTTATTAACACACACTATTTATTTGACTATTGCCACTTACAACAGTCTTCATTTAAGGTCACTGAAAAGCTGAACGACATCAGTTGTCAGTGATTGTTGTTACTTTATCAAACTTCTTTTGAAATAAATAAATAAAAATAAGAAAGTGCAAATAATATATACATAGCTTACTGATTCTCTGACCAATCATAATCTGTCTTTGTATTCTTCTGGAGACTACTGTAATGTTTATAACAGCTACAGACCAAAACCGACTTATGTAAACTTGGTATTGAAGTAAACGTCTAGTCTCAGAGTCAGTGAGTACCTCTCCTCCATGATACGGCACATGGTGTATATGGCACTGTGACCCAGGTGAGTTCCCAACACTTTACGCATCAACTAGAGACAATAGAGAAGTCATAGCATGTTTATGAGCTACACCATAAATACATGACGTGATATATTAAATTTGGCTGAATATATCAAATGAACTGGTTTTCTCTGTATACCTTCCAGCAGGATTCACAGAACTCCTTCACGTTAACCGTTCGGCACAGTGTGATGATGAACACCGTCAGAGAGTCGGAGGGTAGGCAATTATAACACACCACAGCATCCAACACCTGCAGCGCAACCTACACACAAACACATAAACAGATTCAGCTATCAGTGCTTTAATGGTAATCCTGAAAGACTGAGTCAAACACCACTATTTTTTTACCTCAATATCTGTGGAGGAAGTCGTCCGGTTACACAGAAGGCAGATTTTCCTGTGAGAAACAAGTCAGTGATGTTAGTGTGTGTGAGAAAACTCCCTTATATGTGCATTTCCTTCACTTTTTTGACCAAATGTGACTTAAGCAGCATGGGTATGTTTGTAGCAATAGCTAAAAATACATTGTATGGGTCAAAATGATCAATTTTTCTTTTATGCAAAAAATCATTAGGATATTAAGTAAACATCATGTTTCATGAAGACATTTTGTAAATTTCCTACCATAAATACATCAAAACTTAATTTTTGATTAGTAAAATGCATTGCTAAGAACTTCATTTGGACAACTTTAAAGACGATTTTCTCAATATTTTCATTTTTTTGCACCTTCAGATTGCAGATTTTTAAAAAGTTGTATCTCTGTCAAATATTGTCCTATCCTAACAAACCATACATCAATGGAAAGATTATGCATGAATCTGAATTTCAAAAAAATTGACCCTTATGACTGGTTTTGTAGTCCAGGGTCACAAATAAACTTTTTTCCAAAGAAAATTCATTTATGTGACCCTGGAGCACAAAACCAGTCATAAGTGTCAATTTTGTGAAATTGGGATTTATAAGTCATCTGAAAGTTGAATAAATAAGCTTTCCATCGATGTATGACTTGTTAGGATAGGACAATATTTTCCAGAGATACAACTATTTGAAAATATGGTATCAGATCAAATCAAAATATTGAGAAAATCACCTTTAAATTTGTCCAAATGAAGTTCTTAGCAATGCATATTATCACTTATACATCGTATTACCCGTAAAATGTACTTTGACTATTGCTACATATACGGCCATGCTACTTAAGACTTGTGGTCCAGGGTCATACATAGACAAATGCACATTAACATTCAGTAGTTTTGATCAGTAAGATTTTTTTTTTTATCTTTTTTAAAAGAAGTCTCTTGAGCTCACCAAGGCTGCATTTATTTGATTAAAAGCACAGTAAAACAGTAATATTGTTAAATATCATTGCAATTTAAAATAACTCCTTTCTATTTGATTATATTTTAAAACGTAATATATTTCTGTAACACAAGCTGAATTTTCAGCATCATTACTCCAGTCTTCAGTGTCACATGAACCAGTCTAATATGCTGATTTGCTGCTCAAGAAACATTTATGGAAACTGATACATTTTTTTAGAATTTTTGATGAATAGAAAGTTGAAAAGAACAGCATTTATTTGAAATGGAAATCTTTTGTAACATTTTAGATGTCTTTCGTATCTTTCGTTCTTGCTGAATAAAAGAATTATTAACCAAATTAACCAAAGTGTGGATCTGTCAAAAGTCAAAGTTCAAGCATTTCAGCAGAAGTTTGCAAAAGTTGATGAAACTTAAGTTCATTTGCATGTCTTTTCTTACTGGACCATGAGGGAGACGTTCTCATCCAGGTAGCAGGAGTTGAATTTGACCAAGTTGACAAGGACGTGCAGGAAATCCGATGACAGACCGATGTCCATCCACAGCAGGACGAACCGAGCTGAGAGAAAACAAAAATCTTGAAGGTGAGTACATGACAGTATTTTCATTTTTGGGTAAACTATTCCTTAAAGAACACCAGGATGAGTCAAAGCATGTGTAAACCATACCGATCTCCTCCTCTAGGTAGGTGATATCTTTCCCGTTCTCCGTGAGTGCCTTGAACACCTCAAGTCTCTCAGCCAGATCTTCATTTGAGGGCTGATAATCCAAAATGATCTTGAAGAAGTATGCTCTGAGTGGACCTAACCTCTCACCCTACACAGAAGGATCAAGAAGAAAATCTTAGTGGTGTTTGCCACCACCTTACACTGTGGTTCATAAAGTGTTTAAAATGTGCACCTGTCCCTGTATAATGGCTCTCAGCAGCACCAGCACTGCATGACGGGCTTCAGGCGGCTGTTCAGGCTGCATCATGTCCTCGACGGCCTTCCATACAGCCTCCACCGCATGCTGAAACACACACAACACACTTTAGAGCCACTCATTTGCACATATAGGAGAAAGCAGATGCTCCTCTATGCTCTCACCTCCTCAAACTTCTTAGATTTGGCAAGTTCGCACACATGGTTGATGACTCTGATCCGGTGGTGGAGGCTGTACTCTGAAGTGAGTTCCTGAATGTCACGGAGAAAAAGATTATTTGAGAAACAGAAGCTCATGGAGAAAAATAGATGATTTGAATGATTAATTGGAGCGTTTCTGACCATGAGGATGTCCAGCGTGATGATAAACTCAGACGATTTGCTCTCAGTCTGTTTGCTGTGGGGCCGAGGCGGACCGAGGCCAAAGATCCCCTTGACCCGGTCCCGCAGAGACTCTTTACTGGGCTGTTTATTCATCTTCACGCCTGTGAGAGACCCTGAATGAGAGAATGAGAGATACTTCAAACCTACTGGAGCCTGAGATACAAAAAAAAAGCACAGAAGAGGGAGTGCAGACTGATATATAAACTAAATAAAAAATATTTATTTATTCATTCATTTATTTATTTAAGATCCAAATAGTACATAAGGGGGGGCTGCAGACTGATACATAAACAATAAAATAAAGTAAAAAAAAAATAAATAAATAAAATAAAATGTATTTAATTATTTTTTACATTTATTGTTTTATTTTATACATCTACTTAATTTTCTATCTATCTCTATATATATGTATATTCAAATATCTATTTCACTTATTTATTAATTAATTGTGTTTGTGTGTGTGTGTGTGTGTATTTATATATATATATATATATATATATATATAAATACACACACACACACACAATTATCAAATTATATTGTATAAATTAGATTAAAATTAGATTAAATTATTTAAAAAAACATTATATCCATAATTACAATAATTTTACAATTATATACAAAATATTTAATGATGAGCATTCAAAAATAAAGTTTCTGCACATAATATATATGTGTGTTCTGTGTATATTTATTATGTATATATAGTTACACACAGATGCATGTATATATTTAAGAAAACTGTTGTTTATATATTAAATACATTTATATAAAATAATAAATTATATGAATATAACTATATATATATATGAATATACATTTAAATATTTTCTATATACATACAATAAATGTGTTTTATATGTACATAATAAATATACACAGTACACATATATTATATTAAAAAAAAAACGTAATGTGTTTAATCGCGATTAATCGTTTGAACAGCACTAAAAAATAATATACATATAAAAATGATTTTAAAAATAATTGTTTAAAAAAAATTCTGCTTACTATACATTTTTTCAGTTTTTTAAAAAATATTCTGTTTGCTATTATTATCATTTTTGTTATTATTATTTTATCATTTCTTTTTTCTTTTTTCAAACCATCTTTTTCCCCTACCCCTGCTTTTTTTGTTTTTGTGATGCATCTTTAAAAATTACAAATAAATTATAAATGTTGTATTTATTTAAATAATGTATATTTCTATTATTATTATTATTATTATTATTATTATTATTATTATGGTGACAGCCTAAGAGAATACGCATTAGCCTAACGTTTTAATATTTCTCACGTTACTAAAGAAAAACCACACATAAATTGAGGGGCCTGAAGCCCCTTATAGTCTGGTAGTGCCATTTCTAGCACATTAGACCTGAGGAGACCTGCACGTACACGTAATGTTTTTCAACTCCTCCAGCCCTCAAAACACTCAAACCAAGTCATAACTCATTTAGCTTAAATAACAATCCATTTCACTAATATATCGCCTCTTTTGGCATGAAAACTTGGCAGGAAAACAATGCACAGAAGTCAAACGTCTGACACCTCGTGACAGTTCAGTTCAGTTCAGCCCATGCACAAAAAAAGCATGAATTTAAAAGTGGATCAATTTACTGTGACAGAGAACAATACCTGAAAATATACAAGCCAAATAAACCGTTTAAAAACACGCAAATCTCCGGTGTACTCAAATAAACAAGGCAAAATAAATAAATAAACCAGTATCAAGCCATAAACAACAAGCCAATGCAACAAACAAACACACTGTTATTTACCGTCTGCGGATGGTGAAGGTGGGATGATATCGAGAACATAAAACTAAAAGATAGAACTGGATCGCTCCCGATTTATGCATTTATTTGTCATGCAGTGTCTCAGCCAACAGAACTGCCCCAGCTCTCACCAGCCCCCTTTACTGCCCCCCGGAAGTCATGCTTAATTCACGGACATGCACTTCCTACAAAAACACGTCACGTGACCGATGACGGCAGGGAATTGTAGTTTCGAGGGCTACGAGCGCGCGTTTACTTTTCAAGCTTTTCGGTGTTGAGAAACTACAAATGATTATCGCTTATAAAACTGAAGAGTTCGACTCACGAATCGGTTCTTTTAGATTGAACAGTTTAAACAATCGATTCAGTGATTCATCATTTCGTAAATAACCGCTCGGATCCATTCACTGCGATTCAATCAGTTCATTGAAAAGATCCGGCTCAAAAGAACGATTCGTTCATGAGTCGGACATCGGTATCGACAGCATGGATATGGATGTTGTGCTCAGGAGGTGTGTTTTTAGCAAAACTGGGGTTATATATGTGACATGAAGTCAGGTAATGTCATCTAATGTTGGCGCTAGTCCGGAATTTATGTGTTTGTATGTTTAACCGTTTAAGTGTAAGAATGAACTCTCCATATTTCACCGATTTAATAGCTGGGTTAGACACTTCTGCAACTGAAACTATGGAAAAAAGTGCTGTAAATAAAGGAGGAATTCGCAGATTGAGATCCAAAATGGCTCAAGGGCTCAAATCAGAAGATGATTCTCCAAAAGTGAAAGTAGAGGTTCAGGAGCAAAGTATTTCAGATGCTCCACTGCATAAACATGCAGAAACTGATGAAGGTAAGACGAACTGCACGGGTGGAACTAAAAACTATTGAAAAAATAATATTTTTTATAAATATTTTATATAATTTATAATAATTTTCTGTCATTTAATTATGAATAAAATTATTTCTTTTTTATAAAATTTCTGCATGTATTTTAATATTATTTTAATACTATTTTATTTTTGTACAGAGACTGTGTCAAGTTGCAATAAAACAACCACAAGAGTGAAAGAAGAAGCCGTGCATGATCAAGCCCCTTTGACCTCACCTAGAAAACCAAGGCGGGGCCGTGTCAAGGTGGAGTATGAGGATGAAGAAGGGGCGGAGCTACAGCTAAAGAGGGAGCGCTGGGAGCCACGTGATTGGAGAGCACAGCTGTCATTCATCAGAGAGATGAGAAGCAAACGGGACGCTCCCGTGGACCAAATGGGAGCGGAGAAATGCTACGACACCGAGGCCCCACCTGAGGTGAGCAAGAACCAATGGTAGATCACCTAAGGTATTGACAGCCAATCAAAATCCTTGTTTCTTTTCTCAGGTGCGTCGTTACCAGGTGCTGATCTCCTTAATGCTGTCCAGTCAAACGAAAGATCACGTGACGGCCGGCGCTATGCAGAGATTACGCGAGCGTGAGCTCAGTGTGGATGCTGTACTCAAGATGGACGATGAGACGTTGGGGAAACTCATCTACCCAGTAGGCTTCTGGAGGGTAAATGACACATATGTGTTTAAATACATGTATATATTCAAAGCAACAGATTTCAACAATCAAAAACTCACAAACTTCTTCTCAGACAAAGGTGAAGTACATCAAACAGGCCACAGCTCTGATACAGCAGGAGTTCGGCGGAGACATTCCTGACACACTGGAGGGTCTGATGCGTCTGCCGGGCGTCGGCCCAAAGATGGCCCACCTGGCCATGGACATTGCCTGGAATCGGGTGTCAGGCATTGGTAGGCTATTCTTGGCTTTACATTAAAGGGATAGTTCACCCAAAAATGAACACTGGCTGTTAATTTTCTCACCCTCAGGCCATCCGAGATGTAGGTGATTCGTTGTCCTTGTGATTCATTAAATGCAAGTCAACAGCTGCTGTCACCTATAATATATACCTATATTACCTGTAATCCAGAGCCTCACTCAAACAGGGAAGTCTGAATCTTTTTCGCAAACTGGTTCTTTTGGGCATTTCGCTTCTGGTTCAAATAACTGATTGGCTTATGTAATCACACAATGATGTAATGTATATACATAACTATATTATTAAAGCACCCAGTAAGCATATGAAGTAAAGAAACTTGTCTTTATCAGATCACCTTTTTACATAAATAATAAGAAACCAAAAAACTGTCTTCCAGGAATTGGAGTGCTGAATGAGCTGCAAAAACAGCATCATAAGATCATATACACAGATATTTTGGCTCATTTTGAGTCGAAGTGAGTGTTGGACGTCTGTATGTGCTGCTTGAGCTGTGAACTGTTTCAGATGGTTCAGTCCGATTTAGTGAACTGGTTTATTCAGTTCACTAAAAAGAACCACTTCAAAAGAATGATTCGTTCATGAACCGGACATCATTCTGGACCGTTTGTGTGAGGCTCTGGATTACAGGCAATAATGTTGTTTCTTGCACTAGCTGATTGTTTCACTTCATAAGACCTCAGCCATAACATTATGACCACTGACAGGTGAAGTGAATAACATTGATTATCTCTTCATCACGGCACCTGTTAGTGGGTGGGATATATAAGGCAGCAAGTAAACATTTTGTCCTCAAAGTTGGTGTGTTAGAAGCAGAAAAATCCGTTCAAAAGTTTACATACACTTGATTCTTAATAATGTGTTGTTACCTGAATAACCCACAGCTGTGTTTTTTGTTTAGTGATAGTTGTTCAGGAGTCCCTTGTTTGTCCTAGAGAGTTAAACCACCCGCTGTTCTTCTGAAAAATCCTTCTGGGCCCACAAATTATTTGGTTTTTCAGCATTTTTGAGTATTTGAACCCTTTCCAACAAAAACTGTGTGATTTTGAGATTCATCTTCTCACACTGAGGACAACTGAGGGACTCCAATATGCAACTATTACAGAAGGTTCAAACACTCACTGATGCTCCAGAAGGAAAAATGATGCCTTATTCTGTAAACTTTTGAACAGAATGAAGATGTGTACATTTTTCTTAGTTTTCCTAAATATCATATTTTTTCATTTAGTACTGCCCTTCAGAAGCTACAGAGGATTACATATTTCCCAGAAGTCAAAATAAGTTAAATTTACCCTAATCTTCAAATTCAGGGTTTCTTCACAGCTGTGGATCATTCAGATAACAACACAGTATTAAGAACCAAGTGTACGCAAACCTTTGAACAGGCTCATTTTATAAATTCAATAATTATTTTCTCTTGTGGACTATATGTAAACATCTTTTATATGAAATATCGTATTCAGGTCAGTACTAAATAAAAAATAACATGCATTTTGTATGATCTCTCTTATTTTGGTAACATTTTACAGATTCTGCAAGGTGTATGTAAACTTTTGACCTTAACTGTATGCTTTTTTTTTTATTCTCAAAAACATGCAGCCACTCAGTTGCATTTTTGTATGTTATAAATCATAAAGGACCACAGTTTCAGCTAAAAATATTCTTTACAATTCTACTAAAGAAAAAAAAATCATTTTAAAAGGTTAGTAAATTAACAGCAAATTTTTGGGTAAACTATCCCTTTAAGTGTTATTGTGTGTGTGTGTGTGTGTGTGTGTGTGTGTGTGTGCACCTGGTATTTATCACGTTATGGGGACCAAATGTCGCCACAAGGATAGTAATAGCAGTAAATATTGACCTTGTGGGGATATTTTTGAGGTCCCCATGAGGAAACAGGCTTATAAATCATGCAGAATGAGTTTTTTTGAGAAAGTAAAAGTGTGCACAGTCTCCTGTGAGGGCTAGGTTAAGGTGTAGGGTAGGTGTAGGGCGATAGAAAATACGATTTGTACAGTATAAAAACCATTACGCCTATGGAATGTCCCCATAAAACATGGAAACACAACATGTGTGTGTGTGTGTGTGTGTGTGTGTGTGTGTGTGTGTGTGTGTGTGTGTGTGTAGGTGTGGACACCCACGTTCACCGAATCTCAAACAGACTCGGATGGACCAAAAAGGAGACAAAGACACCCGAGGAGACACGTAAAGCTCTCGAGGAGTGGTTGCCACGGTAACCTCTATTTTTGGTCCTGTTGTTGCTAGCATTCATCTTCTACAGGATAACATCACAACAATCTCATTGAAGTACCATTTTTTTTTTTATCTCTCCTCTCACAGAGATCTGTGGAGTGAGATCAACTGGTTGCTGGTTGGCTTTGGCCAGCAGGTGTGTTTACCTGTTGCTCCGCTCTGCTCCATGTGTCTGAATCAGCACACCTGTCCCTCCGCCCACCGATCGTCTCCCAACAAGAGGCTCAAATCCAGTCCGGCAAAACCCGCCGGTAACAGTCCGGATCACAAACTACCATCTCCAACAACACAGATCAAAAAAGAGCCAGCAGACACGTCCTTGTCTCAGAGGAGGAAGAACACGGTTAAACAGGAAGTCCAGCTGACATCAAAAGAAGAGACTCCATCTCTCCTTAAAAAGAGAAACAAGAGGAAAGGGAGAGCAGGAGCACAACAGGACAGACCTTTGTCTTCGCACGGGACATAAAAGGACAGCAGAGACTTAAATTCAGTTTGAACTAAGGACCGTGTATATGCAAAACAAATATCACATTGATTCGTTTTGTAGGTTTTATATCAAATAAATTTCTAAAACGGAAGATATAAAAGTGGTAGTGTTTTGTAGTAGTTTTACATTAAATGCACTAATTTGTACAGTCTACAGTTGAGGTCAAAAGTTTACATACACCTTGTAGAATCTGTAAAATATTAATCATTTTACCAAAATAAGAAGGGTCATATAAAATGCATGTTATTTTTTTATTTAGTACTGACCTGAATAAGAAAAAGAGAAAATAATAGTTGAATTTATAAAAATGACCTTGTTCAAAAGTTTACATACACTTGATTCTTAATACTGTGCTGTTACCTGAATGATCCACAGCTGTTTTTTGCTTTTTGTTTAGGGATAGTTATTCATGAGTCCCTTGTTTGTCCTGAACAGTTAAACTGCCCGCTGTTCTTCAGAAAAATCCTTCAGGTCCCACAAATTATTTGGTTTTCTAGCATTTTTGTGTATTTGAACCCTTTCCAGCAATGACTGTATGATTTTGAGATCCATGTTTTCATACTGAAGACAACTGAGGGACTCAGTTGATGGATCTCAAAATCATACAGTCATTGGAAAGGGTTTTTAAATACACAAAAACACTGAATTTGTGGGACCTGAGGGATTTTTCAGAAGAACAGCGAGCAGTTTAACTGTTCAGGACAAACAAGGGACTCATGAACAACTATTGCTAAACAAAAATAAATTATGCCTACCAAGGCTAAAATATGTGATTTATTACATGATCCTTCAGAAATCATTCTAATAAGCTGATTTGCTGCTCAAGGAACACTTCTAATTATTATAAATAGTTTTTGCTGCTTAATATTTTTGGGGATTCATATAATTTCTAAGCAGTATTTTCTATATACTTATTGAAAATATTATTACTGAAAACAGCCTTGATTTAATTCAAACCTGAACTGTTTTTCTCAACACTAGAGGGCAGAACGGCCAAAAAAATGTACTTCACACGTAAAATCCTTGTTTACATGCGCACACATACTTGCATTTGTAAATAAGAGAAAGGCACTATATATCACCAAGTCTCTGATTAGATTATAGTACATTTAGCGTTTTATGCATTAATTGTACTCATTGTATTTTTACTGTTTTTTAGCTGAATGGTTTATTCGTCTTGTTTTAGTGTATTGCAGATTTGCAGTTGAACGTGTGGGCGATCTGGTCTGTTTTAAATGCAGTGGGTGATATATATGGTCCTCATACAGTAGTCGATCAACACTGCTCCAGGTCAGTTTTGCGTCTTTGTTACTGAATCAGTGTGGGCTAGATGAGCTGATCCCAGATCTGTCCATATAACAGACGTGAAGAGGAAGAGTTCCTTATGGATATCTGTGACTTATCCAACATCTGATCTCTCCAATCCTCCTCTCTCTCTCTCACTCGCACACACACACACACTTTACAGTTCTCATCCTCTTCCACCTGTTCCGTTCTCACACTCACACACTGATGCGTTCAGAGCTCAGATATTGACCTCAGAGACACATTTTGATTACTATTGATTGATTCGAGCATTTCGGAAGAAGAACACGCATCTTTTTTTCAGTGAGAACCCTTGTGGGATGCGCGACTGACGGAAGCTGGGCTGGAGGAACGGCTACTAAACTTACTGGACTGTTAGTGGGATGAAAGGAGTCATTTTGGGAAAGACACACTCGAGTAAAGATATGTTTTAACTTTGTTTTAACATGCAGGAATTATTAAAACAAACGGAGGACGCCGTTTTACGCGCGTAACGCGTTCAGCGCTCAAATTTGCGTTCGGATTAAAGCGTTTTTTTTAGATTAAGTTTTATTTAGCTTGTTTGTTTGCATTATTTATATATTGTAAAAATAATTTCCTTTCGCATCGTTTGGATGTTATATTACGTTTATTCTCTTACTATTAAATGACTAAGAAACAACGCCTGCAGACTCAGCATGTGGAATAATGCATCCTCAAAAACTTTATTAAAACGTATAATATTATAGACCAGACTATATTTATGTTGTGATTGAACACGACTGCCGTTGGATATGGCGAACACTCTGGAGAGAGAGATTCTGGAGCGGGAGCTCCGTCCACGGCTCTGTTATCTGACTAAAGGAGATCGCGGATACGGATTTCATCTGCACGGTGAACGCAACCGAGGAGCGCAATACATTCGCAAGATCGAGCCGGGCTCCCCAGCGGACCTGTCCGGTCTCAGGTCCGGCGACCGGGTGGTGGAGGTGAACGGAGAGAACGTGGAGGGAGAGACGCATCAGCAGGTAATGAGAGAGGAGAACCTGTTGGACCACTTCATCTGGGACAGGGATGTGTCTCACAACCTAGTGAGCTGCCTACCTAGACAGCATTTCTTGGGAAACATTGATTTATTTGAACGTTCCAAATGCACAGGAGAGTTCTAAAAACGGGCGGGATGCCCAAAGTGCTGTCTATATAGGGATCTAACTATGTTTTGAGACACAGCCAGTGTGTTATATTCCACACTGAGGTGATGGCGTTAATGTGTATTTGTTTAAGATTGTATCATTGTGTGTTGATGTTAAGAAAACACTGCAGTCTCGCCTCTGTAAAACCTACGAAACTTTCCCCTCCACCCTTACAAGCACTTACCGTGGAAACCACAGTTTACCATATTTACTGTAGAACCACAAACAATGGATATGGGGCCTCTTAAAACGGTGCAATACGTTTATGTTTACTGTAGTGCCTTATGCCATCTTAAAACAGTTTTAAATACATGCATGCTGAATTTTATCAAATTCATACCATGACGTTTATATGGTATATGGAGTCCCTAAATAGACATGGTGAAGCTATAAAAAGAGAGAGTCATGCCAGGAAAAAATTTTAATCCTTTTGTGTTGCCCAGATAAACTTTGCATTCAATCTCAAAACTTTTGCATGTGCTCATGAAACTTGTTTGCAAAACTTTTGCTTTCCTCCAAAAAACTCATATGCAAACTTTTGCGTTTCCCGATAAACTTTGCGTTCATATGCAAAACTTTATTTCCCCCATAAAATTTGCGTTCATGTGGAAAACTTTTGCATTCCCCCAAAAAACTTAGTGTTGACATGCAGAACTTTTGCGTTCCCCGATAAACTTTGCGTTCATATGCAAAACTTTATTTCCCCGATAAATTTTGCATTCATGTACAAAACTTTTGCATTCCCCCAATACATTTTTTGTTGCAATGCAAAATTTCACATATTTCCCCGATAAACTTTTGCATTTCCCTGATAAACTTTGCATGCAAATGTAACATTTTTGTATTTCCCCAATACACTTTGTTCAAATGCAAAATGGTCATATTTCCCCGATGAACTTTGCGTTCAAATGCTACATTTTTGTGTATTTCCTTGATAAACTTTGCTTACAAAAACTTTTGCCCAAAACTTTTGCATTCCCCCAATAAACTTTGCATTCAAATAAAAAAAAATCTTTTTCCCAATAAACTTTGCGTACAAATGCAAAATTTTAATTTTTTTTCCCCATAAACTTTGTTTATATAAAACTTTTTTATTTTACATTCATGTGCAAAATGTTTGCGTTCCCCGATAAACTTGCATTCATGTGCAAAACTTCTGCATTTCCCTAATAAACTTTGCGTTCAAATGCTACATTTTCGTATTTCCTCCATAAACTTTGCGTACATGCACAAAACTTTTGCATTTCCCTTTGTGCAAACTTTGTTTGCACAGAAAACCTTGTGTCCCCCTGATAAACTTTTCATTCACAAATCTTTTGCATTTGCTTGCAAACCTTCTGTGCTTGCCTGCTTGCAAAACATTTGCATTCCCCTGAGAAACTTTGCATTATACCTTTGGATGGAAATGATATTAGATGGGAAGAAAAACTATATTTTAGTGATTTTTCAAATTTTCTCGGGTGAATGCAGTGGTTTTGCAAACAAACACAAAAGCATTGTAATGTAATTTTCCCTATTTTCCTATTTTTTCATCGTCTCTGAAATATGGAACTCCAAGGTGCCTCAAAGAATAAAATAATATGATTATATCGTACCATGTTCCAAGATTTGGTAATACCATGGTACTCTGTGGTATGTTTTAGTGTGCATTACGTTCTGCCTGTCTCTCAGGTTGTTCAGAGGATCCTGGAGGTGGAGCACCGCACCAGGCTGCTGGTGGTGGACCGGGTCACCGATGAGTTTCTGAAGTTTCACGGTTTGCCATGTACGGAGGATAGGGCGATTGAGATGGGCTCTCTGTCCTCTCGCTCCTCAGCGGCATCCTCCCCCCGCGCCTCCCCACGAGACTCCGCCACTCCTCCCTACAGCAGACAGAGCTCTGAGGGCATTTTCATTAATAAGGTGAGAAGACCTCTCATGTGAGTGCTTGCATCTGTGTAAGTAAAACATCCCATCGCCAACAGACTCCATCTGGTTTCTAGGTGGAAAAATGACACAACATGGCATGTAGTTTCCAATACTTTCTCTATCTCTGCATAAATACCTCCCTCATACTGGAGACTCCATGAGAGGAAATCTAGGAGGAAATCCAGCCCACAGAGGAGCAGTGCGCTATATTTAGATAATACTGTACAAAGAATAGGGTTGGGATTTGGGAATTCAAAACAGTAACATTTTTTTAAAATACCAGATGCAAGTGATTTTATTGACATTTATTGTGTTAATGGTTGTTCAATGACTGCATTCTTCTGCTAAAATTGTATAATGCAAAATAATACAAAGATAATAATTAAACAACACATCTTTTTAGCTTATTTTCATCTCTGACTGCATGTGACAACAAACATACAGTGCATTATAATAAATTGCAATTCAAAAATTGCAAACATTCAGTGTGCTCTGTTAAAGTTAAGTTTAATCTGCTTAAAAGTATTCTGCTCACTAAGCTCCAGAAGAGCTTGTATTGTGCATGTGCTTTTCACGGAAACACCAGGGTCTAATAAAATTAAGTCTGCGTTAGGTCCAATCAATGGAAATGTGTCACTTGATAGAAGGTAGTCAAATTAGGCGTGCAAACATGGATAGGTTATGTGACTTTTTTGAAAACCAAAACTATGCAAAGCAGGGAAATTAAAATAAACATTAACTAAAATAATATACATTTAAAAAAAAATTAACTTTTTAAAATTTTATTTCAGCCAGTTGACAAGGCATCATTTTTCATTTCAAGTCGGAGTACCAAAATAACCCAAACTAAATAAACTAAAACTAAAAATTCAACTTTAAAACTATATATAAATACTAAAAAATATATAATAAAAATTACACACAAAAAAAACACAATAAAATTACTAAAACTTTAAAGTTAAATTAAAGTAAATTAAAAATATTTACAAAAGTGCATTAATGACACTAAAACAACATTAATGCAAAGTAAAAACATGATATGAACCGGACTAAATACAGCTTCACACACAAGCATAACCTGACCATGGTGTGTTTCATGCAGTAAATAATTAGCATGAAAGACAAACACTCAAACTATAAAAATATTATAATTAATAATTATGCAATAATTAGGCGAGTTATTGTATGCATTTCAATATATACTTTTAAAGACAGTCAGATCTTTGATTTACACTGCTTTGAAATCAACTCTGGCCAAGATTACAGTATGTGTGTGGTGAAACATGAAGGATAAATTTAATCTACACACCTGCCCTCCATCAGAAACTTCAATCTGGCTTCATTTTGAGGTGCTTGACTGTGGCTGTCTAAGCTCTTTACAGATCTTGATGTGTCCAGGTCAGGTGAGGTGTGTTGACACATGCCCAGGTAGCATACGGCTGCAGGATCAGCACACAGCAAGAGTCCTGTAAACAACATAATCCAGCACTGGTCAATTTGCAGTTATGTAATTGTTTGTTTTATTATTAGCTGCAGTGGGATTCAAACCTACAACCATCCAACAGTACTGGAAAGCAAGCAAAGTGTCGCTTTTCCAGCTTCAGAGTGTTTACTAGTTTTATTGAGGCAGGAAAACACTACGTGACTTTTGCCTCGAGTTACAGTTTGAATGAGCCAGCACTCCGTTGCCAAAAGTCTGTAAATTTTGGTCAGTCAGAATTGACAGATTTCACAGAAAACCGTAGTGCATTAAGTGCATTTAGCTTCCAACTTTGGTTCCATTCAGCCAAAGGATATTAAAGGATTAGTTCACTTCTTAATTAAAATCTCCTGATGATCCAAGATGTTCATGTCTTTCTTTCTTCAGTGGAAAAGAAAAAAAGATTTTTGACGAAAACATTCCAGGATTTTTCTCCATATAGTGGACCTCAATGGGGATCAACAGGTTAAAGGTTCAAATTGCAGCTTCAATGCAGCTTCAAAGGAATAAGGGTCTTATCTAGCAAAACAATCGGTTATTTTCTAAAAAAAAAATTACAATTTGTAACCTTAATTTATAACCTTTTTAACCTCAAACGCTCGTCTTGTCTAGCTCTGTGTGAGCTGTTTTTTCCGGTCTTGACAGTTAGGGTACGTCTAAAAACTCCCGTCTCATTTTCTCTGCCAACTTCAAAATTGTCCTTCATTGCTGTTTTTACCTTTTTTTTGTAAAGGGTCTTTGATCTTCTTTGCACATTCACTTTGTAAACTCTAGGTTGGTACTTCTGCAGCGATGTAGGACGATTTTGAAGTTGAGGGAGAAAATGAGATGGGAGTTTTTAGACGTACCCTAACTGCCATGACCGAAGAAAACAGAGTTCACACAGAGCTAGACGAGACAAGCGTTTGAGGTTAAAAATTATATAAATTGTGTAAAAAAAAAAATTGCTAGATAAGACCCTTTTTTCTCAGCTGGGATCGTTTAGAGCCATTTGAAGCTGCATTTAAACTGCATTTTGGAAGTTCAGATTTGGGGGCTGCATAGAAGTCCATTACATGGAGAAAAATCCTGAACTGTTTTCCTCAAAAAACATAATTTCTTTACGACTGAAGAAAGAAAGACATGACAAGGGGGTGAGTACATTATCAGTAATTTTTTGTTCTGGAAGTGAACTAATCCTTTAAGCTTTGCTCTGGGAACATTTCAGTTACATTGTTCTCTATGGAGTTTCAAAAATGTCCAAATTTCTGTTTCAAAGATGAACAAAGCTCTTACAGGTTTAGAATGACATGAGGGTGAATAACTAATGACAATTTTAATTTTGGGGTGAACTATCCCTTTAAGGGTAGTAAAATCACTGTAACAGATGACCTCTTGTGGTTTATTGCTTTAATATGATTTTATAGTTCTATTTAGATCTTTATGGTAATTATTGCACCAGTGTAGTGAATGATCACTTCTACTGAAGCCAAACAGAAGGCTAGTTTGAATGTGGTTTTCCTCATTTAAATTATGAGTAGGTTGTATCTTGGCAAACAACGGTTTCAAAGCAGCTTCCCCAAACGCCAGCATCTGACCGCAGACATGACACAAACAATACTGACATTCACACGCTGGACCACTGAAACAGTCGCTTAAACAGAAACATAGACCACAGATGTTCAGGTTCATCATGGAGGATAACATTTTTAGCTGAATGTCTACTGTCTTTTCGTAGAGTCCCAGCAGCGCTGGAGGAGTGATGAACGGCTCTCCGCTCTACAGAGCTCATGCCCGTCTGGCGTCACCCGTGTTTCTGCCTCTGCCGTCACCCAGTGAACACAAGACTGAACCAGAAGCCGAACCCTTCACCAAACTCACTGTCGAATCCAGCGTCACCCCCGAGCCTGAACATGAGACTGAAACCATGTGTGACCTCAGCACTGACCTCAGCGGATCACAGACCAGCACACAGGTGAGTTTAAACCACAGGGTCTTTAAGTCAGTCATTTCTAAAACGATTAGGGCTAGCATTGGTAGACATTTGTATTTAAAAGTGCAATTAGTTTGAATAGACACTGATATGTACAGTATAAAGTAAATGTATAGACATTTTAACATATGCTTTCACATATCTTTGGGTTTAGAGATAGTATGCTTAGTATACAAATGAGTATGAATATTAATGTGATCATGCAAAGAGCTCAGCCAATCATAACAGAGATCTGCCTTAAAGGTACAGTACTACAGTAAGATTATGTAATGTTTTTGAAACACCAAATCTACATTAATTTGATCAAAAATACAGTAATATTCTGAAATATTATTACAATTTAAAATAACTGTTTTCTATTTGAATATATTGTAAGATGCAATTTATTCCTGTGATGCAAAGCTGAATTTTTTGCATCATTACAACAGTCTTCAGCATCACATGATCCTTCAGAAATCATTATCATATACTAATTTGATGCTCAAAAACATTTTTGATTATTATCAATGTTAAGACCAATGTGCTGCTTCATATTTTTGTGAAAATATTTTTTCTTTGATGACTTGAAATCTTAATAACATTATAAATGTCTTTACTGTCATTTTTGATCACTCTAATGCATCCTTGCTAAATAAAAGTATTTATCTCTTTTTTATTATTATTATTATTAATTTTCAAACAACAACAACAAAAAATCTTACTGACCCCAACCTTTTAAGCAGTAGTGTATAATATTAGTTAAGCATGGGAGCCTTAAAGGTGCAGCAGCAAAATCAACCTGTTCATCATAATTTGTTTGGTGTTTCTTGTGCAAGAAACCTTAACTTACATTATATTCAGTAAAATATGTGACCCTGGACCACAAAATCAGTCGTAAGTTGCACAGGTATATTTGTAGCAGTAGCCAACAATGCATTGCATGGGTCAAAATGATCAATTTTTCTTTCATGCCAAAAATCATTAGGATAATAAGTAAAGATCATGTTCCATGAAGATATTTTGTAAATAAATATATGAAAACTTAATTTTTGATTAGTAATATGCATTTCGAAGAACTTCATTTGGACAACTTTACAGGCAATTTTCTCAATATTTAAATTTTTTTTGCACCATCATTTTTTTGCAAATGGCTTTTTAAAGCACTTTTTGCAGTGCAGGTGGACGTCAGGAAACAAAAAAGCACTAAAAAAATAGATCTGACCCCTTTAAGTGAAACTACATTTGCATCTCTCTCTGTCTCACTTCTTTTCATTCGTTGTCCTCATCCTCTCGCTTTCTCTCTGTGTATGACCTTAATTCTCATTTACCTGCTTTGTGTTCCCACTCTCTGGGCCTGGGTGTCTGATTTCTGGGTGTTTTCCCAGAATTCAGTGAGAGTGTTGTTTGTGTGTGCGTGCAGGATTAGATTAAGTGGCGTCTCAGCCTCAGGAGCTGAAGCACATGTGTGTGTAAGGCGAGGTTCTTCAGTCACTCTACCCCATGGGACACAAACAGACACCACCCTTGTATTGTCTTGGAACAGGAAGTGACATGGTGTCTCACAGAATGTCCCTTATTCCTGCTGGGTGTGTTTCACTTCTTGAAGGAAATGAGCCAATGGTCATGCACACATGCTCGCACGTCCTCGTGCACGGCCCAGGGTCGTGCATATATCATATCGTAAGGCGCATGACATCAGATGGGACCGTTTGTTCCTTTGTCTTTGGCAAGAAACTGCGCAAATGCGGACGTGAACGCCTGATAAAGGTGCTGCAAGAATGCAGCCTTGTTGTACGTGTATTTTTGTTGGCAACAATGAACATATGTCCTCTAGTGGGCTATAGTTTTCTTCAAATGTCTGTATTATTAAACCAGATGTGTTATTATTAAGGCACTAATTGACCTGAATGAGAAATTTAACTCTAGAAGAAGAAAACAGACTGTTTATATTGATGTCCTCTATGGCGCCCCTTGTGGCAACACTAAGAATGCAACCTCAACATTAAATATTTATAATGAGGTGACCATATGTGCCATTTTTACGGGAAACGTTCTAGGCCAGGATTTCTATATTGCATAAAATATCCAGGACTTGGCCATTTTGCACTGTGCAGACCGATTGTTGTTGAGCTATAGAGAATAGACGGCTCCTTGTGCTTTCGAATCGCTCTCGCAGTACTTTGATGTCATAAAACGATCAGACTGCGCAGCGTGCTTCAAGTCGAACGAATGAACGAACGAACACATCTAATGTGTACACCAGGGTTGCCAGGTTTTCACAACAAAACCCGCCCAATTGCTACTTAAAACTAGCCCAAACCGGTTTTAAAGGGGGTCCCCCTGTTAAAAAACGCGTTACGGGGGATAAAATACACGTTTTTTGTTGTGGTTCCCCTGGTAAATTCACATTTCAGGGGCTAAATATTTGGCAACACTGATGTACTCGTATTTGCATTGCTTTGACCATTCTCTGTTGATCCCATCTTCTCACGTGCCACAATCGGTCGATTGTGTACAATGCGTTTTCATTAAAAAAAAAAAAAGATTTTAGTGAAATAAATGAACCAAAACGATTACATGACAAATTTGTAATATAACAATAGACAGTTATACCAAACAATATTTCTAATTCAAACAAACTAATTTTTGTGACTGACTGTGTAAATCACTGGAGGCAAATTAATTGTCAAAATTAATTTTGAAAAATCATTTAAAAATAATTATTAAATATTAGGGTTCCAAAAAGGTAAAACATTTTCAGAAAATTTTGAAAACTTTTCTTTTTTTATTTTTTATGTTTTTGGGAAACTTTCAGAAAATGTTGGGAATTTTCAAAAACTTTTAGAATGTTTTTGGAAACTTCCTACCCCTTTGCAACCCTATTTCTGATTAAATAAAAAAAAAGAAAAGAAACTTCCACTTCAAGTGGAAAATTAGTTTTTTAAAATGAATTATTAAACATAAGTGCAACGGTGTATTTTAGTGAGATAAATGATTGCATAAAAGGTGTAATGTAATGGAAGAAAGTTTTACCGTTAAATATATCTAATTAAATTAGATAAACGTGTAGCAAGTACTTTGTACTTGTAAAAATGAATTATTAAAAATAACGTCAACTCTTTGATAGATAAAGTGTTTGTAATTGCATTAACTTAGTACTTGAATGACTGTATTAATGGTAACGCTTGTAATGTGAAATATGTTATGATTATTCATTTTAATAAATACTAGTGCATTTGGATCTTTGAATAATTTGCATCAAGTCTGACCCATAATGCATCTTACTCGGGCCAAGAACCGCCCACTTAGGCAGGAAGTGATCACTTGGCCAACATGTAAAACAATTAACTGCAAACAGTTTTTATGCAAATACAAAGTAAATACATTAATAATATTAATGGTGCAGTTACCTCTGTGAACTGTCATACAGGAAAAAAAACAAACAGGGAAATTGAGAAAATGTCTTTAAAGACTTTGGTGTAAATTTCTGTCTGTCTGAACTAATAAATACAAATTATTTCACACATAACTGAGTAAATATGTGACCCTGGACCACAAAACCAGTCATGGTAGCACAAGTATTTTTATAGCAGTAACCAACAATACATTTTATATGTCAAAATTACCAATTTTTTTTAATGCGAAAAATCATTAGGATATTAAGTAAAGATCATGTTCCATGAAGATATTTTGTAAATTTCCTATCGTAAATATATCAAAACTTAATTTTTGATCAGTATTGCTAAGTACTTCATTTGGACAACTGCTAAACAACTAAAGGTGATTTTCTCAATATTTTTTTTTTGTTTGTTTGTTTTTTGCACCCTCCGATTCCAGATTTTCCTGTCATATCCTAACAATCCATACATCGATGGAAAGCTTTTCAGATTATTCAGCTTTCAGATTATGTATAAATCTCAATTTTGAAAAATTGACTCTTATGACCGGTTTTGTGGTCCACAGTCACATACAGAATACAGTGCCCTCCACTAATATTGGCACCCTTGGTAAATATGAGCAAAGGTGTCTGTGAAAATAAATCTGCATTGTTTATCCTTTTAATCGTTCATTCAAAAAATTCACAAAATTCTAACTTCTAATTTCTAAGGGTGCCAATAATTGTGCCCACCATGCATTGGAGAAAAACATTTATTTCATAACATACGTTTCCCCCCACTTTTAATTGTTTTACCTCAATGAAAGGTTAGCATTTTGTAAATTTTTGGAATGCAAGATCAAAAAGATAAACAAAGCAGATTTATTTTCATTGCCGCCTTTGCTCATATTTACCAAGGGTACCAATATTAGTGGAGGGCACTGTATCTGCAGAACATGTTGCACATCCAGACAAAACCTGTCGTAAATTAAACAGATAGTTCACCTAAAAATGGTTTGGTAACCAAACAGTTGATGGTAGCCATTCACTTCCACAGCATGGAAAGAAATTCTATGGAAGTCAATGGCTGCCATTATTCAAAATATCGTCTATTGTGTTTAATACAAGAAAGACACTCATACAGGTTTCGTACAACTATAGGGTGAGTAAATGATGACAGAAATTAATTTGGCTGAACTGTCCCTTTAAATAGGCATATTATCCTACGCTGAAGCTAAAACAGTCAGTTTTTCTGTTTTGTTAACCTAAACTTCCTCTCAAGTTCATTGCTGTTCTTGCGCTCTTTTTCTCTCTTCAGGAGGAGACGCTGTCAGAGGCGGACGTGGTGACGAAGGACCTGCGTCCACGCTTGTGTCACATGACCATAAGCGAGCAGGGCTACGGCTTCAACCTGCACTGCAAAAAGTCCCGCGTGGGTCAGTACATCCGCTCGGTGGACCCCGACTCTCCGGCTGAGCACGCGGGACTGAGGCCCAAAGACCGGCTCATTGAGGTGATTGGACGGGATTACACAAGACTCGATTAGCCCAGATTAGCAGCACTGGATCAGATTAGATTAAACTTGAGGAGAGAGGCAGATTACGCAAATGAAGAGAAACGCCTGTTTGGTTCACCCGCTTTGTAAAGGGAGGATCCCGTTTTAGAGCAGAGAGTTTGTTTGCTTGTGTGTGTGAAGCCCAGGCGTGATCGTCAGAGAAAGCAAATCCATCCTAATGGATTTAATCTGCGCCTGTTTTTAGTAATTTTCACAGACAGATCAGTAATTATGACTGACAAACAGTGTTTAATTCACTCGGCAGAATTTGTCTCTGAATGCATTTGAATATCATTAGCAAAACACTTATTTATGGTTAATTATTAACTTCATGAAGTAATATTGGCAAGGTTTTTAATAGCTTGCACCCAAATAATTTTGAATGGCGACTTTTCAACAAAATTTTTACATTTTTGAAGGAAATCACATTTGAGCTCCAAGTTATGTAACAAAAAGAATAACAATTTATTGGCAATAGTAAGGTCATGGGTTCAATCCCAAGAAAATGCATGAATGCATACAAAAAAAAATCTGTGATTCTAATATTGTATTTTCTCACAATATTGTATTTTATTTTGGAATATAAAATAGTATTGTATTTAGTACATTATAATATAATAAATTTACGTAATAATGTAATAAATAATTTAGTTCAGTATAATAATATTATTTATTATATTATGGTATAATTTAATATTATAATATATTATGTGTTTTTTATTTAGCAAAAATGTTATTATATATTTTATGTAATATCAAAATAGTATTGTATTTAGTACATTATAATATAATAAATAAATGTAAGTAATAATGTAAAAAATGTAGTTTAGTATAATAATATTGTATAATATTTATTATATTATGGTATCATTTAATATTACAATATATTATGTATTTTTTTTTATTTAATTAGAATTTTATTAATTTAGAATTCTAATATTTTAAATTCAATTCAAAATCTATTGATCTGATTTAAATGTTAAAATCAGTCGTACAAAGTCTGCATCTCACGACGTGAATTTTAGACGTGGCTCTTTGTGAATAAGATTCCTCAGAAGTGTGGTGATGATGATGTGGTTGTGACGTTCTTTATTAGAAAGTCATTGACAAACCTTATTATTTTACATAGAAACACCCTTCCTCCTGTATGAATGCCAGGAAGCCTCACAGACTTTCACATGCGTTACATCAGTTTCTGTGTTTGACCAGCTACAGGAACCCACACACCCCAAACTCTATTATCAGACAGAGACAACTGGAGAAACTGAGAAAAAAAAAAGTCGGATGAAAGTTTGTTATGTAAGCCTTCTTCAAAGAGAGGAAGAGGAAGAGGAAGTTCCATAGAAAGTGGAAGTAATGTGGCCTCACACTCCACCTGCTGGACAAATACTGACCAACAATTACCTTTAAGTATTGAGAGAAATTAGATATAACATAATATATTATATATTAAATTATTGTATTTAGTATATTATAATATAGTACATCAATATAATTAACACTATAATTAATAGTGCAGTATATTAATATTCTAAAATATTACTATTTAAAATATAAAATAACATAAGAAGTTTAACAAGTGTACATTTTGTGTACATGACTTGAGTTAGTTTAACCTGTCTTTCTTTGTTTTAAAGTATTGAGACAAATTATATCTATTATATATTATAATGAGATTTATATTGTATGTATATATATATATATATATATATATATATATATATATATATATATATATATATATATATATAGTAGTCAACATTTGAAGTGGATCAAAAAAGTTCATCAAAGTTGCCCTAAGACAAGAACGGTTATTGTTTTGCTTTTAGGACAACTTTGATGAAAGGTTTTGATGCACTTCAAAAAAAAAAAAAAAAAAAAAATTATATATATATATATATATATATATATATATATATATATATATATATTATGTATTGTTATGTGATACTGAAAATTTCAATGGAAAAATACTCCACTTTGTATATTGTAATATAATAAATATAATTAATATTATAATAAATAATACTGTTAAATATAATAATAATAAATTATGTAATATAAAAATAGTATATTCATAACAAATAAACAATACTAATATAAATAAAAATCTAATAATATTTTATTACTATGTAATATAATATTGTATTTATTATATAACAATGTAATAAATAAACATAAATATATATATAATAAATTAAAAATAAATGTTTAAATAAAACATTATATTTAAGTATAATATTGTTATATATTATGTAATATTGAAAATGATCTCAATTGAAGAATATTCCATTTTGTATATGTGATATAATAAATATAATAATATTATAATAAATGAAAAAAATGTTATAATAAATAACACAGTTTAATATAATAATATTATTACATGATTATGTAAGATAAAAATGGTATATTTATATGACATAACCAAAAACATAAATAATAATAATATAATATAATATAAATAATATTGTATTTATATAATGTAATAAACATAATAAATAACTAAAAAATATTTAAATAAAAAGTGTAAGTATAATATTGTTTTATATTATGTAATATTGAAAATTACTTCAATTGAAAAATATTATTAATATTTTAATATTATAATAGATAGTATAATAAATAGTATATTCATATGATATAACAAATAAACATAAATAATAATAATAATATAATACATAAAAATATAGTTAAGTATAGTTGTGTATGTTGTACTGTCCTGTCTAGATATGTTTAGGTTCAGTCTCTCTCGTTTTTAATTTAGGTGTAGCTTGAGTTGGATGCACTGGGGTTCACTTAAGACCTGAATCTTAGCCTTGCAAACTATATAGTACAGAAAGAATGCAAATTAGTACGTCAAAGTCAGCTCTGTCTTTTGTGTCTGTCATTTATGCAGGTGAACGACACGAGTATCGAGGGTCTGCGTCACGCGGAGGTGGTGGCGTTGATCAAAGCGGGCGGTAGAGAGACTCGTCTGCTGGTGGTTGATCCCGAGACTGATGAGCTCTTCAACCGACTGGGCATCGTGCCCACGTCTATTCATCTTAAAGGTACAGTACGTGTTTTTGCAACAGTAACAGAATACACATACATCTGTCTGGGGAGTTCTGGGAAAGTCCACAGAAAAAAACTAAACGGGAAAGACGATATTTAAATGCTTCGTATTTACTTAACCTCACCTGACTGTTACTGTGTTCACTATTAGGAAATTCTATGCAAAACACAGCCGATGCTTTATGCAAACATTAGTAACATTCAGAGCACTTAGAAACTAGTTCATGACTTGGTGACGTGTCAGTGATTGTCCTTAACATGAATTTCTTTCAAACAGAGGACTGTGTGGACGGGCCGATCATAGAGAGTCTCGAAACGACACACAGCACTGTTTCTGCTTCACCGGTCCCAAACGCCCGCAAGATCTCTCCACCAATCATCAACATCACACTGACTGACCCACCAATCACCAACGGCCCCCCGAGATACGAGAGTCACAGAAGCTCGTCCTCTCGGTCCACATTATCGGAGACGAGCGTTGAAATCAGCAGCTTTGACACCAGCAACAAGGTCTGTGCCAGGAAAATCACTGAGTGGCTTAGTTATTTAAAAAAAAAAAATATATATATATATATTATAGTTATTATTGTTGTTATTGTTGATTATCTTAATAATAATATAACAAGCATGTATTTCATTATTCATTTAATATTAGTAATTGTTTTAATTGTTGTTGTTGGCAAGAATAAGAATCTTTATTTATTTATTTATTTATTTATTTATTATTTATTAACAACAATATACAAACCAAAATAACAACATGATATCATATAAATAATAATCATTTTTAATATGGTGTATTATTCATTCATTTAATAATAAAAAAAAAACGTGTTATTGTTGTTGGTAACAATAATAATCCTGTAACATTGTATATTGTGTACATATTATTAATCTAAATTATTATTATTATTATTATTATAGTTGGTGTTGGTATTAATAATAATAATTTATTGATATTATATATTATTATTTAATAATTATTTTGTTGTTAGTAACAAATTATTATAATAATAGTAATTATATAATAATAGTAATATAAAATACTAAGAATAATAAATTCTTAATATGGTGTTAATTTTATGTAATTATAATTCTTCATAGTTGCTGGTAATAATAATTATTAATTAATATGATATTATCAATGAATAATAATAATAATAATATATTAATAGTATTACAGTGTTAATGATAGTATTGTTGTTGTTGTTGGTAACAGTAATACTCAAATTTTAATATAATCTTAATTAGCAGTAGTAGTAGTAGTATTTTAATATGGTATAGTATTAATTAATGTAATAATAAATTATTATTATTAGTGTTGTTGGTAAAAAAAATATTTTATTTTATACATAATTAATTAAATATTATTATTATTGTTGTTATTAATGTTACTTTTAATATGGTATATTATTAATTAATGTAATAAATTATTATTACTGTTGTTGGTAACGATAATAGTAATTTGATAATTTGATCTATTTTTAATTATTTCCCTATTATTCATATAAATAGTATTTCATTGTTGCAAATGATTAATTAATGTAATAAATTATTATTATTAATATTACTGTTGTAGGTAACAATAAGAATAATTTGATCATTTCATATATTATTAATTATTTTATTATTATTATTATTAAAAGTATTTTAATATGGTATATTATTAATTAATGTATTAATAAATTATTATTAGTGTTGTTGTAGCAACGTGGTATATTATTAATTAATTAAGTTAATATTATTATTATTGTTATTAATAGTATTTTATTATTGCATATTATTAAAG
Organism: Cirrhinus mrigala; assembly: GCA_036247105.1. Taxonomy (NCBI): domain Eukaryota; kingdom Metazoa; phylum Chordata; class Actinopteri; order Cypriniformes; family Cyprinidae; genus Cirrhinus; species Cirrhinus mrigala. The sequence continues at coordinate 8,533,589 of CM070007.1, forward strand.
TAATAAATTATTATTACTGTTGTTGGTAACAATAATAATAATTTAGTAATATGATATATTATTAATTAATTATTTCATTATTATTATTATTATTAATAGTAATAGTATTTTAATATGGTATATTATTCATTCATGTAATAATAAATTATTAATAAATTATTATTAAAAGTGTTGTTGTAACAATAATAATTTAATATGATATATTATTAATTAATTAATTCAATATTATTATTATTAAGGTTATGTTTAAAATGGTATATTATTAATTAATGTAATAAATTATCATTACTGTTGTTGGTAACAATAATTTGATAATTTGATATATTATTAATTATTTCATTATTATTATTATTATTATTATTACTTTCCTATAGCTCAAACGGTACTATATAGCACTTAGGTTATGGGCTAAATTCAGATGAGTGCATTAATCCTTGAATGCATTGATCATTAATTTGATAGCATACTTTGCATCCTATAATGCATGGCAACTAAACCTTGTGTTGTGTTTTCACAGCTCACAGATTCTGACCATCACTCCAGCGACGACGGCCGTAAACCAAACCGAAATGTGAAATCTGAGGAGCGGCCGCTAGATCCGTTCTGGGAGAGCGGTCTGAATCTGAGTCTGACCGCGGCGGAGGCCAAGCAGAAAGCCCGGGCCAAACGGCCCAACAAGAGAGCGCCCCCTATGGACTGGAGCAAGAAACAACAGATCTTCAGCAACTTCTAAGCAGCACACACATCGGAAAACTCGCCTCAGTTCTAGAGGCCACCAACACACAAACCTTCTTGAACGCGCTTCTTGAAGTCACTTTCCTGTCATCGCAATTTTCAGAGATAACTAATGCAACAGCAGTTTCTACGAACCAGAAAATAAGGAAGAAATGAAACGAGAGTAAGAGAACGTAAAAACAGCAGAAAGAGTAAGAAGGAAAGACATACTAAGGAAGGGCGAAGAGAAAGTGCAACAATGAGGAGCCAAAGGTTGTAGTTTCAAACCCCTGAAGAAAGAATTCATGATCTTGCATGGATCATGAATAGAGAAAAGGTACTGAAAGTTGTGTTGGTTGAGAATGAATGATGAAAAGAAGAAACGACAGTGGAAGAGAAGGTTCAGTCAGAGATCTTTACACAATAAACACCTGTGACCAGATGAGAATCTGATTTGAGTTAGTCTATATGCAAATATGCTCTTGAATCCTCACAGCATTCACTATTAGCAGAGCTAGCTACACTTAAACTGTACAAGCTTTCTCTTCCAGGAAAACAGATCAAAAATATTGATGACATCATCCTGCACTATAGATTTTCATCCAATTAGACACTCTCTAGAATTAGCATATATTTACTAATGACTGTTTATTTTAGAGGGACGATCTTCTCAATATGTCTGACACTAAAAGAATATTTATGTATTTATTTTCTTGCCATTTTCTCATAAATGCTGGTTTAATATTTCTAAACATTACTGATGGTTTATTAGACTACCAGTCAAAAATTTTTGAACAGTAAGTTTTTCAAAAAAAAGTCTCTTCTGCTCACCAAGCTTGCATTTATTTGATTTAAGGTACATCAAAAACAGTAAAATTTTGGAATATTTTTACTATTTAAAATAACTGTTATCTATTTGAATATATTTTAAACTGTAATTTATTCCTGTGATCAAAGCTAAGTTTTCAGCATCATTACTCCAGTCTTAGGTGTCACATGATCCTTCAGAAATCATTCTAATTTGCTGATTTGCTGTTCAAGAAACATTTATGATGATTATTATTATTATAATCAATATTTAAAACAGTTGAGAACATTTTTTCAGGATTCTTTGATGAAAAGAAAGATCTAATGATCAGCATTTATCTGAAATAAAATGCTTTTGTAACATTATACCATTCAAAAGCTTGGAGCTAGTATGTTTTTTTTTTTTCTGGGAAAAAAATTATAGAAATTACTACATTTATTTATCAAGGATGCTTCAAATTTATAAAAAGTGATGATAAAGACGTTTATAATGTAACAAAAGATTTCTATGTCAGATAAATGCTGTTCTTCTGAACTTTCTGTTCATCAAAGAAACCTGAAAAATTCTACTCAGCTGTTTTCAACATAATAAATAATAATAATAATAATAATAATAATAATAATAATAATAAACATTTTTGAGCAGCAAATCAGAATATTAGAATGATTTCTGAAGAATCATGTGACTGGAGTAGTGATGCTAAAAATCCACCTTTCAAATCAAAGGTATAGATTACATTTTAAAATATATTCAATTAGCAAGCAGGTATTTTAAATGGAAAAAATATTTCAAAATGTTACTGTTTTTGCTGTAATTTGGGTCAAATAAATTGGTAAACAGAAGAGACTTATTTAAAAAAAAAAAAAAACACATTAAAAATCTTTCTTTTTTAAAAACTTTGACTGATAGTGTATATCACACAGAGTATTCACAGACATTATAGTTCAACAGACTGTCACTATCGTATTATTATAGATCAATATTAACCAGTCTGTTTGTGCAGTAAACCTCAGCTGTTTTTGACCTCATTCTTCAAGTGTATTTCAAAATCAAAAGTGGAAAACTGGTTTTAACAGTACACTAACACATGTACAGAAATCTAGATATATGCATTAAAATGAATAACGTAATATAATTATGTATTCTGAAAACGTAAAGTAATACAACAATGTATCTAATTACAGCAACCCCTAATATATTTACATTTTATGCATGTATTATGATCCAATTTTGTTTCGTTAATGTATATAAATTGTTCTTGTCGCCCTTATCTAATGTATGTCCGTTTTCTCATGTACTGGGCTCGACCTCACACACGTATAAACCGAAATAAAGAGTATTTTAGACAGAACTTGTCATGAAGTCTCATCTAATATACTGACACGGTGCAACTTGTCGGTCTCTCCGACCGTCGCAGTTCCTCTGTCGGCCGCTAGAGAGACAGCCGCTGCACTGCATTTCACTCGATGGCAGATGAGATCATAGCCGCCAAATGAAACCCACAACCCATCTCATCCACTTCTATAACCCGTCAGAGCATTTAGGATGCATATTTTGTCTGTATAAATGCAGACAGATAGATATTTCTTAGTAGTCATGGGTTTATTGTGTTTTAGATAAATGAAAACGGCTTCCTCTGAAAATCTCAGTAAAGTGAGTATCTTTGGATTATTTCCCGTCGTCTTTTCTCACCTTTTATGATCTCTTCATCCTCCTGTTCTCTTTCAGTTCCAAATTAAAAGAGTTTTACAGGATTGCAATAGGTGTGCATTCAGTTTCCTCTCAAGGAGGACGAACTGTTGTCAGAGCGGGAAACTTCCGAGCAGATCCCGCTTCAAAAAAAAAAAAAAAACTCCTCAGCTGGTGAAAGTCAGTACTGAACAGGTCAACCTGATCAGTATTTAATTAATTATAATTAATTTAAGTTAAATACAACACTTACCACAGTTTAGTGCAAAAACAGAGAGATAAAACCAGGTGGTTATGTCCGATTAGCGAACGAATCGTTAGTTGAACTGATTCAGGTGAACCGATTCGTGACGTTGGAATTCACTCGAACGTGAGAATTGAATACGTGTTGGAGTTAAACTGTAAGATCAGTATTGCTAATGATTAATATTATTAAAATTCACACGATTTTAATAAATAAACTAATAATACTAATAATTTCGGAAATAATAATTAATGTTATTAACAATTAGGAATAGTACCACACCCATGTACTTTCGAGTGATGATTCACTCGAAAGTACATGGGTGTGTACTTGGGTGTGTACACACAAAATTAATTTCCCGTAGCTAAATATGATAACCAATACAATGGCTATTTACTATTATTTACTTTTTTACTATTTACCTTGATGAGATTGTATTAAACAAAAATCAGGCCAATCCCCACTATGTTTCTATCCTTGTGGGGACATTTGGTCCCCACACTGTAGCAAAAACAAGTATATACACACACACCCACAAACACACCACTGCTCCTGATGGCTCTGATGTTTTTCTTGCATGTTTCTTCCTCTATTCAGTTGGTTTAGTTCCAACCCTCCTGGGTTTCACTTTAATAATGCCTAGAGTCACACCACACACACTTAAACATCTCACTCTCTGTCACTGTACACACATTGATATCAGCTCTCAGGTCTTGTCGCAAAACACACTTTCCACCAAATCAAACTGAGTTAAAGTTCACACCAGACCACCAAAAGTCTGACACATGTTGTGCTTAATTTTGTGCTACATTAAACCTCAACTTGCAATGCACATACATGTAAACCTATGATAAAACATGATTTCAGTGTGAAAACATCTAAACACAGGTTTTACACACTAGGAACTCAGTGTATAATTCCTGATACTTTTGGAGTATCTTGTTAGTCATGCGTGATTGCACAGTAAATATGACAGATGCGTTGAACCAAAACTTCCTGTCATTGCTTGTCTGTTTCCTGTATGTGGGTTTGAAGCATTTGAGGTTATGCAGTGAGACAGTTGAAGCTGCTACACACACACACACACACAAAGCAGGGTCATCTCCTCAGAGACTTTTAAAACACATACACAGTCTGTGCGTGAACAGCACTGTTACACTTCAGTAGCACAAATCGGATCAATTCTGGATTGCATTTTAAAAGGTCTTCTGCAAATGATCTCTATTATTACAGATCATTTACCTGATCGAGTGACTGATTTCCTGTGAAGATCATGTCATGTTTCTTACAGAAGGACATTTGGACAATGAGAGACATTGAAGTACATCCTGAAATCTACAGGAACTTCCTGCTGCAATCTGCATTTTATAAGTGAAAGTGCACAAACAAACAATATTCATCAAAATGAAAAGAGAAGCACTTGATTCTGATTACACAGACAACCTAGATCTGTTTCAATGCTTCCAGGCAGATGCATGTCTTCTGAATCACTGGAGTTTGCTGGAAATCATTATGACTTGGGGATTTTTAGATCCTGAGCTCAAATCCAAAATTTCCTGGCACAGACCTTCAGCCTATTTTGATGGGTGTTGCTTATGGTTTTCCCGTAACTCAACATCCCTAAGATTTCCATTGTAAAATGTCTTGCCTATATGCATAGTAAGCTATTCAAGCTACAGCCACATCAATCCAACTATATACCTGACACCACACAAGTCTGATCAACCATCATTGTCTTGAAAACTTGTAAATTAAAAAAAAAAAAAAAAAAAAAAAAAAAAAAAAAGAAAGAAGAAAAATCAACACACAAAAGGCTTCTTCAGCTTGGTAAAAAATCATTTTATTTTTCCTGGCAAGGTAAAGAGAGAAAGGTGTGATTGTTTGTCTTTCAGAGTCTCAGTGCAGATTTCCACACGCAGCAATCGTTCTCCGCCTCGCCATCCTTCCAACCGTCACTTCCTGTCTTTGCTTTCAGCTCGCTCTTATTTCAAATCGTCCAACCAACAAATATTGTCACAAGAAAAAACAAGACGCATGATGAATCCAACAGTTTTATCAGTAAATTTACCAGCAAATTCCTTACAAAAAAAATCATAAAAATAGCAAAACAAAAAGTGCATGACAAGCGATAATTCAAATTTAAATTACGCATTTTGCTCCGATAGAATTTAAATGTTGTGAATTCGGTTCTAAGTAACCAAAATTAGCAATAGCAGCAAAACTTAAAAAGAAAAAAAAAAATTTTCAAAAATTAACCTTATTGTTGTAAAACTATATTTGATATAGTTGTAGTTCGTTGGATAAGCTGATTAAATCACTAAATACCAAATATCAATATGGCATCAATATTTATCGGTACAAATACATTCATACACACACACACACACACACACGCTCACAAGCGCACACACATCGTTGGTCACAGTTTACAGGTCAATAGGGGTCCAGGAGTCAAGTGTAAGGTACCTTAAAACAATTAACAACCTATTAACGCAGAATACACATACGAAATGCGAATTACGAAAAAAAATAATACATGGCAATGACACTAACAAAACACACTTAAAAGCTCCCAACACAGCTACCGTTACACAAGTCGCACACACGTACACAACCGAACACGTACAAAACGCAAATCATGATCGTTATACTGTGGAGTTTCCGTTCCAGCTCCTTCGCGACTAGACCGATCTCTCGAAATCACGACAAGATTAAACTACGGTGTGATTGAAATCTGTAAACTACGATGAGTTTTAACAGCAAACACTGACCAAGCCCAGGAAAAAACTACAAGCCAACTACGCAAAGAAGTGAGAAGAAACGTAGGAAAATAAACGATACGGCATAAGAGACACAAGCAGAGAATTGTGACGACAATCGGACAGAACGACGACGACAAAGCTGATGATGATGATGATGATGATGAAAACTGTGAATTCATAGATGCTCCCTTACTAACGATCAAAAACACAAATTCGCGATAGCGCGCTAACCATCTTTTTTTTGTAAGCCGAGATTGTTCTCGTTTCATCAATAGTAATTATTAAAAAAGAAAAACGACGCTAGTCTTTCCTAGATAGTCTCAGTGTTAAAGTCTGATTATGCTATTGCTACGGCAGCGCTGGCGCGGCAGGCCGCTCGTAGTTATTGCAACTTTATGTGCAAGTGTTTCTATGGTCAGTCTGCGTGTGAATGCGTTTGATTCTTATGCCTGGGATTAACTTGAGATTTTAAAAAAAAAAAAGTTGTATAACAGTTGCTGTCTAGCTTCCCTCCCTAATCTTAATCTTTTTAGCGATTATTCCCAGCGATTATTAACTGTCTATACCTCCCTCCCGTTTTAACCTACGACCTCCCTCCCGCTCTCTTAAGTTTGTTTTTCTCTCTCCCTCGGTTATGCTATCTCTCGTCTTCCCTACGTTTTTAGGTTTATTCCCCGTGATTGGGTGCATTCTGCAGTTAACTAGAGGAGTCCCCTCCCCCCTCCCACCCACCCACCCACCCTCATGGACACACAAAGGGCGTGGGATCTGTCCGTCAGGCGGAGCGGCCAATCGCGTCCCTCTCCCCCACGATCAGGGCAGTGCAATACACAGATGGATGAGTTCCCCCCTCCTAAAGGTTCAACTGAAACAAAAAGAGACACACATAAGAGGCAAACAAATTTGAGCATTTTTCTTTGATTATCGGTTCAACCGCTATTTTTCTTTTTACACATAATTAGCAATACCTCATCTTTTATACGTTCTTCAATATACCATAAGTGACTGTGGGAAAATAAAGGCCAAATAAGCAGCAAACGCTGATGATGAAACAGACCAGTCATTTGTTCGATCAATTATTTTTTTTTTTTCCAACCGATATTCACATTTAGTTAATCTGTTATCGGACTGATACTTTTCACAAACACTTTTATACTCAAGTTATTTAATATCGCTCAAGTGACTGGGGGCAAACTACTGTGATAGACCAGTAATCTGTTTGAGTAAACTGTTGACCAATAACTTTTTTTTTTTTTTTTTTTTTTTAACAGATATTTACACTTATTTAATCAGCAACATCTGTCAATTATACGACAGACCAGTAATCTGTTTGACCGATATTTAAATTTTTTAACCGATATTCACATTTTGTTAATCTGATATGTTGTTCATATGTTCATACCTAATTCTTCATAAGTTCTTTAATATCCCATGAGTGACTGTGGGCAAATAAAGGCAACAGACAGATGGGCGACAGAGCAGTAAACGGTTGACCATTAACTTTATTTTATTTATTTATTCATTTAATTAACCGGTATTTACACTTCTTTAATCTATTATCGGTTTGACTGATAATTTTCCTTCAACACAAACACTTTTATACTTCAGTTCTTTGATATCGTTTAAGAAGTTTAAAAAATTGTAAAAAGTTTTAAGTTTGGATGGTTTTCAGTCTGAAATAGGTTTGAAAGTTTAAAGTAGTTTTAAAAGGTTAAAGTTTGCATGCAGTCTGTCAGATAGATAGATAGATAGATAGATAGATAGATAGATAGATAGAGATAGATAATGTTGATGTTATAATAATGTTAGTATGATTCTAACATTAGCAACATTAATATTACCAAGCTACTAACATATTGCTAGCATGTTTTTAACATGATTAACAAGTTGTTGACATGTTGCTAGTCTGTTTCTAGCATGATTAGCCTGTTGCTAGCATGATTAACAAGTTATGTTTTATCATAATTACCAAGTTGTTAGCATGTTTCTAACATGATTAGTAGGTTAACTTGTTTCTAACATGATTAGCAAGTTGTTAACATGTTTCTAGCATGATTAGCATGTTGCTAGCATGTTTCTAACATGATTAACAAGTTGGTAGCATGTTTCTAGCATGATTAGCCAGTTGCTAGCATGTTTCTAGCATGATTAACAAGTTACTAGCATGTTGCTAGCATGGTTAGCAAGTTACTAGCATGACTCTAGTTGCTAGGCTTGGCTAGTGATAGATAGATAGATAGATAGATAGATAGATACAGATAAAATGAGTTTGAATGGATTCGCAATAGTACGTAGAAGGGAAGTTTGATTGAGTCTCAAGGGATTCTGGGAGTTTTGACAGTTGGAGTTTAAATAGTCTTGGCTCATTTGAACATTCCATCAATGTAAGTCTATGGGATTTTTCCCAGTTTTAACAGTCATTTTTAGGAAAACCGTAAGTCCGATCAGTTACAAAAGATATAGCACACCCGGTCAGAAGATCTGGGCTGAGTTTGGAGTTTATAGAGTTAAAGCTCTAGGAGGAGTTAGAGTTGATCATTTTTGCCTCAGAAGAAGAATAACTACAAGTTTCTCAAGCCAACTTAATTATGCAACAGACCAGTAATCTGTTTGTCCGATAATTCAATTTTTTTAACCGATTTCAAACTTTTCATATTACATTTTTTAGCATTTTAATATTTCAATTTTAGAAGTGATATTAGGTGATGTGCTGTGTCTGATAGTGATGTAAAAGACTGATAGCTAAAAATGTTATTGGTTCTTTAATAGCACATTTACCAATAAATAACCATTTGGTTCTTTAAAAAAAAAAAAAAAAAGTACTGTACTTAAATTATGTTAAATGTTACAGGCAAACACTGCTCATTAAAAAAAACATAGCATTAAGCATAATAAAAGATTTTATGAAAACAATGAAAAAAATACTTGGGACAATTTAGATAATAAAACAATTTAGATGCGTAAATATAATGGAATGCTTAATGTTATTTCTGAAATATTTATAATAAATATTAATTACTTTTTACATTAATATTATTATACAAGTTAATGTTTTATAATAGTATTTATAATATTTATATTTTTATATAACATTTGTAAGTTTTTATAATATTATAATATAGTATTTACAATTTTTGTAACCAAAATGAAAACTTTTTTTTTTTTTTTTTTAAAGTCAATCTCTGCAGCAGGTTGATCAGAGCCAAATTGAAACACCTACCAGCTACAACAACCTAGCAGTGGTTTTTATGGCATCACTAGCAGTGGTCACTAACCTGACAGCATGTGCTGTGTGTGAAGCAGAGGGGCGGGGCTACACGCCATAGCATGCAGAGAGGCGTTCCTTCAGGATGGGCGGGAACTGCTCTGAAAACTGCTGCCAGTTCTCCTCTCCGACCTGGTCCTTAAAACCATGTAGGATCTGCACAGAGACACACAACCTCATTCAACATCATTTCACCGCTATAAAGGCACAACATGATGTAAAGCAACTCCGCGTGCGTCTAACCTTGTAGAACATGTCCCTCAGGTCATCTTTAGGGTTGACCCAGGAGGCCACCGCATCACAGAAGAAGATGAAGTCCTAAAAGAGAGACAGGTGAAAGGAAATGAGTGATGGAAGAAAAAGTAACAACAACGGAGTCAGAATCACAACTGACCTGGACCACACCGCCAGGATTCACACCAATCATCACGCAGATGCCTCTGAAGGCCGAATCCTTTTCCTCATTGTCTCTGATGTTTCGTAACGATGTGCACCTGCGAAAAGAAAAATCATTAACATTCCTGTGATGCAAATCTGAATTTTCAGCATCATTACTCCAGTCTTAAGCGTCACATGATCCTTCAGAAACTATTCTAATATGCTGATTTGAAATCTCCAGATTGACTCACCAGGGTCTGATAAACTGTTGCAACATGGGAGCCACTTCCTGTGGACAGACGTAACCCAGGCGACCAATCGTGATGGCTGTAAGGAGAAGTGGAAGGAGTTAGGGTTTGATTGTTTATCAGCTGTGCGGAAGGTAAATAAACATGTGCGGTCAGAGGTCGTACCCGTGTTCTCCAGCAAGGTTTTGGGAGTGTTGGGTCTGTTAATGATCTCCACCAGATGAGGAAGAACCAGAGCCACATACGGCTGCATCTCCACACCTACCACAACACAGTCAGATTAGTGATGTCACATGACCAACAACAATCAGCCGTCAATCAAACATCACATTCTATGGTTCTAAATCGATGACATCATTCTAAATCCTAATCTTTGCAGAATCAGTGCTGATCCTCACCCATCTGCATGCAGATCTCTCCAATGGCCCATGTTGCGTTATTACACACCGAGATGAACTCAGGGTTCAGATTCGTCCCCAGGATCGGCATGAACTCGGCTAAACACACAAACAGTTTCATAGATTAACACTTATGTATAAGCTGTAGAGTGTATTATGCAGGTCAAACGAACACGTCGTCTTACCGATGCAAGGTTTGACGTGTGGAAAACAGGCCTTGGTCAGATCACCCAGCAAAGCAAACGAGCTCTGTCTCACCTCAGGCATAGTGTCCTGCACATAAGAGAGCATCACTTTAAATTTGCATTCATATCAATTAATCAGCCTAATGTCTTAGAATTTACCAATAGATAATTAATTAGTTAAAATAATTAATTAAATATTAAAATGATAACAAAAAATAATAAACAAATATTTGTATAATATAGTACATATTTTTAACAAAATGTTAAAAAAATAAATGTTAAAATACATTTATAATGCAGCAAACAATTTTATATTTACAATAAACCAACTTTATAACAATAGTTAATTAAAATCAAATATTAAATATTAAAACATGACACCAAAAACACAAATAAGCGTGTAATATAGCAAATTAAATAAAATTAATTTGAAAAAATAAAAGTTAATTAAACTAAAACGTAACTTATAATGCAGCAAATAATGTTATAACATTTCAAATAATAAATATATAAAATATTAACAATTACACCAACAATATAAAACAAATAAATCTATAATGTAGTAAATTAAATAATTAAAATAAAAATCTAATTAATATTAAAATAATTATATTTTATAAATAACAGTAATAACTTATTTTATAATAATAGCTGATGCAAAGAATAAAAACTACAAAATAATAAAAAATTGAACACATTATTAAAATAATATTAACAACACCAACAATGAACTCAAAGTATATTAAATATATATATTAAAAAAAAAAATGAATATTTTAATATAAAACATTAACATCATATTGTAAATCATTCAAATAATAATCATAAGAACAACAACAAATTAGAAACCCCTCTCACACACTGTACCTGCATACACTGGAACAGAAGGGTCATGATGTTGCTACGGGCAACCAGCTGGTCCACATGACCCCCAAGACCTTCGGCCAGACCGCTGAGCAGATCCAGAGCGACTATCATGAAGTCCTTGTCTGGAGCCTCATACTGGTCTGGCTGCTGGCTGTACATCTACACACACACACACACACGGGTTAATAACTGTGTGGTACATTGATGTACATGTAGATGTGTATGAGTAAATGTGTGTTCTCACCATGGCTTGTGCGAGTGTTTTCTGCACCAGAGTAACACAGCGCTGATAGACAGGCTCACAGTACGGGAGGAAACCGCTCTGTAACGCTGTAGCCACAGACGACAAACACTACACACACACACAGAGTGGACGAGAGTTATTTATTTGTCCATTTTCACTTTAGCAAAACAAACTAAAGTTAAACTATGAAATGAAGAATTTCATTCTGTCTCACCTCCAGTAGAGGAAACAGGTCTTTATCCTCGTCTTTCAATTCATTCCACTTCTGGATCAGAGGAGGCATCAGTTTCTGGATGTATTCCTGTTCACACACACACACCAAAAAACAAGATCAGACAACTGATTTCTACACCTACAAATGTGTACTAACAACACAGCTTTTTAAAACAAGTGCAGGGATGAGTAGAGATGGATCTAACCAAAAACATCATTTATTGTCTTTAAAAAACAGACAGATAATTGAAGATGATTTCTGTCATTTTAGCATATACACTACAAGTCAAAAGTTTTTGAACAGTAAGATTTGTAATGTTCTTCTGCTCACCAAGCCTGCATTTACTTGATCTGAAATACAGCAAAAGCAGTAATGTTGTGAAATATTTTTACTATTTAAAATAACTGCTTACTATTTGAAGATGTTTTAAGATTTAATTTATTCCTGTAATCACAGCTGAATGTTCAGCATCATTACTCCAGTCTTCAGTGTCACATGATCCTTCAGAAATCATTCTAATATGGTGATTTGCTGTTCAAAAAAATATTTCATTATTATCAATGTTTAAAACAGTTAAGTATATTTTTTCAGGATTCTCTGATGAATAGAAATCCAAAAAACAGCATTTCTCTGAAATAAAATGCTTTTGTAACATTATACCCCATTCCAATAAAAAACCTGGAAACAGTTGGGGGGGGTTTTATAGAAATTAATACTTTTATTTAGCAAAGATAAGGTTAGGGTTAAGATTATTAATCAGTAGTGATGATAAAGACATTTATAATGTTACAAAAGATTTGTCTCAAGTAAATGCTGTTCTTCTGAACTGTTTATTCATCAAAGACACCTGACAAAATTACACTCAGCTCAACATAATAATAATAATAATAATAATAATAATAATAATAATAATAAATGCTTTTGAGCAGCAAATCAGAACATTAGAATGATTTCTGAACAACCATGTGATTGGTGTAATGATGTTAAAAACTCTTAAAAATCATAGAAACTGATTATATTTTAAAGTATATTTAAATAGAAAGCAGTTATTTTAAATAGTAAAAATATTTCAACATTTTACTGTTTTTGCTGTACTTTGGATCCAATAAATGCAGGCTTGGTGAGCAGAAGTGACTTCTTTAAAAAACAAAACATTAAAAATGACTGTTCAAAAACTTTTGACTGGTAGTGTATTTTGGCAAAAAAAAAAAAAAAAAAATCTATCTGTATCTGAACTTTTGAGTAGTCCTACTTGCATCAAAAAAGTTAAAACAACATACACTACGGTTCAAAAGTTTGGTATCAGTGTGATTTTTATGAAGAAATTAATACTTTTATTTAGCAGGTGTGCATTAAATTGACAAAGTATCAGTAAAGATTTCTATTTCAAATAAAATGCTGCAGTTTAGAATTTTCTATTCATCAAAGAGTTATTTAAAAAAAAAAAAAATGTATCAGTTTCCACCAAAGTATGAAGCAGCACAACTTCTGCTCATGTTTCTTGATCAGCAATCAGCATATTAGTATGATTTCTGAAGGTTCATATGACACCGAAGACTGGAGTAATGATGCTGAAAATTCAGGTTTGATCACAGGAATAAAATACATTTTACTATACATTAACAAAGAAAGTGGTCATTTTAAATTGCAATAATTTTTCACAATATTACAGTTTTTACTGTATTTCTAATCATATAAATGTAGCCTTGGTGAGCAGAAGAGACTTTTTAAGGTGTTCTTCAAAAACTAAATGCAGTTTTCATGAGCCTAAGAGCCTTTTTTTTTTTTATATTGGTTGTGTATAAAGACTTAATGACACTGTTTGTAAAAAGACACATTTTAAAAAAAAAAAAAAAAAAAAAAAAAAAAAAGGAACTCTAATTACCGGCTGGTTCAGATGATGTCCAACAGAGTCTGCCAAGGTGCCAATAGCATCATATAGGATGAGCAGGTTCTTGTGCTGATATTTCCCGAACGCAAACACCAGAGTATCCAAAATGAAACTGAGGTACGGAACCAGCTCCGTACACGCTTCCTCCTCCAGAGTTGCAAACGCACTAAGAACATTACAAAGTTACTTAGTACTCTAACATAATTCACCAATAAATATTTCATACGTAAACTACTCTCTCAAACACACACCTGCAGGCAGCCTCCTGCACCCTCTTGTTGCCGTCCAGGATGCGTTTGAGCAGTTCTGTCATGAGCGGTTTGAGGTGGGCGTCCGGCGGCTGGCTCACCACCCAGTGTGCGTAGCGGCTGAGTGTCCAGCAGGCGATGGAGCGAACCAGAGCCTTCTTATCACACAGACACTGGATGAGGTGTGGGATGAGCTCGGGCAGGTACGGTACCATACCCTGCATACAACCTGATGGAAACAGAGAGGATGTTTGAACACCTAGTAAATAGTGTATTCAATCTGTGTGTGTGTTTGTGTGTGAGATACACACCTTCAGCAATGGCTCCCAGCACAAGTATCCCGGACTCTTTGATGACCCAGTCCGGGTGGAACAGCAAACCCTTCAGCAGCGGGAGCAAGTGCGGCAATAGCTCGTCCCGAAAGACGTTAGCCAACACGTCCAGCGCCGCCGCTGAGCACTTCCCTATAAACACACCAAAATATATACACATCACGCACAAGAAAGAACATACACAGCAAGCACACTCTAAACAGTCGGATTACTCACGTAGATTCCAGTCAGACAGCGTGTCGTCATCATCATCCTCGTCTTCATCGATGTCCTCTCCTTCCTCCCCCTCTCCTCCCTCGTGCTGCAGCGTGACGGTACGTGACTTGTGGAAGCGAGGCTTGATGTCTTGCTCGCTGTCAGGAACGGTGTCGTCCTCCTCCACATCCCCCTGGAACACACAGACAGAGAGATTGCAGCTGCCTTCACATTCACAAGGTCCCTACACAGCACTCACTGTTCGATCAGTTGCAAAATTGCTTTTCTAAAGTTTCCTGCTCCAAATTTAATCAAAAAAAAAACAACAACTATTTTGTAGATCTAGAAATGTCTTTCTATTGAGTTATCTTTGCAGGCTGCATGCAAAAACGAACAAACAGTGCAGTCTGATTTATAAGCAAATGACTCTTTTGACTCACAAGTTTGTTCTTTAAATAAATAGCTAGAAAATGAGTTACTGATTAGTATCAGTCTGAAACATTTCCCCGTATAATTTACAGCATTAGCAGAGAGAATTTCTGTCTATATGCAAGAATCTGAATCATTAAAACTAAAGCTATAAAAAAATAAAAAATAATAAAAAAAAATAAAAAGTGATTGAAATAAAACTAAAATTAAAATATTAAAAAAATATTTGGACCACAAAACAAGTCATAAGGTTCAATTTTTTGAAGTAGAGATTTATACATCATCTGAAAGCTGAATAAATAAGTTTTCCATTGGTGTATGGTTTGTTAGGATAGGACAATATTAGAAAAATATACAACTATTTGAAAATCTGGAACTGAGGGTGCAAAAATAATCTAAATATTGAGAAATCGCCTTTAAAGTTGTCAAACTTAGCAATGCATATTACTAACCAAAAATTAAGTTTTGATATATTCACAGTAGGACATTTACAAAATGCCTTCATGGAACATGATCTTTACTTAATATCCTAATGATTTTTGACCCATACAATGTATTTTTGGCTATTGCTACAAATATTCCCGTGCTACTTAAGACTGGTTTTGTGGTCCAGGGTCACATGACAAAAAGAAACTGGAAAACGCTGATTAAACTAAAGCACTCAATTCTAAAGTGAATGCTTATGAGTCACAATCAAATATCATGTGACTGCACATTTAACTAATGCAATAAACACAACCTGATTCCAAGGAATATCCCAGACTCACTTCTCATACATGGTGACTCACCTTCAATAAAATGATGTCAATCTCAGAATATTTCATTCCATTCACTAGGATGGGGATGAGTCTGTGGAAAAACACATTAACATTGGATTGCAAAATGTAAATTCAGCTCAAATCTCTCAGACAGAAATAAACAGAGGCCAGAGGCTTGATCTGTGTTCAGTTCATGCTCATGCTCAGATGTATGTGATGCCGATGGCCTGCAGTACTCACTGGACCAGGTGTCCTGACAGAGCCTCTTTACAGATGGGTTGCTCCGCCAGAGTTAGCCAGAACTCACACGCCTCCAGCGCCACATTCTCATCCGCGTCCTGCGTGCGCTGCAGCATGTACTGCACAGAGAGACACAGACCAGATTTAAATCTCCTACAACACCTTTCAACAACAGTTATATGTCAGATGTTTGCGTTAGCCTCACCTGTATGATGCTGTGCATGTGCGGTATCAGCCGGTCAATCCGGACCTCCAACAGCATGACCAGAGCTCTGCACACGTTCTTCCTCACCTCGCAGTCTTCATCACCCGCCAACGCAAAGAGAGACTGAAAACAAAGCACACAGTAGATGAGTTGAGCCTGAACTACTGAAATGATGTAAATTCACAGGTCACTGTGACAAACTGTAGTTGTGTTTACACCATTCTAGGCTGCTAAAAGGTGCATATTCATTTTAGAAAAACTACAAGCTTGTTCTTGCCTGAAATAACTTATTTTTGGTGGATTGGAAACCACTGTATCGTAGAGGTCAACTCACCTCTATGAATGTGTCAATGTTGTCCATGAGAGCTTGAGCCCTGCCAATAATGAACTGATTCACACATGCTATGGCATGAGACCTGCAAGAGAGTGCGAATCAATATGATGTTACTCATTATCAAACACAGAATGCATATCAGTAAGGGAGAAATGTGGTTCTTTACCTGATCTTGGGGCTGCAGTGTTTGAAGAACTGCAGGAATTTGGGGATCATGATGTTGAGGGGTCGATTCAGAGCGTCACTGTCCAGCAGTTCAGACGAGTCCTCACAGATCTTCTGCAGCGCACCGAAAGAACCCTGTAAACAAGGAATATTTGTACAACTGTTATACACCCTTTTAATCTTGTAAAATGTGTGGTAAGTACTGCTGCTTCATAGTATACACAGTGTACATTTGATTGTGAATCTCGAAAGTGAAAGTAAAAAGCGAACGTGCGTTCAAAAGCAATTTCACTGCGCTGCATATTAATAGTGGATCGCTGATGACCGCAATTTATATACAGTATAAATACCCAATGATATAATTGCAAGAAAAGGTATTGAAATAGACTTTTTTCCTCTCGTATTTATTCCCTTTAGGGGTTCTGTAGTACATGTCATTTCCTTTCTGAACACAGCATTCGGATTCAGGCACATCCCTATTCTTTAGTATGATATGTTGCATATAATAAATTCATATTATGGATTTATCAAAAAAAATATAGGTTTTCAGATATTATAGGCTATCTGGCCAAGCCCATAATTTAAAATGAATCTTTGACAGCCATCTAAATACTAAAGTACTAATACTAAACTTTGTTTTTTTGATAATTATTGATCTAGGTACTCCAGACACTTCTAACTTCACCGGTTTTGTTGAAGCTGACCTAAGACTAGTTCACAGAAATAGTTTAAGTATATCTCAAATATTTACTGCACACTTTTTCTTTTAAACATAATATATGCAAACATCAAAATTAAAGATTATAACCTAATATGAAATTCCATTAAAGTACTTAAGATATTATTTACTAAACAATAGTGATGCACAGAAATAAACATTCTGGGCCAAAACCAAAAACTCTGGATGACCTTGGCCGAAAACAGAAAATGCTTTTCAATAATTATTTATTATTTTATTTAAAAAAATAAAATAATTTGTAAGACTTTTTAAATTAACTCAACAGTTTTAATGATACTTATTTTAAAAAATACAAACTAATAAAATAACCATACTTTTATTAAAAGTAAAACAATAAAATTGGACAGAAAATATATTAATATTAAAAACTGGTGCAGCACACCATATTTTTGACTCCTATTTTTGGACCTTTTTTGCTTTTAGCCAAAACCGAAAATGCAATTTCTGGCCGACAATTTTCGGCGGCTGAAATTTTGGTGCATCCCTAGTAAACAATTAGTAATATGTATTGCTAAGAACTTCATCTGGACAACTTTAAAGGCGATTTTCTCAAGCTTTTGATTTTTGTTTTTTTTAAGATTCCATATTTTTAATTGTTGTATCTCTGCCAAATATTGTCCTATCCTAACAATACATACATCAATGGAAAGCTTATTTATTCAGCTGATTCAGCTATTCAGATGATGTAAATCTCAATTTCAAAGAAATTATGACTGGTTTTGTTGTCCAGGGCCACATATATTTTTAAAAAGTACTTATAAAAACAAAATCAGTTCCCGCACACCTGTGTGATATCACCTGATGTCTACTCACTACATTGTTGTTACAGCCTTGAAAACACACAACTTAACAGTGTGTAAAAATGCAGTCTGGCAAGCCAATCAAACCACAAAGCACATTCTTGTGCAACTGTTTTCATTCAAACAGTAGGTTAAGGTCATTGTGGGATGAATATTGCACATTTTGGGAAAACACTGAAGATGCATGTTGAAATCAGTAAACATACTCCACTCCTAGTTAAGGTATTATGATGTTATACCACAAAATATGAAGATAAACACTGCATTTTATCACTCTAAATTGTTTAATTGGTGCATATTGAAGAAATTATTAAATGTTATTGAATTTGCATGGCAACAATGGGTGATAAAACATACTCAGAGTTGTGTGTGTGTTTTACCTCGCAGGTGTTGTAATCCTCTGAGTTGAGGAGGTTGCAGAGTTGAGGCAGCAGTTCAGGCCATGTCTGCAGCTCCCCTTTAGACGCGATAGTAGTGATGAGAATACCTGCGGACACACACGGACACAACTTTAACTATAACACAAAGCTGAATAAATCACTTTGAGACAATGAATACTTCTCTAAAAGGGAAAAAAATGACTAATCAACTAATCAAATAAAATCAGCTCCACATTTATTACGCTCTAATCCACTCAAACGCGGGTTCAGACTGACCGATAGTGGCGCGGATGAGTGGGGACGGGTCTCCGATGTTGTTGAGACACTCTCTCTTGATGAAGTCGGCCACGGCCGGAGGGAAGTTCTGGTAGTGAGCCTTCACGTTGTTCTTGAGAATCAGACCGCTTAGAGAACGGGTGGGTTCATCTGTGGAGACACAGAGATGCTCCTTTAGATAAGTGACAGGAGAGTGTGTGTGACACTGAGGCAGGTGATGCATGATGGGATATTACAGACCTTCAGATTTGAGGCTGGTGAGGACGAAGATGAGATAGTTGTTGAAGTCGGGATACTGATTCAGCTGCTCCAGTTTCTAATTAAAGAGTCATGAAAACATTAGGATAGATTCAACAGACAGCAAAGAAGAGATCTGATCTTAGACCAGTGCCATTTATTAAGATGTAAACAAAAATAAAATCATGGTAACACTTTAAAATAAGATGCCATCTGTTAGAATTAAATAATGTATTGACTAATGCGAACGAACAAAGAACAATACATTACAGTATATATTAATCTTTGTTAACGTTAGTTAATAAAATTACAGTCGTTCATTGTTTGTTCATGTTAGTTCACAGATCATCAAATAATGTTAACATACACAACCTGTGATTTTAATAATGCATTAGTACATGCTAAAATTAACATTAAGATTAATAAATGTTGTGGAAGTATCATTTATTGTTAGTTCATGTTAACTAATATAGTTAAGTAAGGTTACCTAATGAATCTTATTGCAAAGTGTTGCCAAAATTATTTAAAACTAGAACAGGAAGATATATCTTAACCAGTATTCACACTGATTTTTTTTCACACTGATACTTAATAAAGAGAAAAAAAAAACATGCATATGGTAACAATTTTAATACACTTTAAAATCAGACTATTATGTTGCATAAAAACTATATAAGTAGATTAGATATTTTGTTCAATTTAAATTGAAATGGGACTAGTGAGAATGTCCTGTGATCAATGTTCCTGTGATCAAAGATGAATTTTCAGCATCATTACTCCAGTCTTCAGTGTCACATGATCCTTCAGAAATCATTCTAATATGCTGATTTGCTGTTCAAGAAACATGTTTTATTATAATTGGGGGGGGGGGGGTCATATAAATTAATACTTTTATGAAGCAAAGATGCTTTAAATGATAAAGACATTTATAATGTTACAAAAGATTTCTATTTCAGATAAATGCTGTTCTTCTGAACTTTCTATTCATCAAAGAAACCTGAAAAAAATGATACTCAGCTGTTTTCAACATAATAATAATAAACATTTTTTCAGCAGCAAATCAGAATATTAGAATGATTTCTCAAGGATCATGTGACTGGAGCTACAATTTAGCTTTGAAATCACAGAAATAAATTACATTTTAAAATATACTCAAATAGAAAGCAGTTATTTTAAATAGTAAAAATATAGCAAAATTGTACTGGTTCTGCTGTACTTTGGATCAAATAAATGCAGGCTTGGTGAGCAGAAGAGACTTCTTTCGAAAAAAAAAAAAAAAAAAAGTAAAATCTTACTGTTCAAAAACTTTTGACTGGTAGTGTATTTTTGGCTATAACATGGAAAAATAAGCTTTAAATACATAAAACTTATCATAATGATAGTGTAATATGTGTAAGCGGCTCCCTGATGGCACTTATTATTTTATTCCCTATTATTATAGTGTAATAATAGTGTAATGATGTGCACACACCTCTTGAACGGCTCTCTGTGTGGCCGTATCTGGAGACTGTGAGTCCTTCAACAGCTGCAGCACCTGCTGTAAACCCTGTTCATCCGGCTGCCACTCCATCCTGAGCTACACACACACACAAACAAACAGGAAACAGAGGACAAATGAGTGCACTACATCAAAACACACACCCTACTGGCCATCAGTGCTTTCTTGGTTCAGGAATAAAGAATCAAAGTGAGCAAACACCACATTGATTATTAGACACACGGACCAAATAACCGGTTTAAAACACTTTTCATTTTTGTAGTCAGGCTAATCCACCGCGAGCACCTGGACGGCAGGTTTACACATCAGCTTTACCATCTGATCTGGTTTAGTCGGATCGAGGCAGAAGAGAGTGTGAACGTGTGAGGACGCTGTGATGTGTGAGTGTCTGACTTACGTGTGGGCCGCGTGTGAATCTGTGAGGGTCTGCAAACACTCAAGAAAATGCATGAGTTTTGCATTTCTCTCATTAAATATTAACTGTTATGATTGTATACGTTTTTATCTGCACAAGTGTAAAGAGTTTAAGAATGTCGACAACAACAAAACCTTGTCCAGCATGATTTAATCTGTTTTAATGGAAGAACATTTAACCGTTTGCACTAAAAGTCACATGATAAATGAATATGCAGAATATTCAAAAAACCTTTCATTTTATGTCATTAAGTTGCTGTTTTTCTTTTTTCAGAGTCTTAAAACTTGATTTCCAAGTTCCAATGTGCATTTGTGTACTTATTTAAGTACATAAATATATGTTTGTATAAATGTCGATCTATGTGAGAATATATAGGCTATACTGCGAGTTTATCCTTCTATCTACATAAATACATACATAATATACAGTTAATTATACAGATATACGTACATACAAGAATGCATACATGTATACATATATTACACACAAACATATGACTGAGAAGTGTGTGTTTGTGTGTATCTTGGATATGTCTGAGTACAGTGTGAGCATGTGTGTATGATACACGTGTATGTGGGGTGTTTGTGTATACACTCTAGTGTGTAGTTTATATGTATAATCTCTGTGTGTGTAGGCCGTGTGTGTGTGTGTTTACGCAGCCCGGTTTAACCCAATTCCCCAGCTCACAACAGACGCGTTAACCGATTACACATGAAATAAAACGCATTAAACCCGTTATATATGCGTGATGAGTGTGTATAATCATGCGGTATAAACACACAGACGCTAATTTAGCCGTTAGCCGCTCTGCTAACCCGCCAAACGCTCTCACCTTCAGTCAGTGTATCTCTCTCTCTCTCTCTGTACGTGTGTCTGGGTGTATCTCTCTCCGCCGCTGCACAAAACTGATGGCCGTCGGGTCACGGTAACGGATGGCTCGCCGCGGGTTTCTGCGTGATTTCGTCGGGATTTAATCGGCGTGTTTTCTGTTACTCTTCTTTCACCGGCGGCGCCTGATGCATGGCGGACGCGTTAATCGCGCGGTGTGGATCTGAGCGGCTTCCGTACCGTGATGCTGACGTCATGCCTCATTAACATAAAACGAAATTAAACTGTCATAGTTACCATTAGGATTTTATTAAAATAGAAAAAGCTAAATATCTTGACTAACACATATTAACTGTGATCTATATTTCGCGAATGAACGTTTGAGTGGGGTAGAACTTAAATTTAGAGGACTGTGATTCATCCTGTGACCTGTAGATGGAGACAAAGATGAAATAATAACGGGTCATTCAGGTTCATTAGCCTCTCTATGAAATATCATGGTCTCACATAGTACTTAAAAAATAGTATGTGACCCTGGACCACAAAACTAACCATAAAGGTCAATTTTTGTGAAATTGAGAATTATACATCACATTTATACATCAAAAGCTGATTAAATAAGCTTTCCATTGATGTATGGTTTGTTAGGATAGGACAAAATTTGGTCGAGATACAACTATTTAAAAATCTGGAATCTGAGGGTGCAAAAAATATTGACAAAATCGCCTTTAAAGTTGTTAAAATGAAGATTTTAGCAATGCATAATACTAATCAAAAATTAAGTTTTGATATATTTACGGTAGGACATTAACAAAATATCTTCATGGAATATGATCTTTACTTAATATCCTAATGATTTTTGGCATTAAAGAAAAATCGATCTTTTTGACCCATACAGTGTATTTTTGGCTATTGCTATAAATATTCCCGTGCTACTTACGACTGGTTTTGTGGTCCAGGGTCAATTATAATAATATGTGATCATTACCATATTCATAAGTATTTGCATGGTGCTCAAAGAATACCATAGTATTATAATTATGGTAGCGTCCAAAACTACATATTGCTTACTGTATACTGCAATAAATGCTACCTACTATTAAAAATATATCACATGGGTCACATAAGGTTGGCATTTTAAGAGTTTTAATAATTTTGTAAATAAACTGTTATTTTGCATTTTAAATAAAATGTGATATAAAATGTCAAATATTTTAATCAGTTTTAGTATGACAAATAAGAGCAATATCCCTTAGAGCACTGCACAGTGTCTGTTGTGTTTTGGACATTTTGTTAAACTTAGTAGGCATTACATATAGATTTATTTGAAGTCTCTTCTGCTCACCAATTCTGCATTTATTTGATCCAAAGTACAGCAAAAACAATACATTTCGAAATATTTTTACTATTTAAAATAACTGTTTTCTATTTGAATATATTTAAAAATGTAACATTTCTGTGATTTCAAAGCTGAATTTTCAGCATCATTAATCCAGTCACATGATCCTTCAGAAATCATTCCAATATTCTGATGTGCTGTTTAAAAAACATTATTATGTTGAAAACAGCTGAGTAGAATTTTTTCAGGTTTCTTTGATAGAAATAGAAAACTTTTAACATCATAAATGTCTTCATCATCACGTTTGATCAATTTAAAGCATCCTTGCTGAATAAAAGTATTAACATCTATCATTTCTTTCCCCAAAAAAGATAACAAATAGATAAATGCTGATATTTGGATATTTCTATTTATCAAAGAAACCTAAAAAAATGTACTTAACTGTTTTACATTTTGATAGTAATAATAATTATTATAATAAATGTTTCTAATAATAATAAATGTTTCTTGAACAACAAATCAGAATATTAGAATGATTTTTTAAACAATCATGTGATGCTAATGATGCTGAAAAGTCAGCTTTGATCACAGGAATAAATTACATTTTAAAATATATTCAAATAGAAGGCAGTTATTTTAAAAAGTAAAAATATTTTACAATATTACTGCTTTTACTGTACTTTGGATCAAATAAATGCAGGCTTGTTGAGCAGAAGAGACTTCTTTAAAACAAATGTAAAAACTTACTGTTCAAACTTTTTTGACTGGTTGTAGACCTATATATACTGCAGAAAGTAGTATGCTGATGCTTTTAGCTGAGCTATCTGTTAGCATTTCTAATCATTTTTATTTTACAGTTTTTAAATAAAGTGTGCTCTCTGTTAAGCTGATCTCAGAAACCACAAAACACCAAACTCTATCGCAATCAAAACTTTATTCCAGTTATTAAATCAATGACCATACATCACAAGGACAGAGATGAAGAGTAGTTTTTGAATAGGGTAACAAACAGGCTCTTCACTTTGGCTAAAATTTGCTATTCCTACACCTTTGACACACATATATTTTCAGTATTTCATAGGAACAAGCTTCAACAACCTCATCGCCTTTATTCTTCACATATAGGAAGGTTGTAAGTAAGTAGATGGGTGGAGAAATGGGATCACACAGTCCTTTAACATAACGAGCTGATCTCGCTCTTACTGCAGCCCCATTTACAGCAGGCATTGGACAGCCCGACAACCACGTCCCGCCCCTTCCTGTCTGACGTGCGCAAGGCCTCCAGGACTTCCTCTGAGATGAGTGAGCGGGCGGGGCGACTGAACACGGGGCTCTCCTGGCCCTCTCCTGCCCAGGCAGGGGCCTCTGCGTCGGCACGGGGTCGGAATGACAGTCCAGGGACGATGGGGTTGGCAGCCCAGCTGTCAGAGGCCTCGTCGTCATGAACGGAGAGCAGATCGCTGGAGAGGTCACCTGATCAAAGAACAACACAACAAAAATAAGTCACCGCTATTATCACTCATAGTTACCATCAGTGATCTGTACAGACTTTTGAACTTTAGTCTTAAACTTAAGCACGTAATTCGTCATGTAGAGTTTGAGCACTAGACATGAAAGGTTCAGTGACTTATGCTTTTTCACCAGGTAGATATGGGTGAAAAAACCTTACAAATGTACACTGAATGATGAATCTAAGCAAAAGAGACCAGAATATCACAGAAACTTAACACAACCACCTAAGCAATGACCCCAAACAGTCCAGCAACTGCACACCGACACCCTGCCAACCGTCCACAACATCCCAGCATCATGTCAGGTCATTTAGCAAATTTTAATTAATTGTTATTATTTATTTATATTATTAATAAAAAAAAATGTGTATTTACAGTACATACATTAATAATGAAATACATTAATAATAAAATTAATTAACAATTTCATGAATAATAATTTAATTACTTAATAACATCAATAATTATTTTTATTAAATAAATAATGCCATGGTAATCATGTCAGGTCATTTTGCACAATTTAAGTAATTATTATTATTTATTTAAATTATAAATGTATGTGTACGTGTGTGTGTGTGTGTGTGTGTGTGTGTGTGTGTGTATATATATATATATATGTATGTATGTATGTATGTATGTAGAGTACATACATTACTAATGAAATACATTAACAATAAAATAAATTAACAATTTTATGAATAATAATTTAATTACTTAATAACATCAATAATTATTATTATTAAGCATCAATTTTTTTTTTAAGAAGGTTAAAATAATTTACGTCAAAAGTATTATTATTATAAAAGTTATTATTATTATTATTATGAAATGACGTGTGGTTTAATTTGCCCTCTAAATGTATGTGTATTAACAACAACAACAACAATAATAATAATAATGAACAATAATAATAATAATAGGAATTAATATTATTATTATCATTAAATAATAATAATATATGTTTATATTTGTGTAGCCTAATAGTCATTTAGTTATTATTATGTCAAAACTACGTAGAAATACAACGGTACACTTTACAATAAGGTTCATTAACATTAGTTAACTTCTTTAGTTAACATAAACTAAGAATGAACAATACTTTTACAGCATTTATTAATAGATTATTTTAATTTCAACATTTGTGACCCTGGACCACAAAACCAGTCATAAGGGTCATGTTTTTAAATTAAGATTTATACATTAATGTATTTAACAAACATTTATACATTAATGTTTGTTAGGACATGAAAATATTTGGCCGAGATACAACTATTTGAAAATCTGGAATCTGAGGGTGCAAAAAAATCAGAATATTAAGAAAATCGCCTTTAAAGTTGTCCAAATGAAGTTCTTTGCAATGCATATTACTAATCAAAAATTAAGTTTTTAAGTTAACAAAATTCATGGAACATGATCTTCACTCAACATCCTAAAGATATTTGGCACAAATGTAAAATTTTGACGCATACAATGTATTGTTGGCTGTTGCTACAAATATACCTGTGCTTAAGACTGGCTCACATTTACTAATGCATTATTAAAATCAAAAGTTGTGTTTGTTAACATTAGTTAATGCACTGTGAATTAACAGTAAACGACTATATTTCCATAAACTAACATTAACAAAGATGAATAAATACTGTAATAGATGTATTGTATATTGTTCATTCATGTTAGTTAATACATTAATTGACATTAACTAATGGAACCTTATTGTAAAGTGTTATCAATACGACTAAATAATAGGCCTATATCTAAATGATCTAAATGATATAAATATATGACCTATTAAAGTCGTCATCTGTGGAAGGAAAATTAGGTTCCTTTAAATGTACGTGAATTATATTTATTTAATTAACAATTAACAAGTGAACAATAACCAAACTTCTAACTTTTTTTCCTTAATATCTTTCACAAACACCTTTGTCATACCTGAAACATCCAGAGATCTCCTCCATCGCGAGCCTCCACAGGTGAAGATGACCGCCCGGATGAACTCTCTGCCGCACAGCTTTACCCCATAGATCGGGTGTCCGTCTGTGGCCTGAGCGCCGCCCAGCAGCGCCACCAGTAGGGCGAGTGTGAGAACTGCAGCTTTGCACATGACCACGATGATGAGAGTGAAAGTTGAAGGTGCTGGAAATGTTTCTCAGTGCTCCTTCTTGGTTTGAAAGATGGTCTAACCTCTCGTCGGCCTGGTGTGTCTTTTATAGGGGTTCATGGACCCTGCATTGCTGGCGCGTTAGTCAGATGGACTGTGATAGCGGGGCAGAGACCTTTACGAAGACAAAGGCCCGGCCCGGCCCACCACCTCTATAATGAACCTGTGCACCTCTATAGAGATGATGTCCAACAAAGCGACCTAATCTCATCACTCCTGACCTTTGTGTCGTCATACACACAGTCTAATCGCACAAATTGGGGAATGAGTTATGAAGTTGCACGCTCACACTGACACAAGCACTGCACTTTCAATCAGATACATGTAAATACTCACATTATGAGTCTATAGGATTCCGACTATAGTGTCACATCTTATTTAATCTGAATGTAAATGCTTTTATAAACCCAGTTTAATATATTTTACCTCAATATTGTGGGGTCATGAGAAAAAAACATCAAAACATATGCAGTGCAGGCCGGGTTAGCTGACCTCTTGTGACACGAGGTGACCGGATGACATTTCAAAGAGATAAAAAGACGATACGGATGCGAGAACTGAGTGATTGTTATGTGCGTGAGGTTATTAAGAGTCCCAGCACCTCAGAAAGCAGCTTATAAGCATATCAGCAAAAGCCTGTTTCTTCATAATCATACAGTCATGAGATAACAAAGTCTGGAGAATATGATTCACACGCTGGCATTCACAGAGATAACAGCACACGGATGAGCCTTCAGCATATGGGCTAATTGGTTGCCTGTCTGACCTCAGTGATTATAGTATAATGATTAATATGCTAATGGTGTCACACTTCACAGCTATAATTAAAGATTTCGAAATTAGTAATAAAATGATTCATTTGCAGAACTGTATGCTTAAAATATGAATACATTAAGGTCTTTTTATCCATTTATTAAGAGTACATCATTCTGACAATTTCTTGGGTAGCCTATTTTTATCGTGTTTTTCCTTTTTTTTATGGAAAAACATCCTGACACTTGCCATTTGACGGACAAGAATACAAAAATAAAACACTATTTTTTTTCATTATATATATATATATATATATATATATATATATATATATATATATATATATATATATAATATACGAGTTATTAGCGTTTACATTTTCTTTTATCTTTAATTGACGTCGAGACTGAGTCAGAGGAGTTAAACGTGACGTTTGATTGACAGAAATGTGGTCCAATGAATGAGCGTAAAGGGGGCGTGCACTTCTTTCGTAATAGTGTAACTCGACTGACAGCAGCTGTCAGCGAATGACAGCGTAAGTTTGTTATAGACACTCGCTTTGTCCAGTAATAACTAGAGAAGACGGTTTTCCTTGGCGACACGCAGCCAATCGCTGCTAAGCAAGAGGGCGGTGCTTAGACGGGTGGGTAGCAACAGTTGCCCCGGTGAGGACGAGGCGCCATAGTCACGGTAGTCGTGGCGACAAGAACCCAGCAACGAGAATCAACAACAACAATTTGAACCATTAAGAAAATAAAACTCCGCACCAAACTAAGATCATCCGGCGAGAAGCGAAAGGTGAAAGCAACAACTTTATTTCACGCATCCTCCTCTTGTTTTCTGTTGCAAGTGCTGAAGTGTGCTAGACACGATTTCCTCAGTTATCGCGCTTTAACTCGACCCCGCGCCTCGGTTGTTATGACGATGTCAAATGTGCCCGAGCACTACAAAATGGCGGGTGTTGTAACGTGAGAGTGTGTGACTTTTACTTGTTGTTGTTTGTTTATGGTGAGCATGACGTCAGGAGTGTGTTTAGCTGACTTGGTGACTGAAACGGACGAGTAGTTTGGGATCAAATGTCAAAGAGCGACTTTTGACATTCAAACGAGATTTGACTGGGATCTTTTTTTCGGTCGTCCGGTTTGCTGGAGTTTGTTTAATGCCAATGGCGATGGAATGCAGGCGTTGCGGTGCCTCAAACTCCCGGGAATTGCATTTTCAGGGGGTTAAAAACTTTGTAAAGGGAGTCGTCGAACAGCCATATGTGTGCCAGATCAGCTCCAGCGCGGAGGGAGTGGAGGGAGGGGGCGTGTTCTGTAAATGGGCGTGGCCTGGGAAGTTAAAAGGGCGTGAATGACACATGTCTGTACAGTTATGTAGATGTACATACTTCGTTCTCTGCCAGCAATTAAAGAAAACATAAATATTAAAACATACACATATATGTGACCCTGAACCACATAAATAAGCTTTCAATTGATGTATGGTTTGTTAGGATAGGATAATATTTAGCTGAGATACAGCTATTTGAAAATCTGGAATCTGAGGGTGCAAAAAATCTATATATTGAGAAAATCACCTTTAAAGTTGTCCAAATGAAGTTCTTAGCAGTGCATATCACTAATCAAAAAGTAACTTCTGATATGTTTACGGTAGGAAATGTACAAGATATCCTCATGGAACATGATCTTTACTTAATATCCTAATGATTTTTGGCATTAAAGAAAAATAGATCATTTTGACCCATACAGTGTGTTTTTGGCTATTGCTACAAATATACCCATGCTACTTACGACTGGTTTTGTGGTCCAGGGTCACATATAAGAAATGTTATATATGTATAATATAAATATTAGAAATCATTGGCTGTTAACTTTACAGCATTTTATTACACATAATGTTTAGTCAGAGTTATGGTCTATGACATCAAGTGACATCTATGACATTTTACACCTAAATTTGGCAGCATATTTGAAAATAATCTATGAAAATATGATGCTCCTGGTGAAAAGTATTTTATTTTAGTTTTGAAGTATGCTGAATTGTGCCTTCAGGTGCTCTCGGTTTTATTTTCATGGAGTGATTTTAATTTTAATAATGTGTGTGTGTTTATTCCAATAAGCCAAACATAAGTATTAAAACAAACATACTTAAGAAATGTTATATCCATCTTATTCTTCAACGCAGAAGTAAGCCTGTGGTCGAGACTTCCAGTTCATTTTTCCGCTATAGGGAAATAACGAGAAGAAGTAATGTTAAACTGTTTGCACTACAAACCAGTATGTTCATAATTAAGATAATACATTAAAAGAATATGGTAAGACACACCAACTTGCAATATCAAGCAGCGAAATGAGCTGTTTTGTACAGCTAAAAATAACTGGATGTGGATGAGACCAGAAGCTAGACTCATAAAATGTATAAATGGCCGCAGCCAGTCTTATGGGAAAAATAAGGTGGATAGAATGTAAACTTAAAATAGATGGTGTTGAGGCAAAAACATGCATGAAGACACTATTTTGCTATTAAAGTCATAACATTGACTATATACTCTACATATGAACCATAGAGAGAAAAGTAATATAATATTACACAACTTAATGCTTAGTTATATTTATGCAGTTATAAGACAAGATTCATAATGACATTTTGCATGTTAATTTATCAGCATTTTTAAAAATAAGCTATGAATATATAATGCTTCTTGTTGAGAATATGTATTTTATTTTAGCACTCAGTATTGTTTCTTCAAGTGCTCTCGGTTTTATTTTTATAGGATGTTAAGGATGTTTAACGCTAATTCTGATAAGAAGTGAATTTCTTTGAGAGTTTTTCCCTCTCTCAAAGTAACTTTATATGAGCTTGCACATACTGTCATCACAAGACAGGGCACGCAATACCGCCTGTTCCCTCTAATTTAAGGAAAAATGAGAGTACTGTTAAACAAGTTCAGCCAGCTCAAGGATTTATGTGCGCCTGACAGGGAAAACGTGTTTTACATAAGTTTACATTCAGCCTCAAAGTAAACTACAGGAATGTATGCATAAGTGAGACAAAATGCTTGACATTTTTTAGCTAAATTGTTTTAATAATAAAAAAAAATAATAAAATTTCTAAATGCATGTTCTTATTCTGTATTTAAATAATAAGCCTATTTAGTTATTCAATTAAACCAGCAGAAAGATGGTAGTGAATTTGGTTAATAAAAATAAGGCACTATTGCTTTTTTACAATAAATTATTCAGGCAAGACACTACAGGTGAATAGAGTAAAATTTCACAGTTGACTAATCAAATTAAGATAATTGTTTTCTTGTGCAAGTTTTATGGAATGTTATGTTCAAATATGCAAATATCTAATAATTTACTTAAATTTCCAGAACAGAAATGAGTACATTTGATAAAACCAAACCGTTTTGTTGACATATTAAAGTTAAAGCTTTTTACTGTAAGGATTTTTTGATAACTCTTTTTATCGCTGTTTAATTTATAAAAACCTGTCAACAGCCAAAAATGAATATGTATAGTTTTTAAGGAATAAAGTTAGTTTAATGAACAAACCCTTGAGTAAAAACCTTCAGAATTTAGATAGGAATAAAACTGTAAAGTTTGATTTGTCTAAGTTCTGCTGAAGTGGAGAAAAATTAAATGTTGTCTTTAAAGATATGTGTTGTAATTGAAACCTACAGACACAGATGGATAAAGTATAATAAAATAAACACTTAAAGATGTATTTTGAATATTTTCTTTCCTCTAGTCTGAAAAAAAGACATGTTATGAAAGCAAAATAGCCTGAAATCTCTAAACCAACTCGTGCATTGAAAATGTAATATAAGCGTAATTGTGCAATAATCTCCATCTATCATTAAAACAAGTAGAGAAGTCTAAATCTGTTTGCTTTCAACTACCCGCAGTGCTTAATCCGTGCTTTTAATTTCTGTTTGCAGAGGGATTTGGGCTGTTGTCGTCATGGCAACTTCAGGCTACACCGCTGAGGAGCTTCCGCCCTCCCAATCGCAAGGGGGCAACGTCACAACGGCCTCGTCGACCCAGCAGAAAGCCACTTCTACCACCACATCCCAGTTCCTTTCCGACATCCAGAGCTCGCCGGGATCCGCTCCCGCACAGACGGCCTCGATCATAAGAGCGCAGGCCACGCCCCCCGTCACTCAAAAGAAAGTGGTTTTGGCCACGCCCCCTCAAGGAGCCGTGACGGCGGCTCAGTATGTGGCAGGAGAGATACAAAGCGCTGCCTCCCAGGCAGGAAATGGCCAGAGCACCCAGCAGTACATAGTGGTGACCGTCACCGGTGAGCACTTGCGCTTTACTAGATACATGAAGACTTAACTTTCTCCTAGTTAGGACTGAATTTGCAGAGCTGAGTGTTACGGCGCCACAGGTTTATAAGCGTGCATGACAGTGTGTGTAATGCGATCTAACAGACACCTGACCCTTTCTAGGTCTCTCCCTGAATAGAAGGACCTCGAAATAAACGCGCAACAGCAGCAGTGTGTATCGCCACCCGACGCACACATTCCCTTCTGCTTGTGCTTTTTATTTAACACACTCACTCACACACACATACACACGTTTTTTTTTCTGATGACTGAACATTGTACCGCTCTAATTGGCAGCCGTTATGACAGCACTGCCTACTCAGCGTCCTCAGTGTGTGTGGATGAACTTCTTACCGCAGCAGCTTTATTAAATACCGCAGTTTACACAGGAGTGAAGGACAATACTATCAGACCTGATAGACTACATATAGTAGCCACAAAAAATAGCGTATTTAAACCTGGATTTTAAATATCGTTACAAAAATAAAAATATTTAAATAAATATCAAAAGAAAACTTATGTGAATATATAAACTAGCATTAAAAAGTTTTTCTTTTTAAATAAAGTAATGCTTTTTTTTTTTTCAAAAGGAATGTATTGTAATTTTACAAAGGATTTTTACTTAAATGTTTTTTATTTTTAAACATTTATAATGGTTTCCAAGTTTACAATAATAATGTTTTCAACATTGATAATAATCAGAAATGTTTCTTGAGGAACAAATCAGGATATTAGAATGATTTCTGAAGAATCATGTGACAGAAGACAGGAGTAATGATGCAGAAAATTCAGCTTTGCATCAAAGAAATAAATTACATTTTGCCATATATTACCATAGAAAGTGGCTATTTTAAATTGTAATAACATTTCACAATATTACTGATTTTACTGTATTTTTGATCAAACAAATGCAGCCTCTGTGAGCGTAAGAGCATAAAATCAAATTGACAGATTTTGAATGGTATGTATATTGAGTGAATTTATTTATATTATGCATTAAATAAATATAATTTGCTTGTGTATTGTTTTTGAACAGTACGGATTTAGTGTTTTTTAAAGAAGTTTCTTCTGCTCACCAAGCCTACTTTTATTCGACCCAAAGTACAGAAAAAACAGTAAAAGTTTAAAATATTTTTACTATTTAAAATAACAGTTTTCTATTTGAATATATTTTAAAATGTGACTTATTCCTGTGATTTCAAAGCCTAATTTTAGCATCATTACTCAAGTCAAACGGTCCTTCAGAAATCATTCTAATATTCTGATTTGCTGCTCAAAAAACATTTATTATTATTATTATGTTGAAAACAGCAGAGTAGAATTTTTTTTAAGGTTTCTTTGATGAATAGAAAATTCAGAAGAACAGCATTTATCTGAAATAGAAATCTTTTGTAACATGCTAAATGTCTTTATCATCACATTGACCAATTTAAAGCATCCTTGCTAAATAAAAGCATTAATTTCTATAATTTCTTTAATAAAAAAAATTATACTGACTCCAAGCTTTTGAATGGTATAGTGTATAATGTTACAAAAGCTTTCTATTTCATTCAGATAAATGCTGATCTTTGGATCGTTCTATTCATCAAATAATCCTGAAAAAAAAGTACTTTAACTGTTTTAAATATTGATAATAATAAAAAATGTTTCTTGAGCAGCAAATCAGCATATTAGAATGATTTCTGAAGGACCATGTGACACTGAAGACTGGAGTAATGATGCTGAAAATTTAGCTTTGAAATCACAGGAATAAATTACATTTTAAAATATAATCAGATAGAAGGCAGTTATTTTAAATAGTAAAAAATATTACTGCTTTTGCTGTATTTTGGATTAAAGAAATGCAGGCTTGGTGAGCAGAGACTTCTTTAAAAAGCATTAAAAATCTTACTGTTCAGAAACGTTTGACTAGATTTTTGATATTTTGTTATAAATATCAACATAAAATATACATATATATTTATTTAAATTACATATATATTAAAATCTCAACATAAGACATCAACATAAATTAGATTTTTTAAAATATAAAATTAATGCTGACAGATTAAAAAAGTATGTATCTAAAAGTAAAGATTAAAATGAACTCTTTTTATGTATGTCATTTTATAATAGTATAGCAGAAGAACACACAAATCTGCTGTATTAAACAAAAATAACAGAAAACCACCTGTAGAAAGGCTTTAGTTTAAAGCTGATCACAATGATGGCGATATCAAAGAATAATTTCATTGAGTAGAGAGATAAACTGGAGGTTACAGGAAAATACAGAATGAAAATCAAAGTAAAAAGCAAAGGTAAATGTCCTCATCATTTCTTATACAGCTTAATTTCTCCTTTCTCAATTTGATACCCATGTTTACCTGAACGAGAGCTTTCTCGGCCCATCTGTGGAGATTAATTGTTCAAGGCCGGCCCGTATGAGCCTGATATAAAGAGAAATGGCTGGATTTGTGTCTGTGTTCAGATCATGTTCTACAGTAGCTGTCTGTACAGTCTGGATGTGGTGTACCGTAAGTGTGAGCACTTGCTAAGAGCTGGTTTTGACATTTGCTTGTTAGTTGTTTCGGTATTTATTTGATTTTGATTTCCTCCTGGTCTTGTACTGAGCAAAATGTGCCTTCCCCTTCGCACAGTCATTATTTCCTCTTTTTCTGTGAGCGGTTTTGTCACGTGTTTCCTTCTCATTTCTGTTTTCTGTCTTTATTTTCCTCTTCAGTGTGTCTTCCTCTCATTGTGTGTGTCTCTCTTGTACACACACACACACACACACAGCCACAAGACCTGCAGTGTGATATTCAGTAGTGCAAAGTGGCCATATTCTATACTTCTGATGCATTATTGTTTTCAATCATTTTTTGAACCCAAAATGTTCCTCTAAACTAAATAGTTTTGGCTCATGCACTTGAGTTCTTACAGTTACAGTATATTTCCATAGTTAATCTTAAAACATTATGAGCAATCCTGTATCAATTATATGCATCCATCTTTCTGTCTGAGAATCTGAGCATGTTATAGAGTAGTTTGATGTTTATTTGTCTTGTTTTTGGTCTGTTTTCTGTTTGTAGAGGGCTCTCTTCACTCAAATGACTCTGAATCAAGTTCTCCTCCTGCGGGACAGACTGGTGTACCCACACAGGTAGTGCAACAGGTGCAGACGGCACAGGTAATGCACACTTTTGTAAATATGGGTTGTATTCACTACCAGTCAAAAGTTTTTGAACAGTAAGATTTTTAATGTTTTTAAAGAAGACTTTTCTGCTCACCAAGCCTGCATTTATTTAAACCAAAGTACAGCATAAACAGTAAAATTCTTTAATATTTTTACTTTTTAAAACAACTGTTTTCTATTTGAATATACTTTAAAGTGTGATTTATTTCTGTGATTTCAAAGCTGAATTTTAGGCACCGTTACTCCAGTTACATGATCATTCAGAAATCATTCTAATATTCTGATTTGCTGCTCAAAAAAATATATTATTATTATGTTGAAAACAGCTGAGTAGAATTTATGTAGGTTTCTTTGATGAATAGAAAGTTCAGATGAACAGCATTTATCTACAATAGAAATCATTTGTAACATTATAAATGTCTTTATCATCACTTTTGATCAATTTAAAGCATCCTTGCTAAATAAAAGTATTAATTTCTATAATTTCTTTCCCCCAAAAAATTAAATAATTATACTGACTCCAAGCTTTTAAATGGTATAGTGTATAATGTTACAACAGCTTTTTATTTCAGATAAATGCTGATCTTTGGATTTTTCTATTCATCAAAGAATCCTGAAAAATTTACACTCAAACATAACACTCAACAATTTACTCAACTGTTTTAAATAATGATCATAAAAATAATAAGAAATGTTTCTTGAACAGCAAATCAGAATGTTAGAATGATTTCTGTAGGATCATGTGACTGGAGTAATGATGCTGAAAATTCAATTTTGAAATCAAAGGAATAAATTACATTTTTAAATATATTCAAATAGAAAAGAGTTATTTCAAATAGTAAAATATTTCTAAATTTTACTGTTTTTGCTGTACTTTGGATCAAATAAATGCAGGCTTGGTGAGCAAAAGAGACTTCTTTAAAAAACATTAAAAATCTTACGGTTTAAAAACTTTTGACTGGTAGTGTATATCTCATAGCTGTCAAGATCAGATGAATTTCTAAACTGTGGTGATTTGTGTCCAGCAGAGGTCCGTGGTTCAGGCCACAACCAAGAGTGGACAACTGGGGGTCAGTAATCTACACATCACACCTGAGGTACAAACGCATTATTTAGACATGCTTTGTGATGTTCACCCTCATATCTGACTCTGATTAAACGGACTTGATGTGAAACTGCTGCTTGTTTGTGTGTGCAGGTCCCTGTACAGCATGTTTACCCGAGCCAGTTTGTGGAGGGAGATGCCAACTACAGCAACACTGCAATGTGAGCATCAACACACATAGAGTGCTTGTGGTGTATATTTAGCTTTTCTTTACTTACCTTTCTCTATATTTGTCCTGCTCTCTCCCATTTTCAGTCGTTCCAGTAGTTACCAGTTCACAGACCCCTCCCTCTACTCTCAGGCCACGCCCTCTGTCACGTACTATGAGACGTCGCCCACCACTGGCTCACTGGTCACGTCCCCTGCCAGCACTCAGCCTGTGGCTGTGACGTCTGGGGCAGGCACAGGGGTGGTTTCCATGTTCTCAGAAGGCAGTTCAGGGATCACCGTGGTGGCTGGCGGGTCTTCGTCAGGAGTGGGTGGGGCTGGGGGCGTGGTCACCAGCGGAGGGGCGGGGAGTTATGTGATTCAGGGCGGGTACATGCTTGGTGGAGCCGGTGGAGGGAACCAGAATTTCTCACACAACACACGCGCGTCGCCTGCTACTGTGAGTGGATTTGTTTTCATTGGTGGTACAGACTTGAATGATGCCTCAGATTTTCACCCAGAGAGAGTTTCACCCAGTGTTGTTGTTCTTAACTAAAACTAATTTTAGTAATTGAAATAAAATAAAATAAAATAAAATAAAAATATTAGAAAAAGCCTTGCCTTGCCTAAAATTCAAATAAAACTAACTATAAATATACATTACAGTTGAGGTCAAAAGTTTACAAACACCTTGCAGAATCTGCTAAATGTTAATTATTTTGCTAAAATAAGGGGGATCATACAAAATGCATGTTATTTTTTTATTTAGTACTGACCTGAATAAGATATTTCACATAAAAAACGTTTACATATTGTCCACAAGAGAAAATAATA
Source organism: Cirrhinus mrigala (assembly GCA_036247105.1). Taxonomy (NCBI): domain Eukaryota; kingdom Metazoa; phylum Chordata; class Actinopteri; order Cypriniformes; family Cyprinidae; genus Cirrhinus; species Cirrhinus mrigala. Next base: position 8,570,933 of record CM070007.1, read on the forward strand.
GTTGAATTTATAAAAATGACCCTGGTCAAAAGTTTACATACACTTGATTCTTAATACTGTGTTGTTATCTGAATGATCCACAGCTGTGTTTTTTTTCTTTAGTGATAGTTTTTTCATGAGTCCCTTGTTTGTCTTAAACAGTTAAACTGCCCACTGTTCTTCAGAAAAATCCTTCAGGTCCCACAAATTCTTTGGGTTTTCAGCATTTTTCCAACATTGACTGTATGATTTTGAGATCCATCTTTTCACACTGAGGACAACTGAGGGACTCATATGCAACTATTTCAGAAGGTTCAAACGCTCACTGATGCTTCAGAAGGAAAAACAATGCATTAATGGTTTAAATGTTTAAACTTTTAAACGGAATGAGGATGTGTACGTTTTTCTTTTTTTGCCTAAATATCATATTTTTTTCATTTAGTACAAGCTACAGAAGATACTTACATGTTTCCCAGAAGACAAAATAAGTTCTATTTACCCTGATCTTCAAATTTAAAAAGTTCTCACCCCCCGGCTCTTAATGCATTGTGTTTCCTTCTGGAGCATCAGTGAGCATAATAAAATAATAATAATAAAATATAACATAAATATAAAATGTAATAGTGTCACCAATAAAACAGGTAAAAATATGAGTTTTTGATTGTGTGAGTCAGATAATTAACACCTGCTGTCTCCTGTGTGTGTTCAGGTGCAGTGGCTGATGGATAACTACGAGACGGCTGAAGGTGTGAGTCTTCCTCGCTGTACTCTCTACTGTCATTACCTCCTGCATTGCCAGCAGACCAAGCTAGAACCCGTGAACGCCGCCTCCTTCGGTAAACTCATCCGTTCCGTGTTCATGGGCCTCAGGACCAGACGTCTCGGCACCAGGTACAATCACATTGTCCAGACCAGGTGTGATGCAACCTTCAAACCATGACAGGCAATATTAAACATTTTGCTTAATTTGTATATTCATTGTACTGGGTAGCTCCACCCACAGTCAAATCTCATCGGTCCAGAATTTGCTTCACATTAAACATTATATGTGCATTAAACATTAAATGTCCTCTTGAATAGATGAAATTGAAACTAAGCTAATTATTTTTGCGATATATTTATTTTTGCTTAAACGCTACCTGAAATTAAATAAAATATATAAAAAACTTAAACTTATTGTTTTTGTGAATTTATCTAGAAGTACTAAAATATCTAAAATTAATAAATGGAAAAAAACAAAACAATAAAAACCATATAGACAGATATAAAAGAATGAATAAAAAATGACAAAAACACAAAACAAAATTACTAGAACTAACTAAAATGTAAGTGAAAATATAAAATATGTAATCCAATTCAAAATATTAACAAAAACTAAAATAGAATACTAAATGAACACTGGGTTGAACAGACTAATATTAAAACACCGGTGTGTGTGTTTGTGTGTTTTAGAGGGAACTCTAAGTACCATTACTATGGCCTTCGAATCAAGAGCAACTCCCCCCTGCACAGACTGGTGGAGGACCAGCAGCACCTGGCCATGAGACAACAGCCGTACTCACAGAAACAAAGGTGTGTGTTTGTCATTTGTGTGATGATCACTTGCTGTTGTTAGTTTGATTGACAGCACTCATCTCTCGATAAAGGATAAAGCCTGTACATAAGGTGGAGGGACTGACCAATGGAATGGGCCTGGGGGTGGGGCATCAACAAGGGGCGGGGCTATCTGACATCAGTGCCCAGGTTCACCAGTATCAGCAGTTTTTGGGTAAGGCAAACGCAAACATGGGAAGCTCCCTCTTTGGATATGTAATCTTATTGTACATGAACATTTTGAACGTGTGTGTCTCAGATGCGTCTCGCAGTCTGCCGGAGTTCCCTGACCTCAAAGATGAGGGTAAACCTGAGCCGGATGGACTCCTTCCTCAACATGTACACACATATCAGCTCATCTACAGAGAGCACTGTGAGGTGAGTGTGTGTGCTGCATGTCAGATGTGTGGTTATTTTAGTGTTTTGGTGAATAATGCGTGCGTGTTTGTTTGTAGGCGATTCTGGACGTGATGGTAAACCTGCAGTTCCCTCTCGTGGAAACGCTTTGGAAGAGTTTCTGGAGGTTCAGTGAAGGACAAAGCAATGACACGGATACACTCGACCTGTGAGACACATTGACTTTACGTAGAGTCACAAGTGTTGTGATGTTATGATGTGTCTCATCGATGTCTCTGTCTCTACAGTCATGACGACTCAGAGAAGCGTCTGCCCAAGTCAGTTCTGGTTCTTTTGTGTAAATATGAGCCTGTCCTCCACTGGACCCGCGAATGCGACAACCTGCTCTACCAAAGCCTTGTGGAGATCCTTATCCCCGATGTCCTGAGACCCATCCCCAGTGAGTTACACAACTCTAAACAAACTCTATATAAACTCTATACAGTAGCTAAATAAACACCATCCCAGTGAGTACCACAACTCTACACAATCGCTATATAAACTCCATACGGCAACTTATGTAAACACCATCCCAGTGAGTTACACAACTCTATACAAACTCTATACGTAACTATATAAACTTCATCCATGTGAGTTACACAACTCTACACTAACTCAATATAAATTCCATCCCACTGAGTTACACAACTCTATACAAACTCTATATATCTCTATACAGTAACTATATAAACTCCATACCAGTGAGTTACACAACTCTACACAAACTCTATGTAACTCTATACAGTAACTATATAAACTCCATATCAGTGAGTTACACAACTCTACACAAACTGTATATAACTCTATACAGTAACTTTCTAAACTCCATACCAGTGAGTTACACAGTTCTACACAAACTCTATGTAACTCTATACAGCAACTATATAAACTCCATCCCAGTGAGTTACAACTCTATATACACTCCATTCAGGTGTTATAACTCTTCACCACTCTGTGTTGTAACTCTACACAAATTCTACATAAACTTTATATAAACAATATCCTCAATGAGTTACAACACTACACAAACTCTATATGCACTCCATTCCCATGTGTTACAACTCTATTCAAGCTTTATATCAAATTCATCCACAGTTACACAATTCTATAAGATACAGTCCTATAAACCCTTGCACAAATTCACACAACTCCATGTAAACAGCATCCCAGTAAGTTACACAACTACAAACTCTGTATAAACTCCATTTCAAATAGTTATAAAACTCTACATAACTCAATGCAAACTGCCTATAATCACTATCTGCAGTGAATTACAAATTCTAGATTCCAGATAGTTAAACTCTACATAACTCTATACAAACTATACATAATATCCATCCACAGTGCGTTACACAACTCTACACAAACTATTTAAACAACATTTCAACTGGTTACAGACCTTTTCATAACTTTGTACGAATTGTATATAATCACCATCCTTAGTGAGGTACACAGTCTTACACAATGAAATACAAACTCTTTATAAACTTGTCCCAGTGAATTATAAAATTTTACACAGTTTCATACAAACTTTATATAAATTCCTTCCCAGGGAATTTCACAATCATACACAAACTCTGTACAGACTTTAAATAAAAATCACCCCAGTTACTCATTGTGGAAAGAGTTTATGTAGAGTTGTAACTCTACACAAATTCTACATCAACTCTATCCACAGTGAGTTGGTCAACTCTGTAAGACTTCACGCAAGTCTATAAAAACAACATCCCCATTGAGTTACACAACACTGTACAAACTCTATACAAATTCTATATTAATTTTATTCCCGCTGAGTTACAAAAGCAACACATAGGAACTGAAACTTTATACAAGCACAACCATGAGCTACAAAACTATTTACAGTTTTGCACTCTCTATACAGCTTGATATAAACCTATAAACTCCATAATTGGTGAAGTGCACAATTCCAAAAAAGTAACAGTTGCTTAACTCTATGCAGCCATACAAAGACTCTATTTCAAGTCTATGCACTTCTATACAACTCAGTACAGTTCAAGATTCTCAAAACTTTCTTATCATTTAAGTACTTTTGTTGCAGCAAATGACCATAAATGTAAATAAAAAACATCTTTAGATGCAGAGTTTGAAATTAGGTCTTGTCTTTATTTTGGCTATTTTGATTCTGTCTTTCTTTCTGCAGGTGCCTTAACTCAAGCTATCCGTAACTTTGCTAAGAGTCTGGAGAACTGGCTGACCAATGCCATGATCAACATCCCAGAGGAGATGGTCCGCATCAAGGTCTGAAACACACACAGATCTCTTCTGACTCCCCTCTGTCTTCAATGTGTTTATGCTAACGCACTGTTTGTTGTGTTATGTAGGTGGTGTGTGCGGGAGCGTTCGCCCAAACTCTGCGGCGGTACACATCTCTTAATCATCTGGCCCAGGCGGCCCGCGCCGTCCTGCAGAACACGGCTCAGATCACACAGATGCTCAGCGACCTCAACCGCGTTGACTTCACCAATGTACAGGTAACACAGCTCGCTCTGTTCACATCCTGTCATCCTCTGATCTCCCTTCAGTTTTTAATTTACATGCATGTGTGAGTTTAGGAGCAGGCCTCATGGGTGTGTGGCTGTGAAGATGGTGTGGTCCAGCGGCTGGAGCAGGACTTTAAACTCACCCTGCAGCAGCAGAACTCTCTGGAGCAGTGGGCTGCATGGCTGGACGGGGTCGTCACGCAGGTCTTGAAGCCATACACTGGCAGCCCGGCCTTCCCTAAAGCCGCCAAACTCTTCCTGCTCAAATGGAGCTTCTACAGGTGAGAGCCCTGGATACTCTCGTCTCCAGAGTACACTGCATATTAGTTTCAAAAACAGTATGTGAAACAATGCACAAAGTGCAATAGAAACATTTCAAACATATTACATGTTGTACTCATTATGCATTTTTTAATTCAATTTTATGTTTAAATTTACTTTATGTGTATGTTTTGTAGTTCTGTGGTAATCAGGGATCTGACCCTGCGCAGTGCTGCCAGTTTCGGCTCGTTTCATCTGATCAGACTGCTGTATGACGAGTACATGTATTACCTGATCGAGCACAGAGTCGCACAGGCCAAAGGAGAGACGCCCATCTCTGTCATGGGAGAGGTACACATACAAACAGACACGCACATAGGGCTGTCACGATTCCTTGATTCAATTCAAGTACTTGATTTAAAAAAAAAAAAATTCTTGATCGCATTTTGCCCGTGTTGAGTAACCGGCAAAATACTGGAAGTGGCAAATTCCACGGACGAGAATAAACTCCATCCCAGTGAGCTACACAACTCTACACAAAGTTTATGTAATTCTGTATAGTAACTATATAAACTCAGTGCCACTGTTACACAACTCTACCCAAACTCTATGTAACTCTATACAGTAACCACTATAAACTCCATCCCAGTGTTACCCAACTCTACACAAACTCTATATAACTCTATACAGTAACTGTATAAACTCCATCCCAGTGAGTTACACAACTCTACTCAAACTCTGTAACTTTATACAGTAACTATATAAACTCCCTTCCAGTGTGTTACACAACTCTAAACAAACTCAATATAAACTCCATCCCAGTGAGTTACACAACTTTACACAAACTCTAACACTACACAGTAACTATTATAAACTCCATCCCAGTGAGTTACACAACTTTACATAAACTCTAACACTACACAGTAACTATTATAAACTCCATCTCAGTGAGTTACACAACTCTACACAAATTCTATAGAACTTTATACAGTAAGTATATAAACTTCATCCCAGGGAGTTACACAACTCTACACAAACTCAACATAAACTCCATCCCAGTGTTACCCAACTCTACACAAACTCTGTATAACTCTATACAGTAACTGTATAAACTCTATCCCAGTGAGTTACACAACTCTACACAAACTCTGTAACTTTATACAGTAACTATATAAACTCTCTTCCAGTGTTACACAACTCTAAACAAACTCAATATAAACTCCATCCCAGCGAGTTACACAATTTTACACAAACTGTATGTAACTCTATACCGTAACTATTATAAACTCCATCTCAGTGAGTTACACAACTCTACACAAACTCTATAAAACTATACAGATCATGCAGTAAAGTCTAAAAACATTCATCAGGCCATTGGCGCCATCTGCAGGCATTTGTTCTAATGCATCATGTACATTAGCACTATTGTTTATAATACATTATGCATTTGAACAGTTTTGTTCAATAAAACCATATAATTACTTGCTTTTGATACTTCATTTGAACTAATGCTTAGGTCTATTTTTATTAACACAAAATTTGTTATAATTATGCGATTACTCGATTAATCGTCAGAATAATCGACCGATTACTCAATTACCAAAATAATAATTAGTGACAGCCCTACACACACACAAATTCAAATATTCATGCAGTGATTTAACTTAGTGTTTGTTGTTTTAGTTTGCCTGTCTGAACAGAAGTCAAAGGTCATTGGATCCTGATAAAGGTACAAACATAAACGCACACAGACACTTGTCTGATAAATCAGAACAAAAATACACCCAAACACAGTAGCATCAGAAAATGTCATTCATCATGGTATGTGAATGTGTGTAGATGAGGAGGATGAGGAGGAAGACGATGAGACCGATGAGGATCAGGACATGGCCGTTCCTGTGGTTGTGGGGGAGGAGTCACTGGAGCCGCCCACCAAACTCGCCAGAACAGAGCTCTTCAACAACAACAGCAACACACCAAACTAACTTCATCAGCTTAGACTGATGTACATTCACACTGACACTCTCAGTCTGTGGAAACAAGGACTGTATATGCTGAACTCATTTCTTCGAGAGCCAGTTTGGGATCGAAATACAATCTTCAGTTTTGCTAATTATTAGAGGACGTTCAGTTTCAGATCACTTTCTGTAAACACGGAGAAACTGAGTGATCATTTGAGTTCCCTGAGGTGAATCAGCCCTCAGAGCTGCTGTATGATCTAATGAAGCTTTTCTAGAGAACAGTGACATTCATATGCCTTAATTAAGCACACACACACACACATTTTCATTGCCTTCCCTTTCTCAAAGCTGCCATGTGTGTCATGTGTCTTGATTCTTAAAGGAACAGTACACCAAAAGTGAAAGCATTCACCCTCAAGTAATTCCAAAGTCGTCTGTCTCCAGAAAAAGTGTGTTTGATAGTTATATAATGACATGAAGGTGAATAAATGAAGATAAAAGTGAACTGTCCCTTTAAGACTCCCATTTTGGTAAACATCCACCTGCTCCATGCTGCCATAGAACTCATTCTTTGCCAAAGCCAATCATATGTTACCTAGACCTGTTCCTCATAAATATTCATGAGTCTGGTCATTTAAGGTGTCGCTAAAAAACCACAACAGCAGATTTTGCCTTTCACATGTCCTTCCATGATTTTGACATTTTCTTTCTTTTTATTTTAATAATAATGAATTATATATACAATTGTTGTGCTTTAATCAGCTGTTTAACTTCGATGCTTTGTGATTTGAGATTTGAATCTGATGCTAATGGATCAAACGTGCCTTCAGAGGATTATTCAATCTAAAGATCCATAAATAAATTTTAAAATCATGAGAATGCTTTATTTTTTTTGCAAATCAGGCCTCATTTGTTAAACATGAGCTGAATCAATTCAGTGTAAATTGTATTACCATTTTCACACAATTATCAAGTTTGGTTGACTGGTTGAATATTTAATCATTGACTTCACTGCATTAAATGAAATTTAATCATGTGTTCATAAAGAGATTCATTTCATCTGTCATTTTTTCCTCATTTCACAAGAATCATTCATTCTGGATGCACAAAAATGTAGCTGAGCACAAATGATTTCTTTCTAACGAACACACTGAACACATTTATTAGTTAAGATTATTACTGAGATGTTTCGTGATTGGGCGCTCTGGTACAGTTCATGAATATTCCGTATCTAATTATGCTGGTTTTGACAGCCAATCAGCAGCTAGTGTGTAAAATTCTCCCACTGGTAATAGAGCCAAACTGAATGATCGAAACAATTCCACAGCAGTTTTAATGAAAAAAATAAAATGCTATGCTAGTGATGACTATGAATATTAATATAACAGAGTTTAGCACAGGTTTATATTGTTTTTAAATATAAATATATATATCAGTGTTTCTTTAATTGTACTATAAGAGTTGCTGCAAACGGTATAATTTTAGTTGTGTGAAATTATTCCTGTGTATGATTATGCTAATGTATGATATGGTTTTATGATCTTGTACTGTTGAAACCATAATGGCCTTATTTGAAGTGTACCTGTAGCAGAAATCCATGTAAAAATCTGTATTATTGTGCCTCAAAGTTCAGTGTCCCTTTAAAAAAAAAAAAAAAGCTTTTAAGGAAATTTATGAATTCTGTTGTTTTGTGTTTGTTACACACACATGCAGTTCACTTATTTTCAGTCTTATTCTTGACTAAAGCTATTAAAATGTTTTTTGTTAATCGAAATAAACCTGAAACAAAATCTGCATTTTAAATGAAAAACTTAAAATGTAAAAAACTAGTGAAATAAAAAGCAAACTAAATAATATTTAATTAAAATGACAAATTATAATAAAAATGTATTATTGTACATTAATAATATTAAAACAACACTGCTCACTTTGATGCAAAAAAAGTCATTAAACCAGTGAAGTACTGAATGAATATTTAATTTTATCAAAAATAAAGTAAAACAACGTTGCATAACAATATTCTCATCCAGTCCAGCTGTGAGGCCACGACTAGTATTAAAAAAAAAAAGAGCAGGAGAGGTCGACAGCTTCTGATTGGCTGATGACTCGGTTCTAAACGATGTAAACAACTGCATCCTAAAACAAACAAAACAAATCAAGCAAACAAACACAGATGAGCCCTGAAGCAACATCCCATTTCTGTCCATGAAAACATCCAATTTTAGGGCATTTCAAACAAAAATAACTACTTCGATTCATTACACTAACATTAAAACAAGTGTGTAAAAGTGTGCAAGTTTAACGGAGACAAACGTTCAGTTCTGTTTTGCATTGGGATGGTGATCGTTAATGTGTTTCATAAATGATCCCAGAGTGTCCCGCGCTGTCGGCGTACAGGTGGGACTGAGCAGCGTGGATTTGCTCTGCCCAAACGTGTCTTTATCCGGCCGCAGGTCCCTGAATAACCCACTCCCACACAATCACACATATACATGACAGAAACACTGAGAGCGGCTGCGTTTGGACTGACGTCATACGTCCCACAGCAGAGCAGCACTGAGAAGTGTGAGTGTGTGTGTCGTCTCTCTCACAGGACGATCCATGTGCCTCTGTCATTATCAGCCAACACCTGAAGAGAAGAACCTGCAATGAGCAGAAAAAAAGTATTGTAGGTGACGTTACAATTAAAGGTCCACTCAAGTGCTTTGAAACATGCAGCGTTATTCTGCGTTTACGTCATTTTAACTGAAACAGGAAACCAGGGCAGGACATATCAAGCAGTCCTGCCCCCTTTTTTTGGAAGTTCAAAATCGGGGCACCATATCAGTCCATTATATGGAGAAAAATGCAGAAGTGTTTTCCTCAAAAAACAATTTCTTTACGACTGAAAAAAAAGACATGAACATCTTGAGCGACAACATTACCTGTAAAGTTTTGTTCTGGAAGTGGACTTTAATTAGTTTTATTTATTCAAGATATTTTTACTGAAAAATATGCACAAATGTGCATAAATACCTTAAAGAAAAGTCCAATCATTTGCAATAATGTAATTTTAAATATGGAAGCCCATTTCTGCATCAGAATAAAAATAATTATTTTTAATTTAATTTAATCTATAATTTATAATCTCTATAATGTTTTATATTTTATAACATAAAATGCTTTAATTTTTATTTTATTTTTTTTTTTTTTATGAGGACATTAAATTGATCAAAAGTGACAGCTGAGACAATAAAGTTACAAAAGTGTCAATTAAATTCTGTTCTTTTGGACTTTCTATTCATCAAAGAATCCTAAATTTAGAGTTTCCACAAAAACATGAATCAGCACATCTATTTTTAACATTGATAACAATAATAAATGCTTCTTGAGCAACAAATAAGCATATTAGAATGATTTCTGAAGGATCATGTGACACTGAAGACTGGAGTAATGATGCTGAAAATTTAGCTTTGATCACAGGAATAAATTGCATTATAAAATATATTAAAATAGAAAACAATATTACCATTTTTACTGTGATTTTGAGCAAATAAATACAGCCTTGGTGAGCAGGAGACTTTTTTCCAAAAACATTTAAAAAATATTTTGCACAGTAGGATGGATGTATTTATTTTTGTGTCTAATTGAGTGTCTAAATCACACCTTTATGCAGAGCCTCGTTGGTCATGCGGTTGATGTAGCGTGAGCTGCTCTCTGGAACGAGCCAGCGCATGACGGTGTTCACACATGACTTCCTGTAGGAGCTCCACACGCTACCACTGCGACAGAAACAAACACATGAGGACATCTGAATGAGGGCAGAGAGACAGACAGCACAGGTTGTGGATCTGACCGTCATTACCTGGTCTGACCTTTGACCTCAGTGAGGTCACCGACACCGACTGTACGACACGCTCCGGTGTTCAAATCCCAACTGACCTGCAGACTGGAGTGGTACGACTTTGGTCTACACACAAAGACAGAATATAAAGCATTAATAAGGATTTCATCATGTATGTGTGTGTGCATGTATAGTGTGTTTGTGTGTACCTGCAGTGTTCATCCTCACAGTTAGAGAACGCCAGCAGCAGCAGCCCGATGTTTATCACCACTATATTGGTCTCCGGGCAAACCTGTTGCCATAGAAACAGCAGAACACATGCAAATTAGAACATTGCACCAATAGAGCACAACATTCAAGTTCCGGAAGTGAACATTCCATTCATTTTTGTTTCCTTGTCTGATTTTCAAATACTTTTATTTATTTATTTATTTTTTTTTACATCAAATCAGTAGCTAGTTGGTTTGGTTCATGGCTTTTAATGCTTTTAATTTAAAGACTTAAAGATGGAAAAAATGAATGGAAAAAAATACTTCCAGAATCACATGACATCATACTAAAAATGAAACGCATAACAAAGCAGCTCCTCCTAAACAAAATCACCTCACCTCGAGGATGACGACGTCATAGTCGCTGAAGGAGCAGAACTGGGAGCCCCATTCAGCATCATTCCTGATGACCTCGTTGATGAGATACTCGAAGTCCAGTGTCAGCTGCTCGATACACACACACTGAGAGACACACACAAGAGTTCAAACACAGTCCTGCAGCATCAGACGTGTACGGATTGAGATTAAAATCTCAGACACACTCACCTGACCGCTGAACTGTCCCGTCACCAGCTGTAAGTTTCGTCCCTTTAGATCCGTCACAGTGAAAGGAAGCAGGACTTTATCGTCCTCATCTCCTAAAGACAAGAGACAGACACATTGCAGATTACATACCAGTTCAGATGAGCTGTAGACAGAAAGAAATTAGGAAAATTTTATAAACTCTTCATACTTTATTACAATTATGAAATCAAAGCTGCATGTTTTGGTGATTAGGTGAATAATAAACATACAGCACAACCAGTGCAGACTGCTTTACAGTCAAAGGACTGCACTTATGAATCAGTTCTAATCAGTGAAGCAAAAATGCACAGAATGACTGGCGTAGTCTGATTAACAAACAAATGGCTCTTATGAATCAGTGCTTATCAGTGAATTAAAAACACACAACATGACCGGTGTAGTCTGATTCATGAACAAATGTTTCTTATGAATCAGTTCTTTTTAGTGAATCAAAACCATACAGCATGACTGGTGTAGTCTGATTCATGTAAAAATTGCTCTTATGAATCAGTTCTTATCAGTGAATCAAAAATGCACAACACGACCAGTGTAGTCTGATCCATTAACAAATGGCTCTATGAATCAGTTATTTTTAGTGAATCAAAAACATACAGCATGACTGGCACAGTCTGATTCATGAACAAAAACAAATGGTTCTTATGAATCAGTTTTTTTGTGAATCGAAAACATACAGCATAATTGGCATAATTTGATTCACGTTAAAAAAAAAAAAAAAAAAATCATTCTTACGAATCAGTTCTTATCAGTGAATCAAAAACACACAGCATGACCACAGTAGTCTGATTCATGGCCAAATGGCTTTTATGATTCAGTTCTTTTTTTGTGAATCAAAAACATACAGCACAACTGGCATAGTCTGATTCATGTAAAAATTGCTCTTATGAATCAGTTCATATCAGTAAATCAAAAACGCACAGCGTGACCGGCGTAGTCTGATTCACGAATAAAACTCTTATTAATCAGTTTTTATCAGTGAATCAAAAAAGCACAGCATGACCGGCACAGTCTGATTCATAAACAAATGGCTCTTACGAATCAGTTCTTTGTAGTGAATCAAAAACATACAGTGTGACTGGTGAAGTCCGATTTATGAATAAATCACTCTTATGAATCAGTTCTTTTTAGTGAATCAAAAACACACAGCATAATTGGCACAGTCTGATTAATAAACAAATGCCTCTTCTGAATCAGTTCTTTTTAGTGAATCATAAATGTACAATGTGACCAGTATAGTCTGATTCACAAACAAATTACTTTTAGTGAATCAAAAACATACAGCACAACTGGTATAGTCTGATTCATGAACAAATGGCTTTTATGAGCTGGTTCTTTTTAGCAAATCAAAAAACAGCACGACTGGTAAAGTTTAATTCATAAACAAATAACTCTGGTTCTTGTAATTAACAGTTCAAAAAAACAAGCTACTTGTATGAATCAGTTTGAATCAGATTCATCACTGATGAATCCATCACTGAACCTAATTGCTCAGATCTGACTCTAAGTTGTGTGTGTGTGCACTCAATGACAAAGAAAGCAAGTTCATCACAAAAACAGATGAGAAATGTCATACCACTCGGCTGCTCTGACGCTCTGGCCTGCGGCAGTCTGTATCTGAGAGTGGTGTAGTTGACGTAAGCAGGCTCTGAGGAGGAAGAGGAGGATGAAGGCTCATGAGCATGTGGAGACAAAGAGGAGACGGAGGAAGTGGATCCAGGAGACATGACTGTGTTACACCCAGCACTGTCCTCTGCCTCTGTGGGCGGCAATGAACTTTGGTTCTGTGCTAAAGAGGAAGACGAGGGTCCCGGGACCTCTGCGTCTCGTTCCTGTTTTTCTCTCGTTCGCTCCTCCTCGCTGTGGAAACGATGGGCGTCAGTCTCTTCTTTCTCTTTGGTTTTTCTGTCGTGTTCCCTCGTTCCAGCCTGAGCTCGGCGGAAAATGTCAGCGGCGAACTCTCTGGCCCGCACGGCCGCCTGTGATTGGCCGGAGGAGAGCGGGGTGAAATGGGGCTTAAACTGTCTAAGGTCAGGTGACCCCTGAGACGAGGTCGACGAGGATGAAGAAGGCGATGTAGGTCCAGCAGGAGGAGAAAAGGAGGAAGCATCTCTCTTACGGTACAGAATCTGATTGCTTTGACCATCCTGCTGCCCGTCTCCTACAAAGAGAGGGATTCACGCATCAAATTAAATAGAGATCATTAAATCACAATTATAATTTTGACCTAAAATAAAACTAATAAAATAAATAATTTATATTAATAAATAGAAATTATTGTGTAAATAGCTGGGATTAAATATTTAAATAAATGTTTGAAATATATATTTTTAATGCTTTTGAAAAAATGCCTCTTCTGCCCACCAAGGCTGCATATATTTAATTATAAATACAGTAAAAACAGTAATATTGTGAAGTATTATTATAATTTAAAATATCTGCTAATTATTGGAATATATGTTAAAATGTAATGTATTCCTGTGATATCAAAGCTGAATTTTTAGCATCTTGCTAATTTGCTGCTCAAGAGACATTTCTGATTATTATCAATGTTAAAAACACTGGCTTTGTACCTGAGCAGAGAGAGATGGCGCAGGCCACCAGAGAGTAGCTGGTGTTGAGCAGAATCACCTGGTCCTTCTTCAGCTGCAGAGCCGGCTGGAAAGTGGGGAACGGATAAACGACCTGATAGCGAGCATTCAGCACATAACCATGCTGCAGACACTCGCCACCTGCACACACGTGAACGGAGAAAAGTGTTTGTTTGCTAGCGACTGCAAATTAGCAATTAGTCCATGTTAATAATATACTAATGTACCTGTGCGTATGGTGGACACGGAGGACGTGGGGCAGCACTGTTTGCATGGTTGTGCGGGAGGCATTGAGGTGATGGTGATGTAGATGTCCCTGTTGTTCTCATCACTCATCATCATGTTCATCAGCGCTGAACTGGAGCTGCGTGTGCTGACAGATCGCAGAAAGCAAATGTTTAGATAACCATAAAAACCCAGCCACTGGCTCATAACAGACAGAGGAGGAAGACTATTACTTGAAGCCGAAGACAACCAGCTTGGAATGATCATTGTGCCACTCGCAAACAGTCAGATAGAGATCGCTGTAGATATCCTCACCCGCAAACAAACGCACATGATGCACCTGCAGAGAGACGGATAAAGTTGATGTTATATCATGGGGGTAACCCACAGATGTCTGTTTAATCTGTTATTTACAACAGATTACATACATATACAGTTGAAGTCAAATGTTTACATAGACCTTGCAGACTCTGCAAAACGTTTTTTTTACCAAAATAAGAGGGATCATACAAAATGCGTGTTATTTTTTATTTAGTACTGACCTGAATAAGATATTTCACATAAAAGACATTTACATAAAGTCCACAAGAGGAAATAATAGCTGAATTTATAAAAATTACCCTGTTCAAAAGTTTACATACACTTGATTCTTAATACTGTTTTTTTTTTGTTTAGTGATAGCTGTTCATGAGTCCCTTGTTTGTCCTGAACAGTTTAACTGCCCGCTGTTCTTCAGAAAAATTCTTCAGGTCCCACAAATTATTTGGTTTTTCAGCATTTTTGTGTATGTGATTCCTTTCCAACAATGACTGTATGATTTTGAGATCCATCTTTTCACACTGAGGACAACTGAGGGACTCATATGCAACTATTACAGAAGGTTCAAACACTCACTGATGCTCTAAAAGGAAACACAATGCATTAAATGAAAACTTTTTGAATTTGAAGATCAGGGTAAATTTAACTTATTTTGTCTTCTGGGACACATGTAAGTATCTTCTGTAGCTTCTGAAGGGCAGTACTACATAAAAAAATGTGATACGTAAGCAAAATAAGAAAAATGTACTCATCATCATTCTGTTCAAAAGTTTACACCCCCGGCTCTTAATGCATTGTGTTTCATTCTGAAGCATCAGTGAGTGTTTGAACCTTCTGTAATAGTTGCATAAGAGTCTTTCAGTTGTTCTCAGTGCGAAAAGATGGATCTCAAAATCATACAGTCATTGTTGGAAAGGGTTCAAATACACAAAAATGCTGAAAGACTAAAAAATTGTGGGACCTGGAGGATTTTTCTGAAGAACAGCGGGCAGTTTAACTGTTCAGGACAAACAAGGAACTCATGAACAACTATCACTAAACAAAAAAAAAAAAAAAAAAAGAACATTTGTGGATCATTCAGGTTACAACTAATGTAAACTTTTGAACGGGGTCTTTCTTTTTATAAATTCAACTATTATTTTCTCTTGTGGACTATATGCAAATGTCTTTTATATGAAATATCTTATTCAGGTCAGTACTAAATAAAAAATAACATGCATTTTTGTATGATCCCTCTTATTTTGGTAAAATAGTTAACATTTTGCAGATTCTGCAAGGTGTATGTAAACGTTTGACTTCAACTTTATCAGGGTTCAAAGCTCCAATAGGCTTAGTGTTCAGCCGTTTTACCTGTTTGAGGCGGCTGTGCAGGTTAAACTCCCACCAGTACAGGTGATAAGTATAGAAAGAGAAGTCATCATCCTCTCCGCAGTCACTGGTGTAGGACAACACATACCGGCCGCACTTGGTAAAGCCCAGGAAGATGTGCCTGTGACGGCAGAGAGACAGACCAGTCAAACACAGCATTCACATTTGCTCCGAGATAATGGATGGGACAGACTGCATGTTCTTTTCACCCTGCTCTGAGGAACTCCTCGCTTACGATGGTCTTCAGCGGGACACAGACCCGTGGAGGAAGTTTCCGGAAGAGCCGCTGAGAGAGCTGCCCATTCATCTGACAGACAGACAGAGAGATATTAATACGGTTAATACACATAAGGCATGACTACAGATAAATGATATTTTAGATTAAATCTCTAGACAAAGCTGCTTAATCACCCTTGGTGTTTTGTTAAATATTAAGTTAATGACAGTTATGATGATCATGTTTGCACTTAACACTACCTGAGGCATTTCTACCTTTCATTCATGTTATGTACTGACCTATTTTTATTAATGACATGGAGTACAAAACGGAGAGTATTAATTTAATGTAAATGATAGATGTCAGTCCTGTAGGTGTGTGCATTAAAAGGTTCACATATAAATAATAAACGCTAACAGGCACATAAAGACGTTTAATGAGGCTACAGCTAAAGATGCTAATAACACACACATTATTATCTACCTTACGCTTAGAGAAAAACTACATTTCAAGCCATAAATGCGACTTTTGGCCCAAATTCCCCATTTCTGCCTACCCGCCCACGAGTGAGGAGCTTGACGATGTGATCTTTGTGTTTTTTCTGTTGTTTTTGTTTGTTGTCATCTTTCTCAGATTTCGAGCTGGGCGCCATTTTTGATTTTTTCCAGCTCTTTGGATTTGCCCTCAGTCCAGCCCAACCGGCTCGCTGATTGGCTCTGCGTTCTCCGGCGAAGGCTTTGATTGGTCATCACCGTTGTCAATCAAAAAAACGAGGGCGGGTGTTCTGCTACGGTCTGATATTGCTCTGAATAATATTCACCCAATCAACCACTCTAATTTTTGTTTACAGTGCATATTTAGTGTTTTTAAAATAATGTAATGTAATTAGTTCATATTTTATGAGGTTTCTGGTTAGTCTGATAATCTAATACATAATGTCAACAAAGTCTCAAACTATGCATACTGCAGAAATTATACTGTATTTTATATTCTATTCAATTTTTTTTTTTACATTATCACTTTTAAAGTACACTTTGGCAACGAATGAATAATAATTAATGTTTAAATAAATAAATAAATGCTCTTCTTCTTCTTCTTTTTTTTTTTTGGTAAAAGTCACCATTCTACATGCTACAGTTGTGATACAGTCATGGTATTGTAGAGATTTATCATACCTGCATACCATGGAATGGAGGACATTGACCTATGATCTAAAGGTGTGTCTCTATTGAAATAGTTAATGCAGTCCCTCCCTCTTCTTTATGTTAGATGGGAGGTTGGTATGTTCTGGGATTGAATAAGTGTGTAAACACTTATCCATTTAAATGTATAAATGTAATATACAACATTAGTGTTATTAAATAATATTACATAATAAATACAACTTCTCTTTGTAAAAATTATTGTAAAAGAAATATAAATCACTTTTGCTAAGTTCTGTAAACAATATACTCCGCCCCCTAATTACAAACCCAAATGGGGCGGGTCCACTGGGCGTGTCCCTAAAGCGCGTCCCTAAACCGCACAAGCAGGAAACATGGCGTCGTTGGCAGGTCGTCTCTCTCGGGCTTTTTTCAATAGAAATACAGCAACACTGAGCCGCAACTCTGGTTTTAAATCAGCAAATGCGACAGGACCGACTCTCAGCCGAACCGCCGTGTCAAGCACATCGGGAGCTGTCCTTCCTAAACCAGTTAAGGTGTGTTTATACATGTCTAAACATTGCCGATTGAGACTCCCGAAGGGACGCAGTAACCAGGGTTGGGTTTCGGCCAAGCCAATGAAAATTAAGAATGGCTTGACTGACATGGCTAGAAACCAATCAAATTGTTGGAGCGGCACATATTTATAAAAATGAGGAAGTGTTTCGTGTACAGTTGTTTCTAAAAATCAATCATTTAAAGATATGTCAGTGTAACGACTGCATATACTGTTTATAATTTTTTAAGCGCCAATTGTAAAGTTTTCGGACAGCACACATTCATTCTTCTTCTTCTTCTTCTTCTTCATCTTATTGTTATTGTTATTTTGATCTATTTCTGTGATATTTCTGCAGGTCCCGTTCGGTCTGACCCGTATGGTTATAGTGGTGGTTCCGTTCCTCTATGTCGGTAATCTGATCAGTAAAAATTTTGCTGCTCTTCTGGAGGAACATGAGATCTTCGTCCCAGATGACGATGATGATGATGACTGAGTTCAGGTACAAGGATCAATTTAATTACAGTATATATTGTGTTTTACTATGAGTGTGGTTTTTAGATATTCATGTTCTTATTTTTTGTTTCAGTTCGTTTCACTTCAGCAGTCTGAAGATCTGAACGATTCCCCATGCAGCTGAACAGGATATATTTATGCAATAATGAAGATTGTCAACACATTTTTGTGTTTACATTCCTGGATTACACTAACCATGTCCATAAGCCAAAGTTTAAAGCTGTTTGTTATGTTTTGAAATATTGTCAAAGGCAATATGATCTGAGGCTGCCCTCATCAGTCGCCTCTCTTCTATTTAATAAATTGCTTGAATGTTAGTTGCTGGTTGTGTTTTTGTCATGTATGTAATGTGTGTGTATGTGTGCTTTATCTTGCAATCATATTACACTTAAATTCACACAATCAATCTTTCACACAAGTCCAACAGATGCATGTTTTCTTTTTTTTTTTATTGTGTTTAACTTAGCATGGAATGTTTATTCACTTTCAGCACCACTGTAGTTTCTAACCAATAAGATTTTTAAAAAAGAGCTGCACATAACACAATATCCTGTATATACATGACCAAACAGAGAAGGAGAAATCAATGCATCCTATACATCGTTTGACTCCTTGCTGTGTTCTCATTGGTCGGTGCTGTTGCCCAGGAGACGCCCCTCCTCCACCGCAGCATTAGTGAGTTTGAGGTGTTCTTTAAGTGCATTAATGTCTCTCTCACTGCGGCCCCGTAATTCAGTGAGCTCAACATACACCAGCTTGTAGCGCTCGCTCAACACTTCATTCTCCTGCAGGCACAGAAGGACACTTGTTACTATCCATATTATTATAAACAATCTAGTGATTTCCCATATCTAAACATCACTCAGTTTTCATGTATATATATTAATAATGAAGAACAGTGATAAACTCAGTTTGATTCATTTAATGTACGGTACTGTTCAAACATTTGGGGTTGGCAAAAATTTTTTTTGAAAGAAGTCACTTTTCAGTTAAGAAAAAAAGAGAAATATTATTACAATTTAAAGGGACTGTTTTCTATGTGAATATATTGTAAAATGTAATTCATTCCTGAGACGCAAAGCTTAATTTTCAGCATCATTACTCCAGTCTTCAATGTCACATGATCCTTCAGAAATCATTATAATATGCTGATTTGCTGAAAACTGTGGAAACTATGATTTTTTTATTTTTTGATACGTTGATGAATATGGTAATCTTTAGTAACATTATAAATGTCTTCACTTTCACTTTTGATCAATTTAATGTATCCTTGCTGAATAAAGGTATTCATTTCTTAAAAAATCTTACTGACCCCAAATATTTGAAGGATTTATTACACATACTTTTTGTCTCTGCGATAAGACTAGGACCATGTATGACTTTCACACGCAAACGTTGTACCTTAGTAAGAGTTTGGACCTCTTTCCTGAGACAGTTGATCTCCTTGTGTAGAAACTCCACTTCGCTCTCCTTCACCTTTAGTAACATCTACAATTGGACATGGACATGTCAGCATAACAATACTCCATTTAAAACAATTTGAAATAACATTTTGACACATATTAATTAGCAAACTATATCAAATATTTGTTTTTGTAAAAATTCATTTGCCATACCACTGGGTTATTTAAATGATGTGCAAAAAAGCTAAAGCATGATTCAAATGGGTAAAAAAATGAAATGGTGATCAGTCACAGCATCTAAAATATATTCTTTCCCTCATAAATAGAGAAAAACAAAGTCAATATTATTTTTCAACGCCTACACAAGTGTCTTCATAAATAATGTACAAACCACCCACACAAATGGACAAAGACAACAAATTACAGTTAATTTGGCAGGACAATGGAGAGTAAACTGGATCACTAAATATCTATTACTGTAAAACATAGATCTCTCCAAAATAACAATATGTATATTTACTGATATTTGCTGGAAAAGGTTTACAGTGAGTTCACTATGATGATCAGTAGGTGTCAGTGTTTGTCTACAGAAACACCGATCACTCACATCACATGCCCCGCCCCCCAAATGACATCATTCACCTTCACACGTCTCTAAACTCCAATACAAGCCATGGTATATTAACAGTATGCATTATATGTGCTATGTACAGTATGCACATTTTCTGTATGTACAGAGTTGAAATCTCAGATCTGCATTTCAAAATCTGACATATAATAATTTGTCAAGTTTTGGCTGGCTCATGGACCAATTAGCCCCTGCTGGTTGATGTTGTAATTACACCATCTGGGCTCCAAAAGCGTCTTCATTCTCACTCCTCAACCATAAGAGCTTATTTCACAGTGAACAATTACCCTAAATTCTGTGCACAATCCCCTCTTTGTATTGGACAATGTGAAGTTCAAAACTGTTTGAAGATTGGTTTGTAGACAGAACAGGAGAGGAAATGGGGTCAAAGTTGACAGCTATCTATTTCCCCCTTAATGGACAATATCCGGTAATGTAATTTTACCTACAATCTGGGATTTATATTTATTTTTTGTGGATTATTTTTGGACACAAAATGGAGGATTATAGGACAAGCGAACAAATTATTTGGGGAGATCAATCTTTGTCAATCAGTTTTTGTATCTCTGGTGGAGACTAAATTGACTTTATTATTGTTGTTGTTATTTGAGTAGAGCATTGAATGTATGACTGATCTAGTGTTGAGCATCTAACAACGGTGTTTGAGGTTTAGTTACTTCTCATAAATTATCTAATCTGTGTTACTTTATTACACAACCATTCAAAAGTTTGGGGTTGGTAAGATTTCTACAGTACTAACTACAGTAAAATCAGTAATATTGTGAAATATTTTTACAATTCTATTTAAATATATTTTAAAATGTAATTTATTCCTTTGAGTCAAAGCTGAATTTTCACCATCATTAATCCAGTCTTCATTGTCACATGATCCTTCGGAAATCATTCTAATACGATCGCAAACTTTTGAACCACAGTGTATATTTACAGTCTGATTAACTGAGCTCTAATTCACATTGATTATTAATATATTAATATATTCTTTTAAGATGCATTTTGTATGTCCATATGCATTTCGATAATCAAGGTAAATAAAACAAAGTAAATATGATCATTAAATGATTGATGGCAGGTGCAGTATTTTTCTACGGGTCAAAGGTCAGAGCCTCACCTCTAATTCGGAGGTGCTCCTTTCGTAGCTGCCAAGGGGAACAACTCCTGACCTCTGGCCTGTGATAAAGGATCGCATGAGACTTATCTCTTCCGTCAGACGTGCCTGCAGTTCCTGTGTGAACAGGAAGAGGAAATGTGATTTTGACACATCCAAACTAAAAACCACACATGAAGGCTTGCTTACTCACACACTGACAATAAGATGATCATTTGTGACCCTGGACCACAAAACCAGTCATAAGTAGCGCGGGTATATTTGTAGCAATTGCCAACAATACATTGTATGGGTCAAAATGATCGATTTTTCTTTTATGCAAAAAAATCATTAGGATATTAAATAAAGATCATATTCCATGAAGATATTTTGTAAATTTCCTTGCGTAAATATATCAAACCATGATTTTTGATTAGTAATATGCATTGCTGAGAACTTCATTTGGACAAGTTTAAAGGCGATTTTCTCAGTATTTTGATTTTTTGCACCCTCAGATTGCAGATCTTCAAATTTAACAATTACAGGTGATGTATAAATCCCAATTTAAAAAAACTGACCATTATGACTGGTTTTGTGGTCCAGGGTCACATTAGTGTTTGATGCTGATCTGAAACCCATTTTCTAGCATTTGTATAATGGCAATAACCCTGATTAGTATTAGTAATCCAGTCCTGGATCAGTAAACAAAACTCATACTGACCCAGACAGTCACTCCACTGAGAACAATGAAACAGGATGCTGTCTGAGACATATTACAAAAGCTGAAATCACTATCCGTTTCCCCTCTGACTAATTGATATGTCTGTTGTAATTTTAAAGGTGCTGTGAGTTAGATTTCAATATGAAATGTGATGTCTGAATGATTGCATTTATTAAATTAGAGCGCATGAACGTCACCAGAATTACTAGTGGGAAAAGCTTCTTTTCAGCTGGATGCATTAAATTGATCAAAAGTGACAATTAAGACTTTTATATTAAAAAGAATCCTGAAAATATGTATATTTACATAAAAGCATCAAGCAGCACAACTGTTTTCAACACTGATAATAATCAGAAATGTTTCTTGAGCAGCAAATCAGCATATTAGAAGATATAAGAGGCCTTTTTCAAAATCTGAAAAACTGAAAATATTACAAACTTTTGAACAGACATTTCCCAAAATTCTTTGTGGCTGCACATGATTGATGAAACATCAGTTTCACATCTAATGAATGTCTCTTCTTGTCATACTAGAAATAAAAAAACGTCCTGTGTTCGTCAGGAAGTAAAAAGAGCGACCCAGTCCATTTTAGTATGGTTTCTAGCACTGAATTAAAAAATAAAAAAGGTAATTGCGACATTTTATCTCACAATTGCGTGATACAAAAAATACTTTTTTTCTCAGAATTCTCAGATATAAACTCACAATTGTAAGTTGTAAAGTCAAATTTTGAGGTAAAAAAAAGACTGATATGTTCTCAGAATTGCACAATTCTGACATAATTCAGAGAAAAAAGTCACATTTGCGAGATATAAACTCACAATTCTGAAAATAAAACTTTATAACTCGCACTTGCGAGTTTATATCTTACAATTCAGACTTTATAAGTCACAATTGCGAGTTTGTATCACGGAATTCTGAGAGAAAAGTCAAAAAGAGTTTGTATCATGCAATTCATAATTGCAAAAGTCAAGCCCAAGTTCAAAAGTCACAACTACAAGATATAAACTATTTTCTCAATTCTGAGAAAAAAAAGTCAAATTGTGGGTTCATATTTTACAGTACTGACTTTGTAAGTCACAACTGCGAGTTTATATCTCACAATTCTAAGAAAAAGGTCAGAAATGCAAGTTTGTATCATGCAATTCTGACAAAAAAAAAAGTCAGAACTGCGAGATGTAAAATTGCAATTGTGTGAAAAAAACTCAGAATTGTGAGAAAAAAGTCACAATTACCTTTTTTTCAGTGGCGGAAACAGGCTTCCATAATTTTTGCCATTTTTTTAAACTCTAGATGTTTATATTTCAGTGTCAGATGGTGATTGTGCATCATCCAGTCTTCTCATCCCACTTCCTGTCTACCTGGTTCTCTTGGCGGAGCTGCTCCATCTCTCTCTCCTTCTGTTGGATCTTTCCATTTCGCTCTACAGTGCTGTTCTGGATGCGGTTGAGCTCCACGCACTGCTGGGAATAACGCTCCGACAGACCATCCAACTCCTGCTGCAGAGAGAGCGACTCCCGCCTGATAGACACACAAAGCCGTCCATTGATTAACTGGATTACTGTTGTAATGATTGACTGATGAGTGATCGTTTGATTCTCTCAGTGGGACTCTCGTCAATTACAAACTGTCAATCAAACACCTGCCACTTTTCAGAGTGAATGAAGCTCTTGTGTTCTGATTCTCTGAGCCGTGAGAGAAGAATTACAGCACAGCTGAGCGGGACAGATGAGAGTTTATGTACAGTACTGATTACTCCCACTGGATTCCCATGAGAGTATAAACAAGATTTCTGGCGTGCAATATATTCTCAGATATTTAGAGAACTAAAAGTCATTTCAAACTTGTCAAAGATGCCTGTGATGAATCTAACACACAGCAAACATCCAGAATTTCATATAATATCTGCTATAAATGATAAAATTGTTATCAGAAGAACCCAAACTCCAAAGTATGGCCATATACAGCTTAACTCTATAAAGCCTACAGCATCATATTTGACACACAAAGGCCTCTAATTTATCAGCATTATCAAATTTTTTGCTGAAAAGCCTGTTGTACACAATCTACTACATGGCTTCTGTCATCTGATTTAAAGATTATACTGTTTTAGCAAGTAAAAGGCCATTTAGTGTCATTGTTCAAGCATTCACCTCTTTTTGATGTGAAGTCTTTGCTAATTTTCATAAAGTAAACGTAAGAACACCAACTTAGGTCTACTTGATTATCCATAGATATTGGATATCCTATATTGCTCAGGATAAAATTGCATTTTCAATATGTTTCTACTGATTTCATTAAGCTACACAACAAAAAAATGTGCATAAAACAGTTTCCTTGTGAGACTGTTTATGTTTTGCACATTTGATTGAGTGTTATGCTATGTGTAAATTGTATTAATGTGGACGTACAGCTGTTGTCTGATGGAGGGGTCTGTCGTCTCTCCTCCTCCATGAGCCTTCAGCTTCTCAATCTCCTCCTGATGAGCTTTTCTTAGAGCCTCCATCGCTGTGGTTTGAAGACAAAAAGCATGATGAGAAGCTTTATATTTGAAATGATGGATAAAAGTCACTGAATTCTCACCTGATCATATAGCAAAATCAGTGTTAGTATCACTGATATACTATTATAGTTTTTGTTAACTGTCGTTGATTTTGATATTTTTTTTTTTTCAATATTAATAATAAAAATAATATTAACTTTTACTTATTAATTTTATTTTGTCTTAGTATATTTTGAGTTAAAATAAATGTAAATGAGAAACGCTGCCTTGGCAACTAGGGGAATTAAAAAATAATAATAATATTTTACTTTTTTTCAGTTAATTCTGTTTCAAGTAATTAATTTTTATTTATTTAATTTTATTATTATTATTTTTTTTAACAATAACCCTAATCACCAATGACAACTTCACATAATTAAAATTAATAAAATCACATAATTAACAAACAAAATGTATTATTTACCATGATTTATACCCCTCACAAGTGTGGGGTCTATAATTTAATGTTTAAATGTTTTTCTTATTTTCAACCAAGGCTGCATTTATTTGAGCAAAAATACAGTAAAACATTAATATTGTGAAATATTAATACAGTTAAAAAATACCTTTCTACATGAATATATTTTAAAACTTAATTTATTCCTGCGACCAAAGCTGAATTTTGAGCATCATTACTCCAGTCTTCAACATCATCATTCTAATATGCTGATTTGCTTCTTTAAAAACATTTATTATTATAAATGTCGAAAAAAGTTGTGCTGCTTATTATTTTTGTGTAAATATACTTTTTTTTCAGGACTCTTTGATTAATGAAAATTCAAAAGAACAGCATTTTTTTGAAAAATAAATCTTTTATAACATTATAAATGTATTTACTGCCACTTTCGATCAATTCAAATCATCTTAGCTGAATGAAAGTATTCATTTCTTTCACTTTTTGGACTCTCGTTTGATGTTCTGTGGCCCACACTGACCTTGGACTGCATTCTTGGCTTCCTCCTGCAGCACTCTCTGTTTGTCTCTCTCCATCTCTCTGCGTTCTCTCTCATGCTCATCGTGTATCTTCTGCAGTCTCTCTCTGTGCTCTCTCTCCATCTGCTCCAGTTTGAGAGCGCAGGGCGTGTCAGGACCGCAGACACCTGCCGCCATGCGGACCTGACGAAGAGCCTCGATCTGCTGCCTCAGAGACACCACCTGACCAAAGCAATGCATCCAGATAACACACACACACACACACAGACGATGCACATCAAATGGTCCCAGGACAAACAATCCAAAAACACACCTCTCGCTGAAGCACCTCATTTGTTGTTTGCGGATTCTGGAAATCAACCGGCGACCGCTTTTCACCAATTGGAATCTGTTCAAAGTCTGCCCACTTCCTCTCGATGTCCGGCCCTGCCTGAGTGTCAGCAACCTGCGGCCGGGTCAAAGCGACTGAAGTCATAGCGCCCTTCTTCAGTTCCACCTTATCCCAGGGGTCTTCGCCCTCCCTGTCGGAAATTCCCTCCTGGAACCACTTGGTTCGGTCCTCTAGACGTCTTTCAAGCTCACGGTCGCGGCCCTCGCCTGCCTCCCGCCGATTGGATAATGGTGAGGACGTCATGTTGGGTTCGTTCTGATACAGACCGTCGACATCTGACCTTGGGTCACGGGGTGCAGGAGAAGATGCATTCTGGGAACTGGAGTTCTCTCTGTCACTGATGAAAACAGAAGGCAGAGATCTTAACTTCCTACTTGCATGAAAACAGGAAGCCGAGTCAAACCTCAGACTTGCTCCAGTTAATCTTAGTAACGGTTATTTCAACTTCAGATGACCATAATCAATATAGTAATGATTTATCAATATTTGATATATTTTAATATAAATAACGTATAGGTGAATATATGAAAACATGTTTCAATTTTCAACCTAAAGTAAAAATCGAAACAAAATTTTGCAGATTAAGCTTTGTTGTGTTATTATATTTTGCATAGAGACAGCAAAAATAAGGACCAATTTTATTTTTTTATTTTGCATTGCGACATTATTTTTATGACAATTTTCCCCTAAATTCTTATCACAGTAATCCAGCTAGTTTTTTTTTCTATTTTATTTTTTAAGTTAGTTCATTATTATAATGCTATATAGCTGCATTATAGCAAATACTACTATTGTATATTATAAAATATATATTTTTTTTATATCATTATATACACTACCAGTCAAATTTGTAACAGTAAGATTTTTAATGTTTTTTAAAGAACTCTCTTCTGATCACTAAGCCTGCATTTATCCAAAGACAGTAAAATATTGAAATGTTTTTACTATTTAAAATAACTGTTTTCTATTTGATTCAATTTTAAAATGTGATTCATTCCTGTGATCAAAGCTACATTTTCAGCATCATTACTCCAGACTTCAGTGCCACATGATCCTTCAGAAATCATTCTAATATGCTGATTTGATGTTCAAGAAACATTTTTTATTTGTATTATTATTATCAATACTTAAAACCGTTTTGTCAGGATTCTTTGGTGAATAGAAAGATCCAAAGATCAGCATTTATCTGGAATAAAAAGCTTTTGTAACATTATACACTATACCATTCAAAAACTTGGAGTCAGTATTTTTTAATATTTTTGGAATATCTATATAAATTGAATACCATGAAATCATCTTATAATTTAATTTTTAAAAAATTCAAATTTAAAAATTGCATTTAGCACAAAGATTAAGAAAATATTTATGAGCATAATTTTATGAACATCAAGATATTTTTGCATTATTTTAATTATCATCACTGCCATCCAGCTATTTTTACATTTGTTTTTAAATTTTCACTATTACCAGTGAGGATTTTTCATTATATGCACATTATTATAATTTTATACACTGTGGCTGTTAAATTTGGCATTACAACAAAAACCACCACTGTATATTATGTTTAACATCACAAAAAAAACATGAATGGTCCTAAAAACAAGTTTCACTGTCATATCTCAAAATATATATATATATATATATTTACATTTTCCCATACCGAATCCTCTCAGTCGAATCCCTGGATGTGAATCTCCTTAGTGTGTCGATCCAGTTCCTCCTGATTCTGGAGGTCATTGCTGACAGGGTCACCAGTCCATCACGCATCTGCAGATCAATCACAGAGATTTGAGACATAGGAATATTCTTAGTTTTTCCTGATGAGTTGTCCTCTTTTACGACAACTTCTTACATGCAATTGAAGTCCATAGTTTTTATCGGCATCAAATTCCTCCACTCGCAGGCAGTGACGTAAATGAATCTCACCATCCGCCTCATCTCTCTATCAGAGTGAAAAACACAGAATTATTGTTAAATCTGATCATGCTTTCAGATTCTATTACAAATGTAGTACTCTCAGCTCCATTTTACAAATGCTACCATGTTTAAATTCCACAATTCATTCCCTGATTTCCTCATTCCTATAACAATAATTCATTGGCATGGCATTTTCAGCAATTCTCGCTTACCTCTTCAGCTGCAGAATCTCTATAGTATCTCAGTCCTGAATCGGAGATCACAAACCAGTGCTTTCTCCACTGCAAATAAATGCAAGAACTTTATAGTCTATATCTATATGCATTATCACAAACAAAGCAACAGATGAATATTACATGATTATGCTCTTTGAACTTTTTCAAAATCAAGGTAAATTTTAGGCAAAATGAAAAGGAGTATATCCTAAATCCTGCAAGTGCCTAATGTAACTTAATTAAAAATTAAGGTGGAAATCAGCGTCAAAATTAAGTATAGCAAGTCATGTTATGACAACTTCCCTATAACAGCCACAGACAGTCGCTGGTCATGCAATGTCATGCATCAGATCTAGTTCAACAGAAGCAGTCTGCATGCTTACCTCTTCATCTTCATCCAGCATATACATCCATCCCTTTTTACAGTGCGGAAGATCAAGCTTATAAGAAACAGAATCAGTTGTGAATGTATAAGGAATTCATTATACAGTACAAATCTGCCCAGAGCAACAAAATGACATTCCAGAGCACAGTAATCCAGAACACGAGACATTCCAGAACTCACACAACGACTCATTTACTCAAGTATTTCAACAAACACACACATTTCAACGACTTACCGACATGGGTATCCGGATATAGGCATGAAAGAGGAAAGAAACTGGTTTAGTTGCTCAATTCTCGCTAGTACGTAACGTTAGTGTCTTACAACAACTGTGTACTCGCAAGATGATATGGTCGTGAATTAAATAAATACAATTTCGCGCTCATTTAAGCAATCCCCGCACTTAAATATAGCTTTTAAATTAAATACAAGTACAAAAACGTTACATTATCCCTTCGTGACTAGACAAGCATCTCTTAACAGTTGGTCATGTGACCTGAAGCTTCCGTGAAGCAGCTCGTGGTTTGACACATTAACGCTGTCAGTCCTGAAATGTTCAACTTCTCTCAGCAAAATATAAGCGTCAAATCCTCTAATAGCTTTGCTAAAACATCTATTACTATCGCTAAATACAATGTACTTTCTATCTAGGAGCTCGTAAGTGCGTTTTCGTCTGTTCTGCGAACACAGACACCTGCCTCTGAACTAGAAACCGAACACCTCAGCGTTGGTAAACTAGTCGTGAGCGTAACGTTAGGTGACTTTACCTGCATCTGAGGGGGGTCTTCTGAACCTTTGTGTTTTCCGTTTACCATCCTAATGCTCTCTCCATTTTTGCTGGACCTCTGAGAACATATTCAGAGAGATACTAAGCATATTACTAAGTATATACTAAGTATATTATTTTTTAAAATGGTGTCTGAAGGAAACATTGCCAGCTATGAGGTTTCTGAGATGTTGCTACAGTTGGTTACATACGGGCCCACATCAAAATTATAATCTAGTCTCAAAATATGTCTCAGATGCTTGTTTCAGTGTAAGTATTTTCGATTTTACACTTTGCCATTTCATCATGTGTCCAAATATGTTTCATGACATTATTATTTATTTTTGGCTCTGCAGATTCAGCAGAATAGATGAGAGGTGAGATGACATCAATGAGAAAGGGAAGTAATGTGTGAAACTGTAAACTCAGGCACCTGTGAATGGCCTGACGTAGTGCTGTTGGTTTTTGACGACCCCCCCATCTCTTTGTCTAGACGTCTCCGCTCTTTCTCTCTGCGGTCTCTTCCTCTTTCTCTTTCTCTTCCTCTGCCTCGCTCTTCTGAAAACTCATGCTCATAGTCAAATCTCCCATCCCCATAGCTTTAACCACAGAAAGGAGAAGCAGAATTTAGTAACAGGGTTTCCTCTCTTTTACACGCACTTGCCACTGAAATAGTGCTGGTGCATTGATGGGGTTCTGTGAACTTTTCTCAGAAACACTCCAAATTTTCACTTGGGAGCTGAGAGATGATGTAATGAAGGAGATTTTGGGATGAAGTAGGTCCACTGAAAATATTTTGAGAGGACACATATTTTTTTTGTTTGTACAAAGTATATTTTGAATGCCAAAATTGACTTAACATTTATTGATTTATTTTTTTTTAAATTATGTTTAACACAAAAAGTTGTATTGTATTTACTGAATTGAAATCATGAGATTAATCACATTTTTAGAGCTGGAAATAAAGGATTTGGTATAACTTGTAATGGGATGTCAATCACTTTTTAGGGGGTCAAGCACGTAGCGCTGAAACTCGATTGTAATTGTTAGAATGGCCAAGGATCAGCAATCTCCACGTAAAACTGGTCAGGCAGAACAAACCATAAGTCATAGAGACTTGAAACTTGGAGGGATGGTAGTACTCACACCACACCAATCGGCCTGATGGGGGCGCAACAGCGATCAAAGGTACAAAATCGCTATTAACTCCTAAATGGTTCGTTGCAGGCTCAAGTGTCGAAATTTCTTTTATTTTGCATATTTTTGGAAAATCTGCTTTTGCGAACTAGTCCTAAGTTTTTTTGCATGATTGGACCCAGTGCAGGAAGATTCTCTGCACAGTGAGTATCAATAATTATCAAAAAAAGTTGAACTTTCGTCTCTCTGTCAGAAAGGGATGCCAAAACGTTCAAAAGGGGCAGGGCCACTTTTACTAAAATGTCTATAACTTTTGAATGGAATGAGATATATTTGCCAAACTCACCATACATATGTAAGATTTGAATCTGAGCAAAAAAAGTTGTGGAGCTTGGCCACTTGGTGGTGCTATAAGAGGGAAAGAATATAAAAATTGCCATAACTACGAAGCCATTTGTTCTATTGACATTACGCAAAGTCTTGGTCTATAGTGCCACACGTGGCTACAAGGACATATGCGTATCTCAAAAAACATGGCCGCCATAGGCTGATGAACTTTAAGCATCTATTAGATGAGGTTCACAAAGGTCGATTGGAATGAAACTCGGCGGGCCTGTTTGACTCACGGCCCTAAAGGTCTGTGAGAAATTGGAAAGAAATCGCCTCAGGGGGGCAATATTGCGTTTTTCAAGAGTGTAAAGATTGTATGTTGTGTGTTTTTTCATGCATACGCACAATATTACTATCAAACAATAGACCTTCTCATTAAGAACAACTTTGTCTCTAGAACCACTGCTGTCAATCAACCCGTTTGTTAAATGATTGAGAAAAAAAAAACCTACTTTTGCAAACTAGTCCTAGGTTTTTTGCTCAATCTGGAAAAAAACACTGCACTGCAGTTCTCTGGACTCTCTAAAACTTTACTCTTTGGGAAGCTATAACAGGGTTGTTTAGAAAGGGGCCTGTCCAAATATACCCAAAACCCTATAAAGCCAAAACGAAAACTCAAAACTTAATGAAAAATGGTGAGCCCATGCAACAAGTCATTCTAAACAAGCATGCCAAGTTTTAGGGAGATCGGACCACAGCTTGTGCTGTAACAGTCATAAACATTAAAAAACATCATATTTCTATGGTAAATGACCTTTAAATCATTAATTTAGGTGGTTACAGGCTTGCTAAATAATATGCAATGTCTTTTTTTCTATGTGCTTAAATAAGCACTTAAACCCCAGTAATGGCTGCTCGCAGCTATATTTTTCATTGGAAATGCTCAGATTAGGCATCTGCTCTTGCATCAGCACCAGCACCATGTCGGTGGAAAATGTCATCACTCTCCCTCTTTTCAAATCTCTAACCTGTGCTGATTGTCTCTGCGTGGGCTTCGGCTCTGCGGTCTCCTCCTTACTATAATTGCTTCTTCTTCCTCAGGATACAGCTTCGATCTGGGAATATCTGCAATGATCACATAGTCCTCAATGGTCATCTCTGGTACTGCTGGTTGGCTGGAAGACCTGGTGTTCTCTGAAAGAATTAGTGCCTCCAAGCCCCGCCTGATGTTGCTTCTGCTCCGATCATTGACCGGCTTATCCGTCTCTGCAATTAAGGCTTGGGAATTGGGCAAATCAGGGGACGGAATCTGATTCCGGCTTCTCCTTGGTTGGGAGATGTTTGGTGTCGATGCAGGTGAGGCGGGGCTTAGAGGGGAGTGGGTGGGGCTTAGCGATTGGCAGGAATCAGATCTGGATTGTTTGTCCGAGGTGTCTGAGTATCCGCCATTCCTGCGGCTTTTGTTTTTCGAAGTACCGTTTTTTAGTGTAGCATGTTTATCGTAATCTTGATAAGGCGTTGAGGCACCAGGGCTGTTAGAACCACTGGTGCGACTGTTGTAACCGCTATTTCGACTGACGCGGCTTGTTTTGTCATCACAGTAGCCTCCTGTTGGAGAGAAATCCCGGCTGTTGTAGCCAGTATTGCGGCCACCACTTTTACGACTGCTGCGACCGCTGTTACGACCACTGTGGTTGCGTTTATTATAATCTCCGTCGATTTCCACATCAGGATGTCTTTGTGACCATTCGTTCCTTTCTTCAGATGCATCTGACTCTGCCGAACTTGCGATCGATTTGAGATTCTTATACAGCTTTTCAGAATCCAAGCTGTGACCGTAGGAGCTCTGGGAGGGGCTTCTTTTGTGGGTGGGGCTAAAGGAATCATATTTATTCGTACCCGAGCTTCGCGAGGGAGACGTGGTGCGCGTGATCACCGAATCTCGTCTTCGTGATGGAGTGCATTTCCCAGAAGCCTGCTGAGAGGACGTGTGGGACGTCCGGTGTGCAGCGGAACCTCGGCGATGAGACGAACTGCGCGATTCCCCTCGTCTTTGCGGTGAGACGTTAGTAGATCTTGGGCTGCCGGAGCGAGGGCTTGCACGGGATTGGCTGTCTCCGCGTCTAAAATTCGAATAGGACATGTGTCGCTGGGGGGAGAGGCCGCTCATTGCCTCGTTGCTGAGATTGTCGGAGCGCCTCCTATAGGACGGGAGACCCAGGTCCGGGTTTCGGAAGGGGATGGTGGCTTTGCGCTCAGGACTGTGGTTGGCTGGAAGAGGGTGGCCTCTCTCAAAGTAGCGTACGGGAGAGGAAGTACTGCCATCTTCCTGTTCCCTGTCCCGTGAAAGGAAGCGATTGGCTCTTTTGAAAATGGCGCGGCTGCTTTGTTCTGTTTCTCTTCTAGTCTCTGTTTGAGGAAGACAGGGGATTGATACTGCACTTAAGCATACAAATTATTTAAATAAATGAATAATTAAATGATTAAGTAATTTAAATGTAAAGAATTATTGAATATACAGGACAAAATATACTAAAATACTCTCACTGCTGCAGTCTTAACCTATCAACCTGATGTCTTACCATATTATTTTAATGTATTAAAATACACATCAGACTTTTGAGGAATGTTTATTTGTTCATCTCTCAGTCATCATTGTATTCCATTGATTTCATTTCATTCATTTTAAAATGCATTTTTTGGCAGATATTAAGTGACAGGTGAAATCTGATTGGTTTATATTACAAGCTATTAGAATTTCTTACTTTTTGACCATAAAAATATTAGTCCTGCACCAAATTGCATAATTTTTTTGCTTAGTTTTGTCCACTGAATAATATGAACTCCATATGCTACTATATCATGCTCAGGGTTGCCAGGTTTTCACAACAAAACCCACCCAGTTGCTTTTCGGAGGGGTCCGCCAGTAAATGTCGCACTCCAGGTGGAAAAATCCAGACAGTAATTATCATGTTATTGGGTTCGCTTCAACCCGCAGCCATGAAAAACAACCTGCAGCTAAGGTATAAGACTATCCCTATTCCACGGAAAAATTGCAGACTTGGCAACATTGATCATGCTATATTAGCCATAAAAGCCTATAATGTATCAAATATGACACTCAAAAAAAAAAAAAAATTGTTCCATTTAAAGATTTTTCTAATTATTTCATGCTATACAGGGTTAAATCTCACCTGTGTGTTGGTTAACACTTCCTCTTCTGCTCATGCTGATGCTTCCTCTTCTGCTCGTGTTAGTGCTCCCTCTCCTGCTCTGCATTTCTATTGCAGAGCGACTTTCTGAGCGCTGAAGTGCCGGTTCCAGTCGAGTCATGCTTTAGATCTCTTAGTTCAGTAATGGTT
The DNA here is from genome assembly GCA_036247105.1 of Cirrhinus mrigala. NCBI lineage: Eukaryota > Metazoa > Chordata > Actinopteri > Cypriniformes > Cyprinidae > Cirrhinus > Cirrhinus mrigala. The sequence continues at coordinate 8,605,063 of CM070007.1, forward strand.
GTTCCTTGAGACTGCAGATGAGTTCTTCAGGTCCACTCTCAGAACTCACGCTTTGTTCTAGAGCTGTTGTTTGTGTCTGCACATGAAAGATCATCAGATTTATTCTACTGGCTGTTTTCTTTAATTTTGCTTAGCACACATTAATTTTTTGTATGTTATCCTGTGGACTTATGCAGCATGGAATTCAATATAATATGCAGTGCTCTTATCAGTTCGCCTACATTTCTCAACTTGTTTACAATATTATAAAAATTGATGTTCTTTGCTGCTTGTTCCTGGTTTGCAGAGAAGTTGATTAATAGTAGATTAAAGCAGATGGTGCAACACTCTTTAATGAGTCTTCGTCTTCGTCCATTATCTGAATTAGACACGGTCAGATAACACATTGACGTATTTTCAATAGTGCTCAGCTCCACCTGCAGCTCGAGGAGAATGATACTGATCTTAAGAAACAGATGTGTGCCAAAATGTAAGGTCATATAAATGGTGTTCTCACTGTATTCTTTAATCAAGGAGTGATCGTTAACCATTTAAACCAGAGATGCCTAAACCAGCTGGCCACTGATGACCTTTGATTTGACCTGCCATGCCATATCACACAAGGGAAGGGGAAAAATTCTAAATCATTTTATGTTTTTACATTTTGTTTGTTCTATTTTTTTATTAAATTGTAGACATTATAAATCAATTAGATTTTTTTTTTAATTTCCATTTTAAAATAAACTAGTTGGATATAATGCATTAACTAGCAAATGGCCTTGTTGCCGTTTTAATTTAGTATTACTGAGAAACTGTTTATTTTGTATTTTCCATTTTCAGTTTAATTTTAGTTAAAGTTTAAGTCATTTTTTCTTTTCTTTTTTTAGTTGATGTTTTTTAATAATCTATGTAATTTTTTATTTTTAATCATTTATTTTTTCATAATATATTTTTTCAATATATACCAAGTTGAATTAAATAAAAATGAAAATGTTGTTAAAATAAAATAAAATAAAATGTTTTTTAATATTTAATATTATTTCAGGTAACATTTATTTTATTTTTAAATAACAAAAAGATGTTTTTAGGCTTTTAGTTTTAGTTAACTATAATAACCCTGCATCACAGTTTGCACACCTCTGGTTTAAGAAAAACTCAAATGACACACCTAGATTTTTCCCATTAGTTTGATTTTGCTTTGCATCTAATTTTTTTTTTTTTTTCTGTGCTTGAGTGTGCAAGTACTGATGTCTAAAAGGAGAAAACTGTGCTACTTTGTCCATTTACTGATTCGTATGTAAACCATAAAATGCATTTTTATAAAATCAGATTTTCGTTTTGTTGTAGATCGTCTGGTTGATCGTCTGGTTGGCTCTTCAAATCAACAATACAGACACTGGATTGATGCAGACGGTCATGTCAAGAGACAAAGAAGTGCAGAACAAATTGACATCACAGCGGCTGCTTGTTCAGGACACATCACCTTAATTTCCCTGATTGGCAGATTGTGATGGAATCCAAGCGCTCTTGAATAATTTACATCGCTGAGGTGAAGGTAGAGACTTTTCACTCCTAAATACAGCGATAAGTGCAATCTTAGCAGGATCTGTACCAGAAACAGGATATTTTAATGTAGCTTGTGGGTTAAACAAGTTCCTCGAGGCATCAAGGTTAGGTGGTTTTTCTGCCAGAGCTCATGCAGCCAATCAAGTGATGTTACGTTTTACAATGACTCAATTTAACATCTACATACATGAGCTTACAGCACAGACATTAGGTTAGCACACAAGGTTAGCAAGACATGCACCTTTTAACCTAAGCCGAAAGTAACCAGCAATGAGGGAATACAGTAGCACATGAATCAATCCAAAAGCAGGGCTAAACAAATGAAACCCTCCACAAACCTTCTCAATGCTGCTGAGACTTCACTAGTGCCCTTGCCAGCGTCTTGTATCTCTCGTTCTTCTCCCCATCTCTGTGGCGTTTCTCCTCTGGCTCTTTCCTTCATTACTTTAGGAGCGGCAGGTGTAACTCAAGCTAGACTCTGCCTCTCCTCATGACTATTTCATCACACCTGCTCTGTCCCTATTGCACCCGAGTCCGCTTCCTTGTTCTCCTGTTCCCAGTTCACATGTTCTTCTCCTCGTCCTCTGTGTTCCTCTGTTATTTCCAGCACTGGCTCTTGTTTTTCTTCGGTTAGTTTTCCACCATGCTTGTCCTTCACCCGCTGGTAACAGTGCGTAATTAACTAGCGTCTGTGGACGTGAGCCGAGCTCTCGCAGCTGAGTTGGACGTGACTGATGACTTTGCGATTCGAGTACGCCGCTGTTTCGTATTTTATCGTCCACGTCGTGCTAGAATATAGTGTTACCGTCTGATCCCTGAGGACTCTACATGATCGGCTCATTAAAATGCAACGGGATCACAGAGCAAACTTCTTATTCCCTTCTTTGTTTTCCATGAAGTCACACTGATGGCAGCTCAAGCTCTAGTGCTAATTGAAGTGCAGAACACTTAGCCGGTTTGATCTTGGATTGCACTTGGCAGAGGCCTTCTGATGAAAGCAATATTAAGATTAAGATTACTATCATTTTAATTTAAAAGGCCACGCCCATTTTTACTGTTCAGGCACATTTTCTAAAGTAAATGTAAGTGGTGTTTGTCCATGCGAAACACACCACCATGATGCTGAAATGTTTTGGGTGGTTTCCGGGCTGTTGCTATGATGTTGCTAGGGTGTTCCAAGTGGTTGCCAGGGTGTTGTTGTGAAGGTGTTCTGAATAATGGTTGCCAGGGTGTTGCTATGAGGTTGTTAGGGTGTCTGGGTTTCTGCCAGGGTGATGCTATGAAGTTGCTAGGGTGTTTTGAGTGGTTGTCAGGATGTTGTTGTGAGGTTGCTAGGGCGTTCTGAGTGGTTGCTTGGGCATTGCTATGAAGGTGTTCTAAGTGGTTGCCAGGTTGTTGCTATAAGGGTTGATAGAGTGTTCTGAGTGGTTGCCAGGGAGACGCTACAAAAGTGTTCTAAGTGCTTGCCAGGGTATTGCTATGACATTACTAGGGTGTTCTAAGTGGTTCCCAGGGTGTTGCTACGAAGGATGCGCCCTCCGGAGGTCGTATCCTTTGGAGGTCGTATCCTCTGTAGGATGCGTATGCGGAGTGTCCTTAAGCCTAGAATTAAATGAGACGGCCTTTGTAGGAAGGACGGAAAAGGAAAAAGTAAGTATCACGTTGCTATGGCAACACACTAACAGTCTACACCGGACTCGACAGTTGTTGTGTCACGCCGCGGCCGCCTAGTTGTGCTCTAACACTAAATAAATAAAGGAAAATTATTTCTAAACTTGGAAAGTAATTTGAAAAAAAACTGTTTCTTTACTTGTTTTATTTTATTGCATATTTGAGGAGCTGCAGCATAAGCACAACTGACATCTGTTACAGAAAAAGGAGAAGAAAAAAGGAGGACAAAAAATGTATTAGTTTTAATTTTTATATTTAAACACCACATCGCTTGTGTGTACATCTGCCAGCGTCGCAAATAAACAACCGTTGGTTACGGCGATGCAAAGAATTGTAGGTTATATGTAGCAGCGAAGGATACATCGCATGCATCCTCCGAATTCCTGTGAAAGAAGGACGCATTCGAAGGTCGCATTTGGAGTGTCCTACTTGCTTTTCTGAAATGAGACAGCCTCTATGACGTTTGTAGCCTTCGAATGCAACATCCGGAGGGTGCATCCTTCGTAATGAGACACAGCTTATGTCACTAGGGTGTTCCAAGTGGTTGCCAGGGCATTGTTAAGAAGATGTTCTAAGTGGTTGCCAGGGTGTTGCTACAAAGGTGGTCTAAGTGGTTGTCAGGGTGTTGCTATATAGGTTGCTGGGGTGTTCTGAGTGGTTGCCAGGGCGTTGCTATGAAGGTGTTTTGAGTGGTTGCCTGGATGTTGATACAATGTTGTTAGGTTGTTCTAAGTGGTTGCCAGGGCATTGCTAAGCAAGTTTTCTAGGTGGTTGCCAGGGTGCTGCTATAAGGGTTGCTAGGGTGTTCTGAGTGGTGGCTAGGGTGTTGCTATGATGTTGCTAGGGTGTTCTGAGGGCTTGCCAGGGTGTTGCTATGAATGTGTTCTAAGTGGTTGCCAGGGTGTTGCTATGACATTACTAGGGTTTTCTGAGTGGTTGCCGGGGCATTGCTAAGCAAGTTTTCTAAGTGGTTGCCAGGGTGCTGCTAAATGGGTTGCTAGGGTGTTCTGAGTGGTTGCCAGGGCATTGCTATGAAGGTGTTCTAAGTGGTTGCCAGGGTGCTGCTATAAGGGTTGCTAGGGTGTTTTAAGTTGTTGCCAGGGTGTTGCTAAGGTGGTGTTCTAAGTGGTTTCCAGGGTGTTGCTGTGAGGTTGCTAGGGCAGTCTGACTGGTTGCCAGGGCATTGCTAAGGTGGTGTTCTAAGTGGTTTCCAGGATGTTGATATAAGGGTTGCTAGCGTGTTCTGAGTGGTTGCCAGGGTGTTTCTATGAAGGTGCTCTGGTTAGTTGCCAGGGGTGTGGCTATGATGTTGCTAGGATATTCTGAGCAGTAATAATAGTGAGTTGCTATGTTGTTGTGGAAGGTTGCTTTGAGGTTGTGTCAAGGGTTTTGAAAAATCTATAATTTCAGAGACAAGCAGTAATAATAATGAGGCTGCTCTTTGCGTAAAAACTGCAAAGTGCAAAAATGTCTAAAATGAAACTTTTACTGATTGATCTCCAGATGAATATCTAAATCAAATAAAGTACTTTACCACAGTGCAATTTAAAGTAGTTTAAAGTTACGCTGCAAACTCAGAGAATCAGAGAAGACCAGGAGACGTGAGCTGAAGGGTCTCCATTGTGTCTCTCCTCCATGGCCATGTGGGGTCTAGCTGGTGTTTTCTGCCTGCAGGACGCTTTGACTCAGGAGGACAGACAACATCTGTCGTTCTTTGCCCCCTCCCTTCCCTCCATTCATAGGCACACACTGCCTCTCCCAAATGGTGCCCTTTTGTATCGGCTATTGTCCGCCGCTACATTGTGTGACTCTGCCTGTTCCCCAGAGCTCCATTGATGAGTGTTGTAAGAGACCTCAGCCAGAACTCCTCTGAACTTCTCCTTCAGCTTAATGTTTAGCTATAAAAGCTCAACAAAAGACATTTTGTTCTCTAACTACATCAACGTTAGGATACCAAATCTTGCACAAAGTTTAACAGAACTTAACAGAAAGCGCAAGAGAACATCATTAAGAAAAGATTTACTTTGATTTTGGTTGTTGTTTTGGTGACGTGTGTTTGAAATCAAGAAAGGCTTTCCCGCCAAAACACCTGCCAAATAGTTTCATCCAGTTAGGAAATGTGCCAACTAGTTCAGGGGTTTTTCCCCCCTTCCCAAAGCCTTAAATTTCTCCCTCTAGTCTGGTTGGAAAACTTGTAAACATCCTGCAGCTATTTGACGGTGTTTCTCAAAGGCCCTTCTCTTGAGCGATGCACCCGCGGCAGGCAGAATGTGGGGTAAAGCCATGAATAGCCCAGTATGGGGTGACCGAGAGGCCAGAGCAGATGTTAATGATTAGCTTCGTTCTCATCCCTATAAAGAACCCGCATCCCAATCTATTCCCCATTTTCTAAAGAACCATTTCCAACCCTTACAGAGTGGCACACATAGAAGTCATAAATCCAGCACCCAGAAAAGACCCGATAGAAAATGCGAACCACCACAAAAGAGGCTTACAAGAAAAGAGGCTCCAATTTAACAGCATCTCACAACACTTTAAAAGTTTTGCAGTTTGTTTTTGGTGGTTCGTGTGGTTTATCAGTATTCAAATATGAATACAATATGTAAAATGAATGCTCTTATTTTAACATTTAAGCTAAGTGTATGAAAATAAAACAATAAAATACTTTCGATAGTTCATAATCTTTATTTGGAAAAATAATTTAAGCTAAAACTTCATTCAGAGAAAGAAAATCAAACAAAGACCTGTTAATGAAAACAATAGCATTAATAACATTTTTTACAATCCTTCTTTAAATAACTTTTTCTCAGAACATCCCAGCAACCCGAAGTGCCTTTGCAAGTAACAGGAACAACTTAGGAAAAACGCAAACTTAAATAATCTTAAAAACATTACAAATATTTAGAAATACAACTTAAATAAAAATAAATTAACTTAAATCATACAACTCTTGTTATAAAAAGGAAAACAAAAAACATACAAACAAGGATATTATTTATCATCAACAACACAAACTTATTCTTTTACGTCAAAAACAAATTACATACATTTTCTAAACCATAATGCAAAAAAGCGGAGGCTTGGAAGACTTTGAGATTTTTCTTTTGAGCACTTACACATAGATTCCACTGGTCATGTGACAGGATATGACATCATGTGACATTTTAACCCAGTGCAAGACAGGCCAGTATGGCTGAACATCCACCGTTTTGATGTAGTCCCTTGTACACTGACTTGTGGGGCCAGCAAATGTTGCCAAAATATTGCTAAAATGTTACCACAACTTTGCCACGGCGTCACGGAGACAGTCAATGGCAAAACAGTTTGCGACACATTTATTTTAAACTACTTCCTTAACATCCTTAATGTTTGGTGCAGTCTCTGGGCACAGTAAAAGCCTGTGGGAATTATTGGCGGAAAACCAGCAAATGTTGCCAAAATATTGCTAAAACGTTGCCACAGTGCTGACACATTATTGGACATCACATGGCAAAACACTGCGATACTTTACTTTTCTTGTATTCTCTTACATATCCTTCCTAATGCCATTCTCGTGTGATGAACCCACGTTAAAAAACATTTAAAAATGGACACACATTGTCCAACACCTTTAAAATGGCTTTACAGGTAAATTTTACAACTACATTTGAAATTTTAATGACACTCCTGCCATCATTATCATTTCCACAAGCTTCCAAGCCTACAGGCCACCACTGCCTGTGCCTCTTTCAGTACAGAGAACCAGCTCATCCTGAATATCAGTTAATCAGTCTTAGTTTCTCAGCAGCAGTAGTCATGAGGTGGGACATTTCCACCAGGTTTCGAGCAGCAGCATTTTCTTAGGGAGTTCAAAATGTCTCCCATAGGACACAATGAGCATCGGCTTCCTGCAGGCCCATTACACCTGAGATGGGAAAGACAACAATCGCCTGTTAGTTCTCAGAATCAAAGTAAGAATGCTAAACGGACATGCATGTAAAGTCAACTACATGCGACACTCACCTCAGTTGCAATTACACATTCATCTTTTTCCTCCGACATCACCATGACGGATTTGTATTTGGTGTCGACACAAGCCGACGTGGATGCCGATGCACATGCCGACGCACATGCTGACTCGGAATACAGCGAATCGGAATACTTTGATTCTGAATACTTTGATTCTGAGTACTTTGATTCAGAATACTTTGATTCAGAATACCTCGACTCTGAATATTTTGACTTTTCTGATGCATCGCTGCAAGGAAAAAAGAGAGTAGCATGTTAGCGATGCTTTCATTTGAGAGGAAATTCATTTAAAGGAAGAAATCGTTGTCTTGAACAACACCATTTTTACCTTTTCAGACGTTTCCTGCGCTTCTCCTCAAACTCAGAAGAGTCCTGCAGAGATTGGCACTTTACATCCTCGCAGCTATCGGACAATTCCTTCGCCGCCATCTCCTTCCCAGCGTGCTCCAGTTTCACCTCGTGCTTCACCTCGTATTTTACTTCATGCACCAGGTTGTAGTCTGCGGGCGCATGTCGTGTCTTATAGCTCCTCTTCTCCTTCTCCGTTGTCATGCTCAGGTCGTCATGATCGCTGTGAAAATCGATTTTCTTGTTGATGTTCTTTAAAGGCGCCGTCGCGACGACACTAACGGCCAGGTCTTTGTCACGGTGACAGTTGTTTGTGAGATTGTTGATCGTTTCGTTTTCCCCATTGGCGACCTCCTCTTCTCTATCCCGTCTGCGCTGCTGAACCTTCGAGCGAACGCAAACCACCACCACGGCACATGCGACTACCAACAACAGCACCAGCAGGACTCCCGATCCCACGGCAGTCCAGGGAACGTCACCAGCAATTTGGGATGCTCTGTCCGGAAGCAAGAACTGGCAGTTGCGTCCTCCGTAACCCGGAACGCAAGCGCACACGTAACGGTTGTTCCTCTCGTGGCAGGTGGCGCCATTATGGCACGGGTTGTGTTGGCAGCGGCTCACAGGTGAGCTGCAGTTCCGTCCGGTGTATCCAGGCGGGCATGTGCAGATGTAACCGCTAGCCCCTTCCTGACAAGTCCCGCCATTTTGGCAGGGGTACAGCGAGCACTCATCCCCGGCACGATCGCAGTTCATTCCCGTGAACCCTTCGGGACACTGGCAGAGGTACGAGTTCACCAGATCGACACAGCGTGCACCTATGGATCAGAAAGGGAAGAGAATTAGATTCTGGACCAGTTTTGATCACAAAAATTCAAGTTCAAATCCAAAAGTGAATCTTACCGTTAGAGCACGGACTGGAGGAGCAATGGTCGATCTTCTTCTCGCAGTTGAACCCTGCATATCCCGTGGGACACTGGCAGAAGTAACCACCGTCGGGGTTGTCGGCACAGCGTCCGCCGTTAAAGCAAGGACCGTCCGCACACGTCATAGCGCTAAGCTCGCAGTTGTTGCCATAGAAGCCAGGTGGACAGGTACAGCTGTAGGTGTTCTCCATGTCCTGTAAATGCAAAAGGAACGGGATGCTTAGCTCAAGAACAGGTGTTTTAATGCAAAAGCATTAAATTATTGGTTTGGCAAACGTTTACACTTACAGTGCAGCTTCCACCATTGCGGCAGGGGTTTCCTGTGCATTCATTGACCTCGATCTCACAGCTGGCTCCCGTGAATCCTGGCCGACAGGAACAGGTGTAGCTACCCTGACCGGTGTTACTACAAGTGGCTCCATTCAGGCAGGGCTTATGATGTGTGCAGTAGTTCAGATCTGTAACAGAGGCGGACATATGTTGAGCACATGTGGATTAATCCGACCCAAAGCAGCGACACATGGCTGGACCGCAGCTGGACAGCTGCCGCACACTCTCATATCTCTCTTTCAGCCAAACATCCTTGTGTCGCCTAGTCTTTCAAGGCCATTCTAAATGCTTTTCTTTGATCTTTTGTGTGTCTTTCACTCTGCTCGATTTCTTACCTTGGTTGCAGAAGAGGCCACCCCAGCCTTCCTGGCAGTTGCATTGCCATGGCTGCTGGCAGGTTCCATGAAGGCATCCTGGATAGCGTATGCACTCATCACAGTAGCGGCCTTTAAAGCCCACTCTGCACCTGATGCACAAAATAAACAAACTCTCTGGTTAGAAAACCAATCCTGAAGGCGAACTTAACAGCTAACGACGTAAACTTTGAGATGAACCTACTTGCACTCTCCAGGTTTCTCGCAGAAGCCATGTTCCTCGTCGCATCCCGGAAGGCAAATTGCTGTAAGGAGGACAAAACACCTGCGTTAGGATCTTGGAGGGACATCTTAAATCCTAAGTAGGACATTTTATCTCAAATGAAGAGAGGTGGGGTCACCTAAACCTATTAGCGTTCTCTCTTGCTAAAAAAAATACTCGAATCTGCTAATCACCACTGAAGAATTTCTGCTTAACACATGACAACAATAGGGCGCTCACAAACAAGGGGACCCTTCTTTCCTCCCTCTCTTCATTGTGGGTCAAAACTTTTTTTTTCCTCTCCCTCCTGTGCTCTCAATGTCTCCGGGTAGGGAAGATAAGAGTGGACAGCTGGTGTATGCGCGGCCAGCGGGCGACAGCTGCTCCATTGTCTGCGCACTCCCGGCAGCTGCCCACTTCAAACAATACCTCCCCTACGCCAGCCAATCAGCAGCCGGCCCACTCTGGGAGCAGCCAATAGGAGGCCAGCATGTAAATTTATGGCACGCGTGAGATTATTCCTAAAAACTTTCCTCCTCCCGACTGGAATAAATCAAGTGGTGTGTTGTGAGAGTGGGCTGAAAGGGGGAGTGTGAGTGTGGGGGGCGGGGGTATTAGTTACAAGTTGTTCGTAACCGTTAACTTTGTTTTTTTCCCTTCCCTCTTTTTTCTAATCTGGGTTGGTTTTTCAAACCAACAACATTGCATTTATGGAATGTTTACTATATTAAAAAACAATGTTTTTACTCACGTTCTGTGCAGTACTGGCCCTTCCACCCGGCGTCGCAGATAATTTCTCCACGTTCTCCGCAGGTGAAGTGACCGAATGCATCATCTCTGGGCCGGCAGAACACAGAGCATCCCTCGCCGTAGTAGTGCTCGTCGCACACAAAGCGGTAGGAGTACTTGAGCTCGGTTCGACCCACGCTGTGCAGGTCCTGAGACCAGTCCTCGCCCACAGTCAAGTGCCGCTGTGTGGTCATGGTACTGATGATGCGCTCTGGGTTTTCTACACAGAAAATGATTTTCAGTCATGCCGTTCAAAAATGTTCATATTAACATTGTTTTTCCGGTGTGAGGCCACATACCTGTTGTCAGATCCTCTTTGGAATCAGCATGCACTGCTTCGATGATAAGAGAAAAGGTTCCCTGCGATAGCAAAAATGGATTTGTGCGTCAGAAAATGAGCTGAACATTACTTCTGAATTACTTCTCAATGCATCAGTACTCACCGGCCACGTGAAACCGAAATTCATCCTGATGGGATTGGTGAAAGAACCATCTGGTAAGGTATCTGGCACTTGGAAAGAGTTGGACCCCAGCACAGGGGTGACGGTGCCTCCGTAAGTGCAGGGTGGCTCTGGAGATGCATTGGGCTGATAATGTTTTAAGCAGATGCGGAAAAAAGTCTTGCACTCGCACTGCTGGTACGGCGTGGTCAGTCCAGCTTTACAGCAGTTCTTGTTGCCTTGCACACCCTTCTTGTTCAAAAACTCCTGCAACTTCAGCTCGAAGACGCCTGAGGAAGACGCCTGGAGAAGAAGCAGCGTTTGAATGTTAGATCTAAATTAACACATTGCTTTAGATTCAGACATGAGTGAGAAGTCAGTCTTACCTGGCAGAGCAGCATGTACAGGATGAAGAAGAGCAACAGTAAGTAGCGTCCCATGATGAATAAATAATAAATAAATAGGTTTTTGAAAGTTTTTGAGCAACTTGGCTGCTCCCAGATCAGTCAGGGGGATCCCTCGTATTAAAAGGCTTTTCTTTTCGCCAACTGATTCATTGGAAGAGGCTTGCTTTCAAAAGACGCTGAGCGTGAACGCAGTTCCCTTTCATGTCAAGTGCGCACAAAGCAACAGTTCTTCCCCGAAAACAAGTGTGTCCAAAATAATCAGAAAAGTCAGAAAATAAACAGGCTTGTTGGATTCCGTCGGAGTGATATAATCCTCAAAAGTCGGAGAAGAAAAGTTGAAAAGATGCTCGTGTGTACTCTTATAGTTCCTTCTTCGTCTGATTATAAACCAGGGTTCGTCACTGGTCCAACATCCCTCCTCACGTCCTTCTCCCACGGACACTGTGCGTTTGTATCTGGAGCGAGGCCGCCTGCCGCCAGTTTTATACGGGGTGCCACATGCCGGGGTAATAATATGCTAATGAACCACTACCCCCAATCTGTCCCACGCTTTACAATGCAACCAGCCCCTACCAACCAAGCTCTCCCAAACACATCAGCGCTGCTGTGTGTGCGTAAAAGTGACGGTAATTTACAACTTGAAGTTTTAGACGTTCGATTATTTATTGTAGATATATTATTTGCATTAGAATATGCATACGATGCGACGCAATTGATAGTTTTGTGTTTGTGCATTCGCTCAGGGAGTTATAAAACGCGTGTTTATTTGGCTTAATTAAACTAATCTTAAAAGTTAACTTGAGGAAGGCAATCTCAGTTTTCAACAAATGCCCACTTCCCTTTGCGTTTCCTGCTTCGGGGAGTCTCCTGATTTGTGTCTAAAAAAACATTCCTCAGGCTAACAGTGTGTGTGCGTCAGGCAAACTCACAAAAGAATACGCATCATTTGTATGGAGGCCAAATTCTCCACTTGCTTTCCTTTTTCCGCTGTGTGTGTGTGTGTGCGTGCGTGTGTGTGTGTATTAAACGCGTGCAGTGAAAGAGTCCGAAGCGCGCGCGCGTGTGCGTGAGTGTGTGTTAGCTTGTGTGTGTGTGTATGTGTGTGTGTGTTGCTCGCGTGGCCATCCCCGGGGCGCTCCGCTATTGTGTGCAGGCGGAATAAGTTTGCTCTCAGCTGTATGGTAATTCAGGCAGCACCTGCGCTACCGTTCTCATAATCGGGCGATCCGCGGAGCCCCACAAAAACAAGCAAATCGCCTCCTTATCGTTCCATTCTCAGCAGCCCATTTAAATAAATATATGTTTGTTTTTCCTGGTCTTTTGAACGTCTTCGATGCCCGACTCTGTTGTCTTACATTAGAACCGGCTACGATTTTTTTTCCAAGCCAGTATTCGTTGTTTGAAAAAAAAAAAGTGTGTGTGCAAAAGAAAAAAAAAAGAGGCAGATTTGCGCGTGTGTAGTGGGGGTTCTGAAGGTGGGGGGGAGGGGGGGGGGGGGGGGTGTTAATTTGGTCGTTCATTTAAGTGCGATTTTCTTAAGCACAAAAGCTTTTCGCCTGAGGTCCATAGTAACCAAACACAAGTGAGACAAATTACATCACTGTGTTAAGATATGCTTTGAGCTCTTTCTGTATTTCCAATCCACCAACCTTTAAATGAGCCAAATTTTCTGACATCATAGAGTGGAAAAAAATGGATTCCTAGTGAAACTTTGCTGGTCGCGGGGGGCAGGGGTGGGATGTTGGAAAAGATGGCATTCCTTTTTTTCTGTATTTACTCCTTGTGTGCGATTTCAGTTTAGCACTTCTGCTTCTTTACAGTTTCCTTACTATTTTTCCCCATCACATTTCTACACTGTTAAATTTTATTATTTAAAAAACTGTTACCTCTGAATCTCTACTGTAAAAAATTCCACATATGTACTGCATATTTTACTAATTGCATATGCCATTAAATTATATAATGTTAAAATACCAAGCCAATCTTAGATATTTACATTTTTTGCATTCATTTGTAAAGCTTTCTGATGACAACACAGCTGGTAGTCAACTGATGACTCACCAGATCAGTAACATACAAAGTGTGACCCATAAAACGCCATCAGGATAACACACAACACTATCCACAATTTTGTTTTTATGCAAAAAAAAAAAAAAAAAAAAAAAAAAAAAGAGATTTCCATGCAATAATATGTTGATTGCAGCAAAGTTTTATATACAAAAATGTAGATTTGTTAAAGTTTCTCCTTGTTTTATGGAATTTAAAAATTATTTTTGAATTTTATTTCAGTCCATAAAACAATTAAAAACGAATGCCTTAAATTAAAAGTGCCTCACAACTCTCCAAACTTTTGTCAACTTTCAAGGATTCAACCCCCATTTTTATTTTATTTTTTAGTATTATTTTGTTTATTATATGCTGCTTGGGTTTATTGTTAATGAGTTTGAAAAGTTGACAATGTCTGTTTGTTATTTGAAGGTTTAATAAAGTGATTTAAAAAAAAAAAAAAAAAAATTCTTTAACGCCCAAACCTATGGGCGAGACTTCCGGTTCATTAATAGGAGAATTACAGTTCATTAATAGGAGAATAACAATGTGCTGTAAACAGTTTGCACTATAAAACAGTGTGTTCATATTCAAGATAATACATTAAAATAACATGTTAAGGCACAATTTTAAAATATCAAGCTGTTTGTACAGCTAAAAATAGCCTGATGCAAAGCTTAACGGATAAAATGTATAAATGGCCACGCCCACTCCTAAAGAAAAAATAAGGTGGATAGCCTATTGCAATGCAGTAAACATTGATTAAACAACCAATGCCACATAAAACACACCAGTGCAGATAACAACAGGAAGAAGCTAACTTTTTAAATAAATTACAGATGTTTATTACCTTAAGATATTTAATTTTGCATGTGATATAATAATTTTGTGATACTTTTGTAACTTAAAGTTGACCATTTTACTGATTTGCTGTAGTATGTTTATATTATTTTTAAATCTTAAAACTTAAAAAAATGTGTACAAGGCAAAAATGAGTGCTTGAGCCACAACTATTTTGGTCCGGTTGTTTTGCTCGTCGATTCCCCCTGTGGAATGAACTAACAGTGAAGGGAGTAACAGTCGAAGTGTCGGAGCCTGTAGTAACTCAAGCCCCACAGCTATCACGTCAGTGGGACTCGCTCGCTTCTTGTTCTTGCCTTTCTTTGCGCTTTCGTTTTTCATTGATTGTGAAGCCCCTCGGGGGACAGTCACTGAAGGGGGTCTACGGTACGCCTTCAGACGCGACCAGACCCTTACACACCATCTGCCACTGACTAAACGCCTGTCTCCTCCCTCCCTCTGCCCGTGTGTGTGCGTGTGTGTGCGCTCACTGCCCTGCGTCTAAATTGAACTAGAAGCATGTTAAAGAACCTGTAACGGTATGGGCCGGCAGGGGCCAGATGGCGCAGGCGAAGCCAGAAGTGTTGCAGTCCCAGCGGAGTTAGACAGCACATGGGCGGCCGTGGGAACCTAAGCTGGGCTCGCATCACACGGGATCGATCATATGAAGTCGTGTGGGGATCACAATTAGGGGCTATAATGTTGTTTGCGACCTATCGATCGGTGAAGGGGTTGGAGAATCTGATTTGATACGCCACGGTGTATCTTACAAAAACGTGGCGCTAGATTGAAGGTAACATGGATGATAGAGCAGGGAGGGAGAGAGAGAGGAAGATGCGCGCGCATTCAGTTTGCGATTTATACATCACTTTTGAGGAGGGCGTTGATTATTTTTTATACATATCTCAATTGTGAAATGTGTATAAAAAGTCATACTTGTGTCGCGCAACGAAATTTGACACTGCTAGCACAGCTTACAAACAGTCATTTATCAAAAGCGCTGTAAATAAAGTTCTGGTAAGGTTAATGTTGTCAGACTTTATCGATGTACTGCCAAACTGATCGCGCATCAGCATCGTTGTTGTTATGGTTACCCTTCAAGCAAACACTACTAATAGTTATGGTAGTTCGTTTTAAATTTTTATTATTACTAAAACCTCTACTAAACATATACTTGGAATTTAAAATTTTACACCCCCAAATTTTGTTTTGACTTTGTTTAAGCCATAATTCGCAATGTGTTTAACAATGGAAAGTTAACAATGCCCGTTTGTTATTTAAAGGTTTAATAAAGTGATTTGACAAAAAATAAATAAATAATAAAAAAACACAACACTATCTTTTTCTTCAACGGGCAAGCCTATGGGCGAGACTTCCGGTCATTCGTGTTTATTCATATTAAACATTTAAGTTAAACGTTTTCAAACTTACAGTGTACACCACAGTCTCCGTGCTCACAGCATCCAAAACACAAATCATTTATTTATTTATTTATTTATTTTCATTGTCTGGCTATCTGGGATTTCGGTATCAAGTTAAAAGGGAGAATTCTAATTTTTTTTTTGGTAGTATTATATCACATTGTGAGTGTATATTAGCACTACAAACCAGTGTGCTTCACAATTAAGATAATACATTAAAATAACATGGTACTACACCAATTTAAAATATCAAGCAGCAAAACCAGTGGTCTGTACAGCTAAAATAGCGGGACGCGATGAGATCGGAAGGTTAACCCTTAAAATTTACAAATGGCCACGCCCACTCTTACAGAGAAATAAGGTGGATTTAGTAATGCAGTAAACATTGGTTAAACAACCAATGATGCAACAAAATAACAACAGGAAGAAGCTAACTTTTTTAAAATAAGGCTCAACAAATGTGATAGTTTACTATTTTTTCCCCTTAAAATTGGCTATTCATTTATTTGTAGTGTTGTTGAATATAATGCCCTTTTTAGTCGTAAACGAAAAGGTAGTTCTGTACTCTTTTTAAAATATGTTTTACAGAAACAGATGTATTTATTACCTTATGATACGTAATTAATACAGTAATTCGCACCCTCGAATAAAAAATAAGTTTCAGTGGCATATATGGTTAAGAAAGCGCGTACGTAGACGCGCGTTCATCAGGCTACCTGTGGTCCGAGCATTGTTTCAGATCGTATTACTTTGACCAGCTGCCCGCGGGCACGCAGAACAATCCACGCGCGCCCCGGGTCTGACCACGAGGCTCATTATCATGCGCCGTTGCCATGGACATGGTGGTCGTGGCTTCATTGAGCTTCTCTCGGGGGCCTCCCGAGGGGATACAATCATTCAATAATTACGCAGGGATCCTCTTATTTGCGCCCGTGTGCGTCTGTTTGTGGGTGTGTGCGAGCGTAAGGAAACAGGCGTGGACGTTTGGGAGCTGACGCTTGTCGCGTGCCTGCGCGTATCAAAACACATCTGCTTCGAGGGCTCCAGGGACTGATGCGCGCGTCCGGCCACCACAACATATCGACCTCTGTCTCTCTCTCAACATATTGATTTGACAAGTCATAGGCATTTTTGACACGGTGCTCCCCACGCTAAAGATGTCGATGCAGTGCGCTTTCATCCCACGTGATGATTATGGTTTTTACTATGAGTCAAAGGCTTGGACTCAGCTCACCTCATGTTTGTTTACAATGATCTTAACTAACTTTTGAGCCAATGGCTTAGTGTAAAATGCTTACAATTAATTATGTAGACAAATACAGTGGTCACAAAAGTATTTGAAACTGAAGTCACATTTAAAATGTCTAAATCTCATTGCAGTAGATAAGAACATCAAACCAAGTGGCATTTATTTTTAGGAAGCACATGCACACTTTAAAATAGTATAGCAGTCCAATTAATGGCCAATATGGGATCATACACTTCTTAAAATGTTCATCTTATTCATTTTAATTCATTCCTTTTCAGCTCTGGGGTTCAAGCACGTAGCACTGAAACCCTATTTTATTTGTTAGAATGGCCAAGGATCAGCAATCTCCACATAAAACTGATCAGGCAGACCAAACCCCAAGTTGTAGAGACTTAAAATTTGGAGGGATGGTAGTACTCACATCATCTACAACATCACCAAAGCTCACCCCAGTTGACCTGACAGAGTGACCTTACTTTTTTTTTAACCTACTACAGCTGTAACTTCGCAACCGTTTGTCCCATCAACATGAAAATTGGTACGCATGGTCTTGGTCCAAAGTGCCACAAGTGTCTATAAGGACATTTGCGTATCTCAAAAAACATGGCCACCATTGGCCGTTGAATTTTGAGGACCTAATAGACAAGGTTAACGGAGGTCGATTGGAACGAAACTTGGTGGGCCTGTTTGACTCAAGGCCCTAAACGTCTGTGAGAAATTTCAAAGAAACGGGCCACTGGGTGGCGATATCGCATTTTTCAAGGGCATAAATGATTGTATTTTGCACGGTTTTTCACACTTACACACAACATTCATATCAGCTTTGCCTCTAGAACCACTGCTGTCAACCTGCTTTTGCAAACTAGTCCTAGGTTTTTCCCTCAATCTGGAAAAAATATTGCAGTAAAATTCTCTGGACTCTCTACATAAATAATTATCAAAAAATGTTGAAATTTACCCTTTTGGGAAGCTATAAGGGGGTTGTTTAGAAAAGGGACCAATCCAAATATACCCAAAAGCCTATAAAGCTTAAATGAAAACTCAAAACTTCACGAAAAATTGTTAGCAACAGGTGAATCTAAACGATCATGCAAAGTTTTAGGGAGATTAGATACAGCTGGCGCTATAACAGTCATAAACGTTAAAAAACATCATATTTCTATGGTAAATTACCTGTTTTTTCTAAATCATTGATTTAGGTGGTTACACGCTTGCTAAATAAAATGTAATGTATTTTTTCATTTGTGCTTAAATGCATTGAAGCACTTAAAGCTTGGTAATCTTAAATTCAATCTTCAATCTTTAAATGCAGTTTTATTCAGATTAAATAAAAAAAAAACAATATAGCATATTATACTAATTAATTTGTCAGTTTTTGTCTAATATGAGACTGTGCATATATAAAAAAATTAAAAAAAAAAAAAAAAAAAAAAAAAAAAAACAATTAATATAAAATACCAACAACTCGGTCCTTTTTTCATATATGTGGAATGGAATAAAGTTAAAAAATTTTTGGGTATGATGTGTGTGCCATCTTATCTCAAAGTTATTGAATAATCCTATACCGGTGAACCCGTCAATACATTATTACTGAGTGACGACTCCTGTTGAATCTCTCTAAGCTACAAAAAACTGTTTTGGCTGGGCCAGGGTTTAACATCAGCAAAGAAACTGTTAGCGCAACACTGGCTTCCACCAACATAGCTTGGATATGTACAAATGGTTGATACAACTTCAGGACATTATAATGCTTGAAATATCCACAGCTCGGGGGACCGGCACAAATGTCCTACATTAAAGATCTGGACTAAGCTGCTGAGAAGATATCCAAGTTTCATGCACAAAACAGGACCAGGGCCAGAAAGAAATGTCGTAATGCTGTAGTTTTTTTTTTATGTATTATTTTTAGTTAGCATTTTTTGATTGCCTGCATTTTATTTTTATGATCCTGTGCTTTTTTTTTTTTTTTTTTTTTTCATTAGGTACCCCATTTTAAAGAGACCGCAAGGGAAGGGTGTTGGGGAGGGTGTGGGTGGGGGGGAATGTTGAATTGAATGTGTGACTCTGGTTAAGTTGTAAGTTTAATTATAATAATAAAAAAAAAAAAAAAAAAAGAAAAAATATATAAAATAATATACTTGGCAAAACACTGCTCAACAATATTTTCAAACTATAAAATAGTATAAATCTAGGTTATTTAAACTGTATTAAATCTTTGTACTATTTTACTTTGATTATTAATATGATGAATTCCACTTGTTCTGCTCAAACACCTGTGTGAACTTGAGGAGAACTGACTTCACACATCCACTAAAAATCATTAAAACACCAGCTTATTCA
Organism: Cirrhinus mrigala; assembly: GCA_036247105.1. Classification (NCBI taxonomy): domain Eukaryota; kingdom Metazoa; phylum Chordata; class Actinopteri; order Cypriniformes; family Cyprinidae; genus Cirrhinus; species Cirrhinus mrigala. The sequence continues at coordinate 8,623,996 of CM070007.1, forward strand.
AAGCATTAAGCAAAAAATGAAGAAAAGTGAATGCTAGCGAAGAGAAAAGATCTTTTACAGACACTTGCTCTAACATTTCTTATTCTCTAATGCAGTAAAAATCAGGCATGAAATATTCCATGAAGAAACTTTGAAATCCATGGAATCTTTCCATTCCACAAATGGTTCCTTATAGTGGAAGGTTCTTCAGATCCTTAAAATGTTCTTCACGCTAAGAAAAACATGGTTCTTGTAAGTACGTTTCACTGAAAGGTTCTTTGAGGAACCAAAAATGGTTCTTCTATGGCATCGCTGCAAAAACTTCTCTTCTTTTGGAACTTTTATTTTTAAGAGTGTGGAATCTTTGCATTCCATAAAAGGTTTCGTTTTAGGTTTTTAGAACGTTCTTCACATTTTCTGTTGCACAAAAGGTTCTATAGAGGAAAAGTGTTCTTAAGATTCTTAAACTAAGAAAAAAAAATGGTTCTTCTGAGAACTGTTCAGTGAAAGGTGATGGTTCTTTAATGAAAACCCCCTTTTGAAACCTTTATTTTTAAGAGTGTTCAGTAGTGTTTAAAAACACCTCAGGATGCACCTCATGAAGGTGCATGTCTGATGAATGTCCAGAGTGAGCAGGGCTGGAGTTTGTATTTGTTTGTGTTTTGGTCTCTATCTAATTCCATATGTTTCCCCCATAGTTGTGATGACTTTACTATTATTCTAAAGTGTGAAGAGCGTAATAATGAAGAATGAGTAGGTGTGTCTAAACTTTTGACTTGAAGTACTTCAGGCTTTTGTTTTGAAAATGAAGCCCATCAAAGTTTCTCTGTCTCTTTCTCTGTCCCTCTCTGTAGCAGCATCTGCCCTGAGGATGAACAGATGTAGGCACCTGTGTTTAGGGCTCACACATCCCCCATCCTCCTTTTCTTCTCTCTCTCCTCCCTTTTAACCTCCTCAATCCTCCTCAGAAGGGCCCACAAAGGGGTAAAAGAGGAGGAGGGGGCAGTAACTATACCCCCTGCTCTATACTTCTTCCATCACCCCCTCACACACACACACACACACACACACACATGTTCCCTGAGGACACAAGCTCTCTATGAGCCTTTGTCATGAGCACTGTCTTCCAGACAGGCCCAAACAATCTGTTGCAAGATGATTGCTCATTTCCAAACAACGCTGACAACACAGGTGTGTGTGTGTTTGGGGCACATTGTAGTTCATTTATATGGGACGCTTAAAGCTCTCAAGTGTCACATTGGATGAAACACACACTGCGTGATGGGACACACAGGGCGTGATTGTAGGTTACAAGAGCCGCAGGTACAGTAATCACGCTCTCCAACACACTTCTGTAACAAAATCGAGTGTTGAATGTCAGAGTCACACCCTCCAAAAGTGACCCGCCCTCAACAAAGCCACAAAAAACACAGAATAACTAAGATCAGCTTTTAAGACAAAGCCTGTGGCAGGTGTTGAGTGTGTCGCTGGTAAGATGAAGCTCGTGGGAAGAGCTTCATCACAAAAGGACTTGTTTTCCATGCACGCACTGATCCGGAGTCAGCGGTCGAAGGCCGTCCTCTGACATCTCATCCATCACTGCTCAACATCAGATATGACTCTGGATCAGTGACGTGGACACGCACACCATGATGCTCATGTTTATATTCACCTTTAAACGAACAACTCAATAACTGTCGAAAATGAGCCCCTGTGTTTCTTACCATTGTTTAGTGAGGATTAGTGATGATAGATATTGATCAGGCCAATCAATCTGTCAGTTTTTTGCCAATATAATTAAGTTAACTTTTACTTACTTTTATTTATGGGAACTAATTTTATATATATTTTATATATAATTAATATATATAGAATTTATAATTTATATTATATTAGTTAAACATCTAAAAACTAATAGTATATATACATATATATATGTGTGTGTGTAATTCTAACATGTAATTTATCATTTATATTATATTTTTAAAAACATAAAAAATGATAGTATATATATAAGTAATATGTATATGATATAGTGTACACTTATTTTATAATTTATTATAGATCAAATTAAATTATTATAATGTATCAGTATAAAAATACATAATAATAATACTGAATTTAAATGTAATGTTATATATATAATGCTATTTTTATTATATTTTAAAAAGAGAAAAAGTTTATATAGTTTATAATAGACTTAGATATAAAAAAAATCTAATTAAGTTATTCTAATGTGTAAATAAAAAAATACATTATAATAAAAAGTATTATAATTATAGTATATATATATATATTAATTAGAAAATGTATATATATATATATATATATATATAAATGATGAATCTAATGTTATATATAATGCTATTTTTATTATACTTTAAAAACAGAAAAAGTAATAGTTATGTATATAGTATATACTATATATAATATATAGTATATAGTTTATAGTAGCAGTGGCAGTATAGTAGTAGTAGTAGTAACTTATTCTAATGTGCAAATATAAAAAATAAATTATATTAATTGGAAATATATATATATATATATATATATATATATATATATATATATATATATATAATGTTAATTTTATTATATTTGTTTATTTTAAAGATGGAAAATGTAATAAAATTAAAAGTTACATTGTTTATAGAAGTGTATATATGATGTTTATTTTATTGTAAAAAAAAAAAAAAAAGCCTAAAAAATTATTAGTAGCAATAACAATAATAAATATGGTGTAATAAAAAAAATTAGCTTAATTTTTTTAAATGCATATATGCATAAAAACTTGGGATCAGTAAGATTTTTAATGTTTTTTAAAAAGTTTCTTTTGCTCATCAAGGTTTCATTTATTTGATATAGAAAAAAAACTGTAATATTAGAAAATATTATTGCAATTTAAAATGACGTTTTTCTTTTGATGTAGTGCTGAATATTCAGCATCATTACTCCAGTCCTCAGTGTCACATGATCAGAAATCTTTCTAATATGCTGATTTTCCATCAGTGTTGTAAATGTAAATGTTTCATATTAAATATTTGATGGTATCTGTTGACAGCAGGTCTGGAGTCAGAGTGTTTTTCAAGTAACACTAAACTTAAATGTGTCCTTTTTTTGTCTTCCTGTTGCGCTCTCACCCTTTCTCTTTCTGTTTTTCTCTTTTTTTCCAGCGTTTCTCCACTGTGCACCTGTTGTGATCTCTTCAGGAATCCTCTCTTACACGTCAGTCGCTCGGGGACAAACGGGGTCCTGAAGGTGAGGGGTGAAACGCTCTTTCTTTCTCAGCACTCAGCCTTCTCTTCCTCCACTGTTTTTCTCCGGCCTTCCTGCATTCTGTCGCTCTTGTGCTCTCTCTGTAGAGGTCTTAGACCCCTGCCCTGTGAGTCTTGCCCCAGGGGAGAGGGGCTTTTGTGTGCCGATGCCCCTGCAAGCTGGACAGACAGCTGCTGTGGAGTGGTCATCTCCACACACACACACACACACACGCACACACACACACTCTATCTATTACCCTCGGCCTATTCAGCTCACAGGCAGAAATGCAAAGGCATGGTTTTGCGAAACTTTAATGAAGACAAAGTCCAGCACGCAATGGAGGCCGTGGCTCTGGAATGACCTGTACTCACACACTTTAGACTCCGCAAGCATTTACGAGATAATAAGAGAAACTCCAGGGCGACTGTGTCATTTATTCAAGTTTATAGAGAATAAAGACTTATTTAATGCGCGAGGGAGGCGTTTAGTGACTTTAATGCTTTTTTGATGCTGAAATCTCTGTATGCTGCTCAAATATTACTTTTTATTGAGCCTTATTGAAACAAATTGTTCAAAAATGATTGTTTAAGGAGCGTGCAGAGACAGATTAATTTTGCTTTTCCAATTTACCACCTTTTCTAGTATTTTTTGTAATCTTATCTTGTGCAACCTAGCAATCTAAACATGTTTACCTTCATTTATATATATATATATATATATATATATATAGATATAGATATAGATATATATGTTTATAATTATATTTGAATTATATTATATTTGTATATTATTGCTGTACTACTGTTATATTTGTATGTGTCTGTGCAATTCTTCTTTACATAATTGAAATAAATAATAAAAATAAAATATCATTACCATAATGCAATAAATAAAATAATTATCATTACCATAATGCAATAAGCAAATAAATAAATATCATTACCATAATTCAATAGATAAAATAATGATCATTACCATAATGCATGAGTAAATAAATAAATATCATTACCATAATGCAATAAATATATAATTAAATAAAATAATGATCATTACCATAATGCATGAGTAAATAAATAAATATCATTACCATAATGCAATAAATATATAATTAAATAAAATAATGATCATTACCATAATGCAATGAGTAAATAAATAAATATCATTACCATAATGCAATAAATATATAAATAAATAAAATAATGATCATTGCCATAATGCAATAAATAAAATAATGATCATTACCATAATGCAATAAATATATAAATAAATAAAATAATGATCATTCCCATAATGCAATAAGTAAATAAATAAATATTACCATAATGCAATAAATAAAACAATTATCATTACCATAATGCAATAAGTAATTGAAAATATATATATATTATTACCATAATGCAATAAATAAAATAATTCTCATTACCATAATGCAATAAGTATATAAATAAATAAAATAATTTTCATTACCATAATGCAATAAATATATAAAAAATAAAATAATGATCTTTACCATAATGCAATAAGTAAATAAATAAAATAATTATTATTACCCTAATGTATAAAAAACAAATGCAGAAAAAACAAAACAATGATCATTATCATAACGCAATAAGTATATAAATAAATAAAATAATTACCATTGCAATAATGCAAGTTAATAAATGAATAAGATTAGCATAATGAAACAAATGAAATGATTATCATTACCATAATGCAATAAGTAAAAATATGTATATATATATATATATATAGTAACAATGTTATCTTTGTATATTATGTGTCTCTGTGTGTAAGACATTTTATATTTAATTTAACGTCAATGATGTTTATATAAATCATATTTCTAATTATACTTGTAACTAATCATTATGTATACACATTTTAATGTTAAAATTAGTGGTAATTCTAAAGTATGAAATGTTATTGTAAAGTGTTACTTTTTCATTTTTATTTATTTATTTTAATGTTTATTTTTTATGAGAAATATATAGTATTTCCTGCAAATTCTGAAAAATATTTTATAGACATAAAATAGACTTATTATACTTATAAAATTATATATGTATTAGTGCATTTATATTTTATATGTATACATAAATATATTTTAACATTAGCATTCAGCAGATTCAAATAAAGGTCCACATGTAAACTTTGTTTTGGCTTGCTAGTTTGCATGTTTTTCCAAAAGTTGGTAAAATGGTGAAGAAAAAATAAATATTTAGCTGTAAAATAAATATATTTTTATATAAAATTTCACCATTCATGTAAAGCTTAAAAATAACATGTTGCATGTGTATAAACCTACATGAGGATGACGGCCTCCATCCACACACACACACACACACACACACACACACACACACACACACACACACACACACACACTGTTGTCCTGTTGCAGAAGCAGATCTGTGTGATAATGCCATTGTGTGTACGAATCTAATGACGCCTGTTGGTGTGTTATTAAGGCAGCACAGGGGTCATTAGGAGTGTGTGTGTGTGTGTGTGTACGTGTGCGCGTGATATAATAAAAGCAGCACGTGGGTCATTAGGAGTGTGTGTTCAGTTGGTTCCCATGCTCTGAAGCAAAGCTGGACAGCAGGGCTGTGCTTTCACACACACATCATGGCACACGCCTGTTGACTGAGGCACAAAAAAAGTGTGTGACATCGCCGTGCCCCGGCGCCCCTCAGCATCCCCTATGTCTTTTCTCATCCCTCCCCTCCCACCCTCATTCTTCCTTTCTTTCTTTTGGGAATCTCTCTATCCGTCCGTCCCTCCCCAGCTTAGAGTCCTGTGTTCCAGCGAGACCCTTCCTCTTCTAATCATTTTTACCCATCAGATGAGCCAGCCCCTTATTTCACACTGAGACTATTAAGATAGAGTCCTCCCCCACTACACACACACACATACATGCAGGTCCTGAGGGACAGCATTGGAAGCATTGTGTGTGTAGAGACACATCTGCGTCAACACGCATGTACACGTTCAGACACAGTGACTCTCATATGGCCACGTCATATTTCACCACAAAATCTAAAGAAATTTTGTTAATTTATTTAGTTT